>JAWWEV010000172.1:28349879-28494845 GCA_035583235.1 Hafferia zeledoni
ACTCTCTTTGTTAACTACTGGCATGGACAGTTAATGGCAGGGGAGAGAATTTACATAATAATTCCAAACTACAACACCAACAAACATGTGTGTTATGTGGTTTTACTACCAGTCAGAGCAGCTTATTCCTTTTATTTAGAAAAATAAAAGGATAAGAGATGTGCAGCCCTTCAGGTGGTCCCACCAGAGAGGACCTCATGACCTTCCAACACTACACTCCCAGAGCCATACCACACCTCTACAGTGACCGTGGTTGTTGGTTTCCATCTGAGGGTTTGAAGGCACCCTGTGAACATGCATTTGTCTTTGTGATGTCCCTGAGAGAGAGGTGTTAGCATGCAGCTTGTCACCACCTCCTCCAGTGGGGACAGGCAGCTCCCGTGTGTGCTGGTGGGACAATGATGCTCCTAACCACTTGCTTGACTTTCTCATGCACTGAAGGAAAGGTTCAGGCCTTCAGTTATTTCTTTCTTTCCCTGAAAATTGCTGTGCTCCAAGGGCACCCATCTTCTACACATAAATGCTACTGGGGACCATCCTAAGTGGATTATACCTGATAAGAGGAATCCTATGGCCAAACATAGCAAGATGCACAGACATGAGCTAATTTATAGGTTTCCACCACATGCTTTCTGACACAAGAGGCTTTTACTTGTAGCCTTAAAGAGCTTCTGCTTTGCAAGAACCTAAAGCCAGTAGTAATGTAGGGGAGGTGTCCAGCCCTGCAGCACCATGTGCCAGCACAAGCAGGAGGTCCTGCTTGCCCGGGAGGACTTCCCACCTGGAAGTGGCATAGCACCACTGGGAGGTTTTGCAAAGAGAGTGGGATAAGAGCCCTTCCTCAGGCTATTTAAAATGTCACACCATGAGTGAAAACAGATTTCTAACAATCCTTGTTTGCTGTAACTTTTGGGGGTTTTTTTGGAAATGTGGTCCTGAAGGTATTCTATTACTTTATGTTAGCAAATACTTCATATGTTTATCTTGCAGCTATTTGCAAAGAATTTAAGGTCTTATGCCAACCTGAAACTGTCATCAGGGGTGAGCAGGAGGGTCATTCTCAATGCCAACAATGGCTACATAGAAGAAAATTCATAATATGTCACTACATCAGCAGTACATATAAATTACTTTACAACCAGGGAGTTTTTACTGTTACTTCAGGTCGATTACCTGAATTATAGATATTTATTGTAACAAAATGAAACAAGGTCATTTGGTTAGCCTTAACAATCTGAAATGAGATCATCTACAGTACTTGTGTCAAAGGTATGAACCTCACTGATGAGTTTTGCCCTGCCATGTTGGTCTGGGTGCTGACCCAAGGGGCAGCAGAGCCATCACTTGCTGGGGTGACTGGGAGCAGCAAGGCTCCTGCTGCAAAACCCAAGCCAAGGTGGCAGCCACCGCCTTGGCTATGGCCAGTTCCCACCACCCTAGAAGGAGGTGAGCCCCCTTGAATGCTGCAGAAGGGTGTGGGCACACCCTGGGTAGGAGGAAAGGAGCATCTGTTGCTTCCCAGTGAATGTTTCCATGTATCTGAAACCAGACCTGCCGAGCCATTCCCGCATGTAAATCGCTGTGCCTGTGGGATACAGGGGGGTAGGTTTGCATTAATGAAAATAGTATTTGCGTCATTAAAACTGTTTATAGACTTTCACAAACATTTGTAAAATGTGCTCAGTGGTCCTCAGGCAGACTTGGCATGATGTGACTTTGTGAAAATAAAAAAATACAGTGCAGATCAACCTGCTCAGATTGGATGGGTTTGCAGGGGACAGGGACTTCCTTGCCCCGCTCCTTCAGGAACAAATTTAGCTCAGACATCAGTGTGAGTTGACATCCCTGCTGCTGAATTGAAATGTTTTTAGCAAGGAGGTGTTGAGTAGGGAAAGGTGAAGCCATTCCCATGCTGTGGTGCCACATTTACCCAGGCTGGAGGTCAGTGTGAAACGGGGCTGATGGATGGCATGCATTCACCTAAAAATGGGTCTTGATAACAGATTTGGATGAGACCTTTCTTGGGAAAAAGAAAAAGTACATTTGGGCATTGCCAAGGTTCTTGCACTGAGGAGGAAAAAAAAATTGAGAAAAGTCGATGTCACTTCAGTGCTTTCGAAATAAAATTACTTTTTAAGTATTCCTGGAAATTTCATGTAAAAAAACTTACAGGTTTTGGTTTGGTTTTTTTCTTGAAAATGCCATGTTCAAAGAAAGTATTTACTTTTAAGTAAAATAAGATTGCTGTCAGTGAATAATTTTCTCCTTCTGCACAGCTTTACAGTACCCAAATATATTGTTGGTCAACAAAAACTGAGATAGAATTTTCCCAAAATATTGTTGAAGTTTTTTCTTGCTTTAGACAAGGTCAGTAGTCAGCTTTGGTTTTGGTAGAAGAGTGAGCTTGCAAAAAAAAATGTACTCTGAATCAAGAGAAATCTGGAGCTGCAGCTGCATAAGATGCCTGGGCTTAGGACTGCTGGCCATGCCCTGCCAGCACAGCCCTGGGCTTGGCCTCTGCCTGTGGGGCCACAGCGGCTGAGCAGAACTTCCTTGCACATTTCCCACTGCGCTGCAAGGAGCAGCCGAGCCCCTTCAGCATCGTTTGCTGTAACTCTTACACCTGCCTTAGAACCCAGCGTAAGGCGAGGATTCAAAGTAGAATCATTCATTATTAATTAGGTCACAATAAAAAAAATCCTGTGGATGCATTCGTGGCACTAAATGAGCCGATCGCAAATAATGCGATTGTAATGAATTCCAAAGGAATAAATAATGACTGAGCCATTAGCATAAAGTGCCAGTCACAGCTCTGTGCTGCCCGCCTGCCCGCCTGGCACCGCTGCCAAACCCACCCAGCCGGCCGCCGGCACAGGCGTGAGGCTTCCTGCCACAGGCTGGCACAGGGGTGGCAGGGTCTGTCCCACCACGTGGGGATGCCGAGGTGGGTCAGGGTACTTTGGTGACTCCCACTGGGGCTTGCAGGGGCATTGCCCCCAGGATGGATATCCCAGAGCCCCTTTGCAGGCCAGAAATAGGATAATGTGGAAGCTTGCAAGAAGATATTTTTTCATCTCTTGCTCTAATATATAATCAGAGCTTTTGTTCCGTGGCTTGCACAGGCAAATTAATTAGAAATTTATCTGACCAGAAGTTCAGTGTGGTGTACATTTAAGGCAGACCCATCCATGTGCATGTGTTTGCTTTCCATCATGGAACAATTATCTACCCATTTAGGAAATTCAAAATTTGTTTCTATTTTAATAGACGCTCCTAACCATTAAAAAAAAAAAAAATCAGACCACTTTCTGATTGCTGTGTGCTTAAAAACCTCTGAAAGGAAAATATCACTCATAAGCCTTCTTCTCCTACACAGGGCATGACCTCAGTGTTTCCAGGAGGCCACTGGGCAGGTGGCAGCACCAACCTGCAGCAGGACAGACCTGCACAGCACTGGCAGTGACAGCACAGCCACCTGGGTGAGCAGAGGGCTGAGAGGGCAGGAAAATAAGACAGGATGAGGCTGGAGAAACAGGGGTGCAGGGAAGGAAAGCAGGGATGGAGGGGTTCTGGGGAAAAGAGCTGTTTTCTCCAAGCTGCATGGCTGTGCCAAGGCAGAGTGACATGGTGAACCCTGCAGCAGGGCAGGGACCAGTGGCTCTGGGGACTCTGGCCCAGGGCAGAGCCCTCCATCACTCTCATGAGGCACCCTGGCATAATAAGTCAGTAGGTAGAACAGGTAGCAGGGCGGCAGTGGGACCTGTTTTGTTAGCGTCCCCTTCCCTCCCAGCAGCCAAGCAGACAGGCGCGTCAGGTGCTTGTGCCCCTCTTATGTCTGCTGTTAAAAAACCCAGCCAGGGAATGTCATTAGAAACAGCCACACCATCTGCCTCTTCCTCCCCTCCCCTTTAAATAAGGAAACACCTTGTCAAACACATCCCACTAAATATCCCTAACACCCTCCTGCGCGCTTCGCGCTCAGCAGTTCACGGGATCGTGCACCATCTGGACCCTTGCGCTACATCTCGATGGCGAGGCTCCAGCTCGGACCCACCGCATGCCCCATGGCCACTGGCAGGTCTGCACCACCCACAGCCACGCATGGCAGAAAAAGGTCATGGAGTTAAGCAAAAGCAATAAGTTTATGATGGAAAAAAATTAAAGCCCAGCAACTCCACTTCATTATGTTAAACCTAGAAATTAACCAAGGAGGACCTTAAACACAGATATTTATTAACATGTAAATGGACTGAGTCAGCAATTAGTCAACAGTCAGCATAATTGAATAGAATGTAGTAATAAAATTGCTATTTAATTATTGCCATTTTGTTTAAGGTAAATATTTACTACAATCATGGGATTTCCATTGTCTTTTGCATGGAATGCCAGTATCCATGCAGACAACCTGTGTCAAAGTATCAAAGAACTTTAAAAAGGCGGGTGTCACTCTCTGTCCTTGTGTTACTGGTCCCCACTGCCATGGGTGAGCATGGCCAAGGAGCACTGCCCACTCTCCTGTGCTTGGGATGGGCCCTGCGGGACCCAGTGCCACACAAAGCAGGAGCTGCGAGTGGTTTGGAGCTTGCAGCGCCTCAGCTCCCTCCCAGCCCTGCAAACCCAGGCAGTGGCTGAGGCACACATGTGCCCACACACAGCCCCCCAGCCCTGCTCACTGACCATGCAGATGAGTCTTTGTTCTTGGTGATTACTGTGCAGACAACACACTCACCCGGCTGCGCCGAGACACTGCGTATGCACCAAGAGATGTGCTGATAAGGGAAATAGTGTGGAGAAGAGCCTAAGGAGATAGAAGAACATTATTTTAAATTATCTTGAACATAAAAAACAAAGTGAGGATTTGGCAACCTTGCAGCAAAACCCTCAAAACCAGTTATTCCTTTTAAATAAAAACAAAAATGAGAAACAGTAACTATTAGAAATCCCACCTGGTGCTTTCTCTGTGTTAATGATGCTTCTTAAATTGCATGTGGGTAAATGGTAATTTTGTCTCACACCATTAAAAACTAATGGAACCCTTGATGATAAGAAATGCCATAGCTAGCTTGTTGGAAAACGTTTAATTAATAAAGTAATAAAATTATTGTAAACTAGTGCAGTTTCACAAAGGATTCAATGGGATATAAAACAGATAAAACATCCTTGAGAGTTGGTACAAGAAATAAATGCTCCTCTATAAAAAACAGCACTATAAACTTGAGCTGGTCTGTGTTATACCGAGCTAACACAAGCTATAATCATAGTAAAGGTATTTGGATGAGCCTTTCATGAGAAGTGGTAGGAAAACCTCCTGAGTGCAGACAGGTGTGTTTTCAAGGCACAGAAGCCAGCATGGCTTTCCCTGCACTGGTGTGGGGCTGAAGGCGATGGCTGGTGGGAGCTGCAATCCTGTAAGCCCCGGGGAACAGTTCTGATGATGTTACGGCCTGTCCCAGAGCCTCCAGAGTCAGGGACACCACCTGCACTGGCCTGAGTGAGTTTTGGGTGAGGCACCATCCCACCCTGCTGCTACAGCCACTTTGCTGTGTAATTTTTGTGAAGCAAGTGGCTGGCAGAGAGTGGAGAAGAGAGGTCAGATACTTTCCTGCCCTAGGAAATTAGCGCCAGTGCTCCATGTAGCTGGTTTTCAGCTCCCTGCAGGTGGCCAGCAGGTAGCAAGGCAGTGGCACTGCTGCCATTGCTGTGGTACCAGGTGTTTACACATTGGTAGCTTGGTGCATGGGAATGGCATCCCAGATGCTCCACAGGTGAGGGAAAAAACACATGGGCAGTGAAGGCTGGTTACTGCTCCTCATTCTGCTGCTGACTCCAGTTTGTGCTTCACATCTTCCTGCATACATTTCCTTGCAAACTTTGGGCATGGTCTCCTGTAACTGTGATACTGTAAGATAGAGGTTTTCTGCATTACATGAATTGGGTCAGGTACCTCTGGTATGTACATATCCATGTACAGGAGCCCACAAGTCTCCATTACATGCACACCTCAAATATTTGCAGATGTTTCACTTCAAGGTGGGTGTAATCTGTCAGGTGCCCAAACTCTTCCATTGAGCCCTAAGACTCAATTTGCGCATCTCACTGACAAGCACCAGCATCTCTGATTCGTGAGCAATCAGCATGTGGTGATGGGAGTCTGTAGAAAACAACAGCTGGGAGAAGAGCATACACAGGCAGGTCCTGGATTTCAGGGTGTTGTGAGAGCCAGTCACAGTCCTGGCACCCAGCAGCCCCTGTGCAGAACCAGCACTGCCAAGGCAGCAATGCCAAGTAATGCCAAGCACTCTGTGATGTGCTACAGACAGACCTGGAAAGTTTTGGGACCAACATGGACCAGTATTTTCCCAAACCTCCAATGACATTTTTCTACAAAGAGCTGAAAATGTTTCTGTATCAGGCTGGCATGCCTTCTTTCCTCCCACATCAGAAGAGTTGATGCTCACACTGGGAAATGAAGGACACTCTGCTATGCTCCCAGTGTGGATGGTTTCTTCTATCAAGGCATTGTACAAACAACATCACAGCCATGGTTTCTGTCTTCCTGTGTAACTAAAAAAAAACATACTGCAGTATGTACAACTTGTACATCACTGCACCACAAAGGTTAATCTTGTGTTCCTTAGCTGCTTATGGCTTGGTTGTGATGAGGGCATGGTCAGACCTTACTCACAGAAAGTCTGGTCTCCTCACCAAGCCACTGCAGACACTGCTATGCCACTGATGCAGACACAGCTTCTGATTAGCATTCACAGCAACATCTACTTTTCATTTGAGTGCCTTTAGTTTCCTCAGCAGTCTCCACCTTGACCATTAGTTAGAAGTCACCCTGCTTGATCTCTATTTTTAAAATAAAGTGGACATTTTTTTTAAAGCACATCATCACCCACAGCCACTGAACTGCCTGGGTGAGACAACACACCAAGGGGCTTCTTACTCACTTTGGCCTTCAGCACATGGACAGATTGGCGATACAAGACCTTTTCCCCACCCAAAGCACCATCTGCATCTGGGAAAAATACTATGGTTTCCTCTTGTAGGCATATTTATTTTTGAGGTAGCCTCAACAATGCGGGCACAGGGAGAAGGCTGTTGCTGTTTACTGAGGCAGAGTAAATATGTTTATGGGGCTCCATAATTCAGCCCCCTGGCAATACCAGCAAAGACTTTTGTCTTTCCATGGTGTGTGAGAAATGAAAACATGAGCAGGAGTGCACAGAAGACTGGTATAGCCAAAGCTGGGATATTTGTTCCCTGGCAAACTGCGGTTGCTCTTGATTTAGCCACAGTTTTCCCAGCTGATGTTTTGCAAACCCAGTAGAAGATTCAGCTTTCAAGGCTGTGAAAGTGAACGCAGGGCTGGAAGCCGCCCCTGCTCACACTGGCATGAAGTCAGGCCAAGCCTCCTTCTTTCAGAAGCTGTTGGTTGTTCCAGGACTGTGCTGCTGTGGGGGCAGTTTGGGGACGGAGATTTAATCTTTTATTTTTCCCATATGTCATGTCTAAGATGATGACAAAATAATAAGTTGGTGGCTGCTCGAAACTTTTTTTAGCAGCTGTGTTTTTAGAATATTATAATTACCCATCCTTTTGACTTAATCACTTAAAGATTTCTAAAATAACTAGGAGCTTACTGTACCTTCCCTTGACTTGAAGCCTTCCCATGTGGGAACCATGACATTATTTTCAGGAGGGGAGGGCAAAAGAAGCAAGGCAGAGCTAGAAATGCAGAAGTGAGTTTATCAGTGGAAATTACAGCATACATTACTAAATTTACTGTAATAATTTTAACTTATAGCCACCGTATTAGAAGCAGAAAAAGAGGTGACATGGTATTTAATCTGCAGAATGATTGAGTCACTTCTCCTGGACTCATTTTTACAGAAATTTAAATTAAGTAAGTGCAGTATTTGTTGGCAAAAAGAAGGGGTGAACTGTGAGTAAAGGGAAAAATATTTGTCAACTTGCCAGGGAGAAGAACAATTAAAAACTGACTGTTAATAAAGCAAGTGGGTGACAGGGCTGTCTCACCACACGGTTCCTGCACCTGGCTCAGGTAAAAGCAGAGGGCTATAGCTCAACAACCTTCTCCTGTCTGTCAATGTTAGGGTTTTTTCTGTTTTTTGCAAATGACATGTTTTCTTTTGGCAGATGGGAACAAGCCTTGAAGAATAAATTTTTTGGAGGCAAATTGGCTGCCTGGAAATATATGTATTTAGGAACCTGTCGGGCGCTGTGAGTGTCAGCACCACCCCAGCTGAGGCGGCCAGCACCACTCCACAGCTCGCCTGCTGCAGCCTCCCCACAGACCCTGCAAATCCCCAGCCGGCCACTGCGAGGTCGGAGCAAAAATGACAACTCCGATACAAGATTTGCTCTGGATATTGCTGATATTGCTTTGTGCCTGCCTTATAAAACTTCCCCGTTGGCTATTTCTCCAGTCAGGGGATTTTACCCAGATGAATGTGTTTGCCTCCCTCTCAGCAGCTGCCAAAATCTAACTTATCTGTAAGTGGAAATAATGCTTGGCCTCTGGTCGATCAGAGCAGCAATGCACTTTACAAGAGGAGGCGAAATAAAACCATTCCCCGTGTTAACAGCTGCGAAAGCCGACGTGCTGAGAGGTTAAGTGATTTGCCGGGTGTGAAGCAGGATGGTGCTGGCTCTCGGGAGTCCTTTTTCGGGAGGGGGGTGGGGATTTGGGATGGGGATGGGGATGGGGATGGGGATGGGGATGGGGATGGGTTACCACGGCCCACCAGTCCCAGTCCCAAATCAATCCCCATTCCCAAGAGGACACCTAGGCTGGGGGACCAAACACCTGCAATGCGCTTTCCCCCAGACCAGGCATAAGCAAAGTTTTACCAGAAGGAAAAACATATTCTTCAAAAATCCTCCCAAAATTAGGTACTGAAAGTGGGTGTTGGGTTTTGTGAGCCAGCACCAGTAATAAGTGGCAGCTGGAAAGATTTTTGAACATTCCAGCAGAGCCTAAGAGTTGGGAGGTAAGCAAGGGAAAAGATAGATTAAGCTGGAATCCAGAGACCTTGAAGCCTAGATCTGTGCACATGCCCAGCACAGCCTCTTGTCTGCCTTGGGACATTTAGGCCTGTTTGCTTAACCAACAGAAATGGGCACCTTTAAAGAGCAATTCAGGATGCCCAAATTAGAATCTAAGAATCTACATAGTTCTTCAGTATAGGGAGTGTAGCATATGTTAATACAGAAGAAGAATAGTTGCTTTCTAGAAATGTAATATTTATTGCCACTTTATTCAAGGAATGTGCTAGACATGGTGGCTGTATATGTACAGCTACAGGTAATAAAAAAGATACCATAAAAAGCACACTCAAAAATAGGCAGTGTTTTGTAGGGTCGGTAAAACTGATAGCAGCTCCCTAGCAGTGGCTTCATCTCCACACTCACAGTGTGTGTTCTTAACACCTTCCTTCACTGCAAAACTGAAGTATTTAACCCAAAACATACAAACAAATCTGTTATTCTTCTCCTTTATTAACCTTCTGAGTCCTCTGAAATCGCACATGAGAAGAAGGCTCTTCCTTTTTCCTTTGTCTAGTAGAGGTTTAAACTTTATATACAGACACGCACATACATGTAAACCTACACATGTAATCAGGCACATGCAGTTCACTTTGTCTTCTTCTGTATAAATATATATACACATATGCATATCCACAGATATGCAAGCATGTGTGCATATGTGTGTGTACAAAGAGAGAAAAAAGACTTAGAAAATGAAAGACAAATGTTAGAGAATGATATTCCCAAGCCCTCAAATCCCTAATCATGAGTTTGATGCAATATTTGCCCTAATGGGAAATGATAACTGGCACTATTCCAAAGCAAACCTCGAAGAAAGGAGCAATAAAAAAGGAAAATGCTAGCTTGGCAGTTAAAGAAAGAGGAGCCGAAGCGAGAACTGCTGTCAGAGATAATAAAGAATTAACCACAAACCCCTTTTCTATTAAGCACAAAAAAGGATATTAAAATAACAAGACCCCTCCCTAAATGTTTCAAGGCTTGTGTCATGCTCCTCTGCGCAGCTTCCCCGGGACGTTCCGAGGCGCGGCACTGCAGCTCCGTACAGCCTCTCCAGCTCCTTCTCGTGCGAGGAAGCCCGTGCCGCTCCAGCACACAGCGGCTCACAGTCACGCTCCTGGCGTTTGCAGCTTACACACTATGTTACAAATCTTGCCCTTTCCAGTCAGGGAATCTGTTCGTGGCCCGTGACCTTGTGGAACTTCAGGCCCTGGCTGTGACGAAGCTGTTCTGAAGGGTTCCCTCTCCCCTTCCCTTTCCTGGGCACCCTGCTGTACAATGCAGCTTGGCTGCTGTGTTATCCATGCTGACCACAGGCACATCATCAGTTAAGCACACAGTGAGTCCTAGAGCCCTGTTTTCTGGTTATAGGAGCAAGCACCAGTGTTTTCATCTTCATGTACTTACTATAATTTTTACATTTGCGGCATTTTCTCGCTTTAAAAATTACATGTGATAAATTACACAAAAAGTGCCACAGATCTGGGACAAAAAACTGGTGCAAAAGAATCATATCAAAAGCTGTTAGGTAAAGGAGAGAAGAAAACAGGAGAGCTATGAGTCAAGAGGTCCTTTTCCATCTAGTATCCCCTCTAGGAGCCTCCTGGGACATCCAATAATGTCAGTAACAAATAGAGGTGCTGCTCCCAGTGTGTGTGTGTACCTTGGATGCCCTAATGCAGTGCTCTACAGCCAGGGACACACCAAGGGGCGCCTAATCAACACCATTTCTGCCAGGTCACATGATGTGCAGGGTTCCAGTAACTAATTTTGCACATTTTGTGATTACCCAAACTATATTAAAAGCAAAATCCAACATAAATATCCCTTGAAATTTCCACCTCAACTAAAAAGTAGATTTTACCATGGCAATTTTAGGTTTGCAAAAGAAGTGGTACTCAGAGCACTGCAGACACAACAGGCTGAAGCTGCCCCTTTATATCAAGTCAAAAAAACCTTCAATAATCTTTTATTTCAAAGATATTTATGATCTAGCTTTGGTTCATTAGCACATTAGAAGGCATTAATGACATGGAGTAATGAAAAGTAACAACTCCTTTGGTACTTTCTTATTATCTGGGTCTTTTATATGCAATTTCACAAGAGCTAGATTAGCAGCATTTTGTAGAGCTGGTGCTCACTTGTGCATTAAAAGTGCCCCAAACCCAAAATGGCACAAGCCAAATAGGTGAAGATGCAGTAAAAGGAATCACTAAAAGTTTATCATAAATGTCAAATGAAGCATATCTGCCAGTAAGAGCTTATTTTAAAAAACAGTGTGTAGATTGCATTGCTCTTAGACACTACAAGGGTAGAGCTTTAGAAGGAAAAGAAAAAAATGCCCATATGTACAAGATATTTTTTAAACCTAAACATCTTGCTCTTTTAGGCTTCTAAAACTCTTTGTAAAGGAGGTATAATCCACAACTCAGGAAACTACTAATGTAGTCTATCTTTCAGAGAAAAAAATCAAAACTCCTTTCTGAGCTATGTCCATGCCGAAAAGCAGAATTAAATATCAGCTGCTTTTATCTGAGTGCCTAAATTTAAAAACACTTAAACAGAATTCTACCAGCTATTAAATAAAAGCCCATTGTTTGTCTGCCAGTACCAGTCTAGGTTAATTTCTACACTGAGCTGAAAAAAAAATAAAATAAAAAAAAATCAAAACAAGAAAAGATCAATAAAGGTGTAGGTGGAGAGGTTTAAAAAATAACTACTGGAAATGGTGAGCCAAGATCTTTGGAACAACTTGTCTCTCTGCCTGAGGTACAGGCAGGCTGGTTTTTAGATCAGTCACCTACAACTGTGGTGTCATGAAGTGGAAAAATACCACCGAGAGTAATTTTTAGCAGAGAACACCAACAGCTCCTCTCACATTCACATCCAGTGAAACTCCATTCCAGTTAGATTCATTGGCAAATTCTAAATTCTTATTTGATTTATCAATCACAATTTTATATTGTTAATTCATATGTTCATTAGACAAATCTATCCCTCTAAGGTAATCACTTAGGGTACTGTTGGCATGTGAACATGCACAAATGGCTAATTCTTAATGACCTTCCAAGTTGACATATTTTTGGCATCAACTTTCTGTATCCTAATTTCAAGCTGCCTCTCTGGTGTTATTGTAGGGCTGACTTCACTTCAGAGTCAAGGAGGACTTGCAGTTGGAGGTCATTAATAAGATTGTTCCCATCAGATATCAGCAGAGCAAGGAACAATTAAAATTATTTCCTTAGATAAAATCCCTGTGTTTCCAGCTGGGAAAGTCAGTAAGCAGTCCTCTATTTCAACAGCCTTGGAGGAGAAAATGTATGACCAGATTTGTGACTTTTTCAGTATTTCCACAGTCAATACTTTTTGCCCTGCAGATGTTTGGTTAAAAAAAGAATGGCAAGGAGGTTGGAAGGTTCCTTCCAACCCAAACCGTTCTATGATTCTGTGAAATGAAATAGAGATCATTCAGGCTGCTCTTCTGCCAGCTGGTCTGCATGCTGCTCTCCCACAAGGCCAGGGCAATATCGCTGATTTTCTACTGCAGGTTACCACAGTACAGGTGAGCCACAGACCAATGTGGATATGGCATAGCCATCTACTGCAGGTGTCTGATGGACAAGCTCACCCTCTTTAGACCTGAAGACCGACCGTTACTGGCTGTGCTTGCCAAGTTTGCAGAGTTACAGAGGGATCAGGTCAACTACCAGAAAATGCAAGAATGTTTTCCATATTCTCAATCTGATAGATGGCATTTGCCCAGTTGAATGACCCTTATTCACTGTGATACCCAAACTCCAGAAGACTGCAAACCGATGCTATCCCCACTGAGGCTGTTTGGTCTTTCTCTCCATCCTCAGCCTCATACTGTTACTACTGTTCAACCAGTGCCATGAGAAGGGGGCGGGGGGGAAAAGGCATTGTCTTAAACACAAGGTGTCTAGGGTTGCCAGCATTTCCACAGTGCTTCCCAGAGTAGATCCAGACATGGAAAGGGAAATTTCTGGCATTTTCCAGAGTCTACAAGAGACAGGATGAAGAAATATGGGTAGAAAAATGTGATGTAGACACAGTGTCACTGTCCACTGAGGTTTGGCAGTTGGCTTCCATGGATTAGGAGACAGGCTGGGCAGGGACTGAGGCGGGACAGGAGAGAAAAGCAAGAGCAAAGAGCACTCCCACAGCTGATGGCCAACACGACTGGCAGCCCCTCATGAAGGAGCCGCAGGGGCTTGGGGTGGTGGGTCGCAGTAGAGGCTGGAAGGCTTGTGCGGGCAGCCTGCGTCCTCTGCTCCCAGCTGCCACCCAAAAGTGGAAGAAAAGAGTTTGCATCCCTTCCTCAAAAGCACAGCTCGGGTTGCAAATCCAAATGTATGGGCAAAATGTAAATGCATTGTGACAAGCTGTACAGGGAATCAAAACAAGGAACAAGGAGCGTATGTTTCTTTTAGAGAAATGTCCTTTATCTCACAGGCAGAACGAAGCGTGTGGCATTCAAATGTTAAGATTTTTACACACTTTCATGAAATACTAAAGAGAAACAAAAAAAAAAAAAGAAAAAAGAAAAAAGAAAGCAACAAGAAAATAACCCAAGTCCATGTCACTTCTCAGCTAGTTTGGTTATTGCTGCTCCTGAGTACTGTAACATATGCACTTTCCCTTTTGAAAATGTATCAAAGTTGTTATTTTGGGGGTGGGATAAACTCTTATCCATGCATATCTTATGTTTTGAAGCCAAGAATGCTTAAGAACCTGCTCTGGATCCGCACATCAGATGCATAAGTGATTAGTGACAAGTGACACAGAAACAGAGAATGTGCTGTGTTACGATGAATAATAAACACGCGCAATTTATGCAGGCAGAGCGAGCGAGGAGATGGCATCCTGCACTTTTTCCATATAAATAATGTGAATCTCTTGGCAATGAAGCCAGGCCGACCAGGGAGTTTCTGCAGCCCGCTAGCCGCACAAGATATCCGGCAGGACACAGTGGGGATGGGCAAGGAGGGGTCACCCACCAGCAGGGCCACTCCTGGCTGCTTGTGGGTCATCACAGAGTGAACTTTTGGAAATTAATAGTCTCTCAACTGGAATCAACACAGGAATAAGATTCGTAGTGGGCAAAGTTTTCTGTCTCTGGGAGAAAGGAGCTTTTGGATAAATAAAAGAAACCTCAATGAAAAATATTCATGTGATTTTCTGTTTTCTGGGTTTGTGGTGGGCATTGCTGCAGTGATAGGATTAGTGGTGCCTATGTGAAAAAAGAATTTTTTTGAACTAATAAACTTGATTTTTAAATGAAGTTTCTCCAGGAAAGGTGAGCATGTGGCCCTGGGAGACTGTCAGGGTTGAGAAGAGCTGGCAGCAGGATTTTCTGAAGGGTCATGGTGTACCTGGTGAGCACCTTACCACTCTTGCATGCTCCATTAGCAAAACCATATATAACACTGAAAAAAACCAAATGCCAAAGCCAGCCAGATATTCATCCTTAGCCCAGTTCTTGTGTTTTCCTCTTGTGTGCAGACACATCTTCCCATAGTCCCACATCCCTCAGCCTCACACTCAGCCTGCAGGACAGTCCCAGACTGGGCACACGGCCTTCTGCGACATCCCCATTTTGTCACCTTCTTTCCTCTGCCCCTTGCTGTCCTCCCACAAATAAGCTATCTTTCAGGGAAAAGAGAAGGACATAAATTTTTTTAATTAAAAGAATATCCACCTGCTACTTAACTCTGCACATTTTTTCCTGGCTGTCCTGGCCTGCCAACTCCGAGCAAGCTTTTCTCTTTCGTTTTTACACTCTCTCTACACTTCCAGAAATGTAGGCACTTGGATAAAAGTAGAACTGAGAGGGGAAAATGCATATTCTGTTAAAAAAAAAAAAAAGTTGAAAAAGTGTCTAAAAGATGGATGTGTAAAGAAATCATATCGTACTTTAACTCCGAGTTCGAGTTATATAAACTGTACTGTGGTAATTACCAAGCTCCTCCAGATTAATAAACAATTACCATAGTAACTGCACCATCATATGAAACCTATTCTCATGAATTTTTAAAGCATAAATGGAAATACATGCCGGTTGAAAAAGTCTCCTATTTATTTTGTTCCTGGAAAACAAGGCAGACAGATCCATTAAAGGATCTCGTCAAGTTATTTCTTCCTCCGCTGGTTCCTGCAGCCACACTTCGGACAAGTGCCATATATTATGTACTAACTAGGAAAGTCCATTATGTGGCATGGGGCCTTGGGCTGGCAAGTGGTGGGGCTGGCCTTGCACCCCGCTCCTCTGGCAGCCCCTGTGCCCTCAAGCCTTGTTTCCCCAGAGGGGTTATGTGACATGGTGCACCTTTTATTTGCCAAAATTTAAGGGGTTAGTCAGCACAGCACATTGTCCCTGCTTGCCCACTGGGCTCTTTTTATATTTTTTATGTCTAATGTGTGCGAAAACATTTCAGGTTGATGTTGCATGACTACACACAGGAAAGGCATCTCCATCAAATATTTGATAAGCCAACTAATGTGAGACAATGCACACATCCATATCTAACTTTCCACAGCATGGTGTGCCTTATTTCCAGCATATCCACCAGTGTACCACCAGGCTGACCCTACTGCAGGGCACATCACAGCCTATTTTTCATGTGTGGGAAAATCCAGCATGAGCTGCTCTTGTGCCAGTTTCTTGCACCCAGGGCCACACCAGACACGTGCGTTCAGCCGCCAGGAAAGGGTTCTCTGCAGCCCCTGTGCCTCTGAGTGGTCTCACGCTGCTGGGAGGAGGCAGCAAGGATAGATGAGTGCTTTGGCAGAGCAGCACTAAACCAGGGGTGGGCTCCTGTTCTGTGCAAACCAGGAACATGGACCCCCCAGACACCCCATAGGACGGGTACCTCAGTTTGGTGTTGCCTTTTCCCGCAAAGCCTGAGCAAAGCTGCTCCTCACTACTCCCCTGTGCTGCTCCTGCCTCTGAGCATCTCCTGCCAAAATGTTCCAAAACATGTCCTCACTCAATCACAGGAGGCATTGATGTTTAAAAGCAGTCTATAAGATGCACCTAAGACCATTAAAAAAAAAAAAAAGTCTTTCTCCTTCCCCAGTATCAACTCTTGTATTATTAGGCTATCATAGACAAAAATTTGGTTTGAAAGCTCACACTAGTATTTCAGAGCTTTAACACAGCTGAGCCTGGATTTACTGCACTTTGCAATTTGTTTTTTAAAAAAGAAAACATATCAAAGTGACAAGTAACGAGATTATATATCAACCTGTTGATAATTCTGACAGGAAAAGTGAAAAGCAGACCTGAGTTAAAAAATACTGTTCAGCATTGCAATAACAGTCTAAAACAAGAGGTGAGACTTCTATGCTTCAAGTGTGAGCTGCTTACTTTTGATAATTTTGATGAGCTGAAATAATATCCCCCGTTTTGCAAAAAAGTATTTCTTCAGACACTCTGAGAGTTAAGAAAGTCATTAAATCCTTGTGGATTGAAGGTAGAAAAATAAATTGTATGTATTTTAGACTTTGAATGATCTTCCTATAGCAATTTTCAGGGAAAAAAACTATGAAGAATTCTGCAATTTTAATCTCCTCAGTAGCTTCCCATTACTAAACAAGCAGAACACCACAGTACAAATGTGGATGTTACATGTCATCTTGATCTGCTGCTTTTTTCTTTCATTAAAGCTTTAATGCAGCAATTATGGCTACGTTGCCCTATAAAAAAAGGGAAAGGCAGTTTACTTTAAAAAGTGAAATTGCATAGCCTACTATTTAATTATACACAAATGTAAATGGCCTATTTTTCCATAACTGGTTATTACAGCACTGTTTTACTTTCTGAGTTTTCACAATCTCTAAAACCTACAACGCTTCCTGCTATATAATTGTTTTGCTACATTATTGTTTTCATCTTATTTTTTCTTTTAATGTGAGTGCAGCGGGATAAATCTTGGTTTTAAGCCAGCCAGTACTTCATCTACTTAAGCTTTTATAGATGAAGATTGCTGTAATTATCAGAATACCCGCTTATTTCTGAAGTATTATCTTGGCAACCTGCTGGCATTTACAACCAATTAACAAGCTTTGCCCATTAGTTGCATAAGGGGTATCACAGAGTAAAGCCATTGTGTGCTAATTTTCTATTTTAGATAATCAGTTTGGCCATCCAAAATGGAAAGGGGAAGAAAAGAAAGGTTTGACACCCAGTGGCAGACATGTAAAAATGACTACATGCCTCCCTGAGACAAAGGTATCCAGCAACTGCATGATTGCTTCACTGTCGTCACCACTGGGTTTTAAGTATTTATTCCCTTTGTCTCTTTTGGAAGAGAAAATAGAAAGTACGGCTTCAGCAAAGTAATCATGTCCTCTTTTTATTTTTTAAACAGACTGGCTTCTCCCTCTGTCCTCATGGGCTTTTAATTTCACCAAATTTTAAAATTTTTAAACACGATTTCCAAAAAAAAAAAAAAAAAAAAAAAAAGGAGAGTAAGAAAGAGAGAAGACAACCAGTCTGCCAGTGGAAGTTACAGCTTTCCTCTCCAATTACTGGGCCGAGCAGAGCCCTCATGCCAAAGGCAGCCCCTCCCTCGCGTCGCTGCACCGCTCTCGGTTAAAGCCATGGGCGGACTGGGGTTAACCAGGCGCCGCTATGAGCAAACGGGCTCCGGCCGTCCTGCAGCCCCCGCTGCTGCGCTGCTGCCAGACCCGCCTGTCTCCTCCCTGCCCTGGAGCTTTCTGGACAACGGGGGCATCCCCAGCACCATACTGCCTCGAACATTAATGCTGGGCACTTCTGCCTGGGGAGAGGAGAAAAAAAATCCGAGAGAGTCTGGGTGATTTTTTTTAAGCATTAATCTTTGGTTAAGGCACTCTTTGCTTTCCCTGCTCCGGGTGCAGAGCAGGGCAGATGCATCACTGTGTGGGTGCCCTGGGCAGGAGAATGCTCCTGGCTGTGCCCACAGAGCTGCATCTTCACAGCATCCCCTGAAGTACTTATCACTCATCCCCACTTGACACATCTCCAGAAGCTGCCCACGAGCAACCAGCCTGGCTTTGGTACCCCATCCACCCAGCCTTAGTTTGAGTCCTGTCTTGAGCATGGGCACCACACACCAAAGCTGGCACACAGTGGAGCAGGCACAGCTTGCTGCACTGCTCTGCCCATGGCCATCCACGGACCCCACACCACACCAGCCCCTGCCTCCACCTTCCCACCCTATCCCAGATGCCCAACCAGCAACAGGCACGAGGCTTGGGCTTCTTTGATCTCCCACTGGCGCCAGGCTGTGAGCTTGACCCTTCTACACATCTCCATCCCTTCAGCCTGCAGCGGCCAGGACCATAAGGGCCTCCTCCCTGCCAAGGCTTGTCCCACACTGCATGGCCATGGGAGAGATGGGGGTCACAGACACTGCCCAAGGAGCCTCAAGGTAAATAACAACAATGAAATGATTATGCTGGAGACAACAGGGCTTACCCATTTAATTGTATATAAAATTAGACGTTAGACCTGGTATAGATGCCTGCATTTTGTAATAACGATAGGAACTAATCAGCTTAAAAGATAAGCGCAGTCCTTAAGGCATGGTTAGATCCCATTTACTCCATTGAACACAACGGGTGGATGGTTCAAGCTGTAAAACGGTTTTATAAAATGTAGCAAACTGTACAATGACACGTTTTATTTGTCTCCTGTGGTTTAGATTCATATTTTGCTTTAGCATAAGTTAAACAAAATTAAGACTATGATTACGCTAAGAGGATGCAGCAGTAAAGACAGAAAATGTTGAACTCCTCAAAATCATAAAGAATTGTCAACTGTGCAATTAGTGAAGGGTGAGCATATACAATGAAATCTATTAAGCCATAAATGAATGAGAAAAACGTGGTGCTTGGCAACTTAATGTGTATATTTGTCTTAATTATTTTAAATTAATTGCTATTGGTTAGAGTCATTAGAAAATTTATGATTTAAGGAAGGTGCAGCATTCACTCCTATAAAGTGAATCTAGTTAAATAGCCAACCTATTTTAAAAGTATTTAGACCACTGAAAAGGAAGAAAGAAGAAGAGTTGATGAGTGCTGGGGACAGCTCTGAGCTCTTCACAGCCTGTCTCCTGTGATGCTGCCCCAGGCTTGAGCACCTTGAAGCCCCTCCACTGCTGGCAGGGAGCACAGATCAGCCCTCTCTCCTGCCATTTCCAGCATCATGAGAGCTCACAGGTGTCCCCTTTTTGGGCTCCTCCAGATAGTTTTCCGCCCAGACCCAACCCAGGCTCACAGCTGCTCACAGCCCTTCCAGTGGGACAGCAAGCCATCAGGCCATGCACCACCAGCAGAAGGCTGTGATGTTCCTCCTCTGCAAGATCATTATTGAAAAAAAAAAAGGTGGCTTTCTCCCAGTCCTTTACTCCTGAATTACCCTTCAGAGATGCAGCTTATCCAAGCTAAAGGAAAACAGTTTTGTGAATGGCTCTTACATATTATACAAGTGCCATTCCAGTGTAGCAGTTTGCCCAGAGGTGGCTGAGATGCACTGCATGCCCAGTCTCTGCAGGCAACAGAGAGTGATGTCCTGCAGAGGTGCCCCCGTGCCTCCCTGGAGGAGCCCTCTCCAGCTGCCTGCAGGGCCCCCTGGCACAGCTCCTGGCACCAAAGGGCCAGTGGGCACTGCAGAACACCACTGCCAGTTGTCAGGCTCTGCATTGTCTCCTTGGGGTGGTGGCAGGGTACTACAACCAGGCAAAGACAGGAACTGAATGAGGCAAGGGGTATTGCCCAAAAGTGACCATCTCAGAAAAGTCAATATGTTTTTTTCTGATATTTTGTAAATTACAAGTTTCTATTTACTGCTCTAAAATGTGATTTGGAGATAACTTGTAGTCACATTTCATTTCCTTTTCAGAATAAAGATGGTAGATACAAGAAGGTATGCCCTTTTTCCCAGGTTTCTGTTTTTCTAACATAAAAGGAAGCCTGTGTTTTAGGGGAGTTTCTTTCAAAGTCTCAGGTGAAAAAGCAGTCATTTGCCTAGTTCTAATCAAGCCATTCCCAGTCAAGATTAGTGTGCCCTCATAGCCTTACCAAGACGTTGACAGGGCAATTGGAAAACAGGTGAGTGGAAAAATTCTCCCCAGGGAAATGAAACCGTACACAAATTCCTGTTATGTGTTCTGCATCTGCAAGGAAGGAAACACATTCCTCCAGGACTCTAATCTCCATCACTAATATTATTATTATTAAATATTTACGTACCACCCTAAGTTTGTATGACACTACAGAGATAAAAGATGCTCTCTTTACACTGAAGATCTTACAGCCTATGTCAGATAGAGAAAGCAAAGTTAGCAGGAAGAAGACATGATGAAGATTTAGAAAAGGATGTAATACTGGTGACCTAAAAGCATTTTTAGATTGTAACAACACATGGGACTAGGGCTGAGGAAATCTCATGGCATTGGGGCCCATTTTGCTTTTAGTAGCCATCTGATCTCCTTTCAGACTCACAGTGTTCATGTGGACCTATTTCTCTACAGCTTTGACCCAAACAAAGTAAATAATGGCATCCTGTAACCTCTAGAAAAATACCTTTTTTGCCTGATTTATCTAAGGAGAAGAGAAGTCAGGCTGCAAGAGTTCAGCCGTGCAGTCTTCCAGGCTGCACAAGTGGAAGAAAGACCTGTATACTGCACCACTGAACTGAGAATGGAAATAAGAATTGCTCGGTCCTTCAGCTTGGGTTTCCTTGGGGTAATTTTGATTAATTCCCTCACTTCATTTTCATTTCTGACAGTGCAACTAGAGAGCCACAATGAATCAGCCTTCCCTGTCAGACACACTGGGCTGGGGTGGCTCTGGCCTTTAGTTGGACCTGAAGAGACACAGCAGCAGGAAATCAAAACAGTGAAGGTGGAGAAATGGAGATACTCAGCACAACTTTACTTGCTCAGGACATGGTGCAGGCACATACCCAGCAAAGTACAAGGAATACATCTTTGCAGGAATGATGCTTAAAGGAGGAGGATTAGCGCCCTTTCTATAAAGTCTGTAAAATAATGTAATGTAGATATTGTTACCTTGGGTAGCCAAGACAAGCCCAATATTAGGCTGCAGTAGGAGGATGCTCCACTCCAGCCTCCCGGCACGGAGGGAAACTGGCAGTCCCAGCAGGAGCCAAGCCCACTCTGCAGCTCTCCCTCTGCAGTGGTGCTCCCAAAACTCCCCTGCGTGGGGGGGACTGCTCAAACAACTGCAGCAAGGGCAAGGCCACCAGGCCTAGAGACAGCAAGTGGCAGTCGAAGAGGGGAGGTCCTGGCACCACCACCAGAGAGGGTCCAGGCGCCCCAGTTCAGGTGGCAAAGGCCCCTTCTGAGTCCCCATCACCCACCTAGTATTTTCATTCACAAATTTTGTGTTAAAAAAAAAAAAGAATTTTTCTGCCTTTTAAATTTTTTTACAGCAATCTTAGCCTAATAAATGACAATGACAGATTTCCCCGGGTTTCCTGGAAGATACACATTTGTCAACCGACCTGAGGCACTGTGCAAACAGAAGCAGCAGGACACATCAGATCCCCTGAGACAACAACGGGCAGGACATGTAGGGCAGAAGTGCCGTCCAAGACATACAGCAACACAGATCTGCAGGCACACTCTTGCATACGTACACACATACCTATGCACATATGCACACATACATATATATATACATGGTCTAGCAATTCAGTTAGATTAATTTGCTTTGGCTAGTCCATTATTTTCCCTGTACAAGAATCAGGTTAAGCCTTCTGCATTAGATACGCAAACAATGCTCCTTTACCTACACATGGGTGTTGTGAGACTTTAATTAATGTTTGTAAAGTGCTTTTAGATCCCCAGAAGAAAGGCACTATAGAAGTGTGTAGTCTGATTATTTCATAGCATACAAAAGTAGAGGTGAAAAGAAATATTCTCCTCCTTACACATAAAACTACTGATCTCAACTCCTGCATTTAAAAAAACCCAAGATGTTAAGAAAGAAAAGAATTCTGGCCATGAACCTACTTCAGGCTTCCCCTTTGCCTTTTTCATCTGATTTCTGGTTGAGTGAAATAATAAGCTATTGTATTGCTGTAAACTCTTTGTAAGTAGATTTGACTAAGACAACAGAGTTCAGTGCCAGCAGCTACTCTGATCATTCTTTTAAATGGAAATTTACCGTCTGCTGCATCACATGGAAAAAATATAGAACTATTTTTCACAGCTTGTTCACTGAACAGATTATTGGAGGGAAGAAAAAATAAAAAGGCTTCATTTTCTACAGATCCCAAATCTCAGTGTAGAAAGTCTTGGCAATTTCCTTTTGAGAGGAGACAGATTTCACTTTCACATTGATTTAACAATGAGAAGTGCGTCCAAAATGAGGGCCTGATTCTGAGCATTTAAATGGTTAGCCATAGCTGACTCCATCTAGCTTATCTATGGGAGCAAAATTACTCACATCCATAAGCCTATGTAGGATCTGGTCCTAATATAGAATCAGTTCTTGATGTCATCAAATCTTTTTTAACAGCATCTTGTGTTACATTTAATTTATTTCACATGGCCTCATAAAATAAGATAAAAGCTTGTAAGTCTAAAAGTCATATTAAAAGGATAGAAAAAAAACATCCTACCATGTATTCATGTTTATTAAGTATTATCTTCAAGCAACTTACATAGTTTTAACTCCAAAATTTCCAAATTGTTTCTAATCCTATCAGCAGTCATCAAGAGCTGCCAGCACACAAAGTAAACAGATTACAGCACACCCGCTTTTTGGAGAAGAAACTCCTTCCCAAAACCTCTCTACAGACAGGTTGACCCTTTTAGCTCGTGTTAGCAGCACAGAGTTTTACAAAAGTGCCTTTCCTCTCACTTGGACAGGGCATGGACAAAGGATGTCCTTCCCCTGCCTGGTCCTGGGAAGTACAGCTGTGTGGTTTAACTTTCAAACTTAGCCCAAAAAGCTCCAGGATGACAGGCATGAGAAACATCAGCTTGTGCAAAGCATGGTTTAATCTAAAGAATGCACAAGCAACACTCCCGTTCATCTGTTCTTTAATATAGAGAAAAACTTCAGACAGAAAAATATCTTTGGGGCCAAAAAGGCCTCACCCTTCTTTAAATGGAGGTTATGGAGTGCCTCCCCTCCACACTGGAAGTGTGCTTTCTGCTGCAGCCCCACGAGGCAAAGGACAGGACTCCAGGATTTAGGGTGAGCTCACCTGGAGCCCAGGGGACATGGCAGGAGGTCCCAGGAGGCATATTTGGTAACTTCTGGTGTGTGAAAGGGAAAGTAGGACCATGGGTATAGCTTGACACCCACAAATTGCCCACAGAAAAGAGGCTCCTTTTTTGAGGGACAATGTTTCTGGATGCTGGGAGGTAGGCAGATTAAGGGATGCAAGTCAGGGCATGAATCCTGGTCTGCCTTTAGGGCTCCCAAAGGTATGTATGCATCTGGGCTGTTGGGTGCTCCTCCAAGGCTGGCAGTGGGCCAACCAATTGCCAAATAGGGCACCTTCCTATTCACAGCACAAGTCCTTTACTTGTGCAAGTGTGTAACAGAGTTTATTATAAAAGTGTCTTTAGCATCTCCAAGCATGTCAGTGACCTTAAAGAGCTATTGGCAGGAGTACTAGTTTGCCAACAAAAAGAAACAAGGTAAAAATAAAAATTTCTCAGTATTCTGGTGTATGAGCTAAGGGAATGTTCCATTAAAAAAACAAACCATGAAACAAATAAAAACACACACACAGAGACACAAACCACTCGCCCTTTTGGTCACCCACATTTCCTTAGTCTATCAATTATAATCATTACCATAAGAAAATGATGAGGTCTTACCTGATGCTGCTGCTAGCAAAATGGTTTCACTACCAGAAGGCCATCACAGACTGTCAGTGGTTTAGGAACCAGCAGCAGACCCACTGCCTTTCCCCCAGGAAGCACAAGCCAGAGGCAAACCCAAGGGCAATGCAGTAAACAAACACTGTGCTTCAAACCCAAGCCTTGGAAAAGAAAAGTTACTTTTGATGAAGTAAAAGGATTCCTGAGGACAACTTTCAGTAAAGATAAACTTTAACCATGATCTGACATGACAGTCAATAAATAACTTCAAGATAATCGCACGTACCTCTTTGGTAGGCAGTGGTCTAACCCAGGCAGAGATGCTTTTAGAACATGGCTGTTCTCACCAGCCCTTGATGTTTTTCTTGCGATCCAGGCAACATCCACATTGAAAAACCTACGCCACAGCTGTCAGGGCTTCTCTCCAGCAGATAATTAAATTCCATTGTGACAAGTGAGCTCAAGTTTAGTGACACCATCCCTGCCAACCAAACAAGAACAAGAGCCATCAGCTGCATAGTCGCTGATCGCTTTGCTGAAAGAAGAGGTGCCTGCAGTACTTACCAGCATTCTCCCAGGGTAGGTGCTCAGCCCCCAGGACATACCTGACAATAACTTGAGTAGTCTCAAGGGATGATTGCCTTTGGATTAGTGTGCTTATGCAGGAAGGCCTGGCAAAAGTGGAGCAAGTCAACAAGTTTAAAGGACATTCAAGATCTTTTCCAAACCAAAAAAGATGCATGGTTGCATGGTAGGCTTGCAAAAGATGAAGCCATTAGTGTTTTCTGCTATGGATTGCCCTCTCAAGTTGCTCTTTTGGGTAAAGGGCTTATTTTTTCCCATCATATGCACATCCCATATTTTTGCAGATATGTCTATTGTCCTTAGAATATAGCTTTCAAACTTAGCTTATCCATAAAAAATCAGACTGCACATTAGCTAGCACCTATTTAACTCCCTCATAACTACCTTTACACAGCTATCTTGGTCATATATAATTCTGGGCTAATTATTGAACTATCTAGTTTTAAACATAGCTAGAGGCAAACTGCATTTTTTCCTAACAACAGAAGAATACCACTTCTCTTCTAGCACTCCAGAGAGACTATCCCAGTTAATAAAGGGTGACCAGGTCTCACTTTTAAGACCAGTATGAGCCATATCTGTTTGCTTGCTTTGTTCATTGCTCAAGTGTTCGAAGCTAGTATTTACACTGCAGTAGCTCCATAGAGGCTAGTGGGATATCACAGTTACAGAGGCATACATCTGCCTCGGACCTGCTGTGCCAGCCAAAGAACAGCTTAGAGCCCACCCAGCCTCCAAAGGCTCAACCAGCACCCAGGAAGAGGTATATCTGACTCCAGGAGTCTACTGCTAAGCCAGTGGCAGAAAATGCAGCGCATTTGGGTAGGAAATTAAACCTGACTTGCCCATAGCCTCAATGAATGGCTCAAACCAGCCATGTGCCATCAGTGTCTAGAAGTCTCTCCATCCCCTCTGAAAACTGAAAACTAGCTCACACTTTCTGATTCAAAGCTGACTGCCCCAGTCTGTGAAACATCATCATTGGCAGCTGGGCAGGGTGGTCTGAGGCTTGACAGCACCTAAATACTGGGTGTAGAAACTTAAAATCATGGCTAAATTGGTTGGCCCCTTTCTAGATCTCATCCTAGGCTCCCAAAGGCTGAGTTTATTCATGGCCCTATGTGCTTTGCTAGCAGCATTGGCTTCTCTGCTTGTCAACACGCTGATTTCTGAATTCTCTGTGCAAAAGAAGCCTTTCATGGTTTGGCACCCTCTTATATGTTTATGCTTCTCAAGATATATTTTCTAGCCAAGTCTTTAAGTTCTTACATTAGTCCCCCAGCCCAGACATCAATCTGTTGCTGATCAGGTCTTTTCACATCATGCTGCTTTTATCTGGAATGTTGTTTCTGATGCATTCAGGGAAGCTGATGTTTTTAAGAATGTGGTTAATTATTTTTTTCCCTTTTTGTTTAAAATTACACTTCAGCACAGCTATTTCTTTTGCTATAAGACTTTAGCAAGAAATTTGCCTTATAAATTCTATTATGCAGGGGAGGTCCTGATTTGCATCTTTGTCCTTGGATAGAGTAGATGCAGCACAGGGGTCCACAATCAGAGGTTGATTGATTTTTTTTTTCCTCTTTTATAATCTACAATAAAAAGTTTCTTTAAAGGGGAAGAAAAGAGAGGCACATGCTTAATATTGAAGAATAGCCTGCTTGTGCTTGATACATTGGAGAAACAGTTCAAGAACACTTCATCTTACTGCAACTATTTCCTGCACTTCTACCAAGGTTAGGGAAACCTTGGGTTAGCTGCTGCCTGAATACCGCAGGCTGGTATCAGGATGAACAAGTTCAACTGACTGCTTAGATTTCCATCTTTATTTTTCCTCCTGTTGTCTTCCCACTTTGGCAAATAGAAATCACCTTTGACTTTGGGGGAGGCCTCAGCTGAAAGCACTCAACAAAGAGAATTCCCCGAGAAATGCTGGCTGGGGGGTCAAGGTCCTTCCATTGAGTCCCCCAACTCAGCTATGCTGGTGATCAGCCAGCTGTCATGAAAATGAGATTCTGTAGATCAGCATGGTCTGGGATCAAGCAGGTCAGAAAACACAACAGTGTAGTCTGATAAATGACTAAAAAATAAGACAAAAAAAAAAAAAGCAAGAAAAATCCACCTCCTACATACTTAAGCTCCCTTTTTTTCACACCAGCTAATTAAAACAAAGTGGCAGAAAGAAAAAGTATTAGGCAAGTATGACAAACTTTACCTCATTTTTCATTTGACTTAAATAAAAAACAGTGCTGGCCAAAAAAATCCTTGGATGCCGATTGGTTTTGCACACAGCTCCTCTGACATACAAACCAGAACAGCAGCACTGGGAAAGAGAACAGACCAATCAAGGGATCCCAGCTCTGAACAGATGCAGGACAACCAGGCCAGCATGACTCCAAAAGGAGGATGCAGTCCTGCCCTCACTTCAAGCTGCCCCTTACACTGCAAACCAGCTCGTTCACTGTCCTTTTGCACTGCTCTAGGTCCAAGGGCTAGATTAACCAAGTGACTGAAAAGACTATTTTCTGTCTCAGGTGCTGGATGATTAACCAGGGTCAAAACCTGAAGCATTTGCTTGAATTCAGATTTAAACTTTTTAAATTTTTTTAGACTAACAAATATATCTGGAGTGCCTCATGCAGAAATGGCTTGGATCAGATAATTGCATCACAGGGTAGAACTTGGAATGGGCTTTGATAAAGTTACAACCGTTCTTACTGCCATGGAGCTCTTCCAGCATTCTTCTGGAGGCAACAATACTGTCCTGAACTCATTCTGTGTGTCTTACATTGAGAGCCACATGCTGGTGGTTCGTGGAAAATAAGACAAAAACACAGCAAATTCCTCCTCTAATGGTTCTCTTTGTTGCAGTAAGAATCACACTAATCACTGCTTTCTCTCACAGGACCTGGACCTAATTTTAAGAGTTCTGATCATTTAGAGATAGAAAATGGAGAACACAGGGATGGGGAAGAGATCAAGTACTTCAGCAGATATAGGAGAGCAACTGCTTCTGTGTGCTCCCCTGGGGAAACTGCTGAATGCACATTGCCATGACTACCTACCTTGGCAGACAACTCTTCTTTCCAGGTATTTTGTGGCAGCAGAAGGGACCCCAGTACCAGCTTTCTTTTTATCCTCTCTTCCAAGAGGAGATGCCAGCAGTGGTTCCTGCTGGCCAGCTGACCTCCTCCCACGGTGTCTGTACTCACCAGCATTTCCAAAATCCTCTGTGGACCTGGAGCTGCCCTGTCTCT
Organism: Hafferia zeledoni; assembly: GCA_035583235.1. Classification (NCBI taxonomy): domain Eukaryota; kingdom Metazoa; phylum Chordata; class Aves; order Passeriformes; family Thamnophilidae; genus Hafferia; species Hafferia zeledoni. The sequence goes on from JAWWEV010000172.1 coordinate 28,377,667, forward strand.
GCTCTGTGGGAGCTGGTCTGCTGTAGATACTCGGGTTGAGCTCCCCGTGTTGCAGGAGGATATCAGGGAAAGGGCTTGGGCCCTGGAAGGCTCAGAGGTAGGAAACAATGGGAGAATGACAAGAGAGAATGAGGGAAGAGCACAGGTTTACTGGGGAGGAGGTTTCTGGGAGGACAGGGGCACACTTCACAGCTGTCAAGTCTATTCTGTGATATCCTTTGTTGTCCTTTCTGAACATTTGTGGTTAGAAATACCCTCACTGGCAGCAATGCAGTCAATGACAAGGAACTGGCAGTTGTGCGGGCATCTGGCCAGGATGGTGGGGGCACAGAGAGACGAGGTGTCATGGAGGTGGCCCTGGCCCTGCCTGCCACAGGGTGCACCCCACACCCTGTGGCAGATGGCTTTGCCCAGACACCACCTTCAGTGGGCAGCAACGGGGCTGAAACAGGGACTGGCCACCAAAAGTCACCACCACCCCACACCCTCATTGCAGAGCTCCCTGCCTGCAAACAACAGTGTGGCGATCCTCCCAACACTGCCTAACTCCTCACAGATCCCCCACACCTCCCAAGAGTGCCTAACTCCTCTGCAAACAGCGTTCACAGGTCGCCTGTGCCCCCAAACGCGGCTGGTGGGGATGCGGGAGGAGCTCCCCTGCACGATCCTCCCAGCTCTGCCTGGCAGCCCCAGCCCTGCCACTCACACTCCACCCCACGAGCCAAGTGACTCCATTAAACACATACTCATTTAAGGATTACTCAAATGCTGCTCATTTCTAGGTCAATTATTGACTTGAATTATGTTAAAGTTTAACATAAATATACTACTTTATCACCTGTACATATATCATGATAATTATATGGCTACAGAATTCTTTTAAAATATGAGGGGAAATCAGCTACTACTGTGTAATAAAAGCTCACAGACTGCTCTGGAGCCCATGCAAAGAAGTACAAAGATTCCCATTTTATTTGTATCAGCTCAAGGGGAATAATCAACTTATATTATTAAACATATCTCCAGATTAATTTCTCTCCAGTTAAAATTTTTCATTCCTAAAAATCTTTTATCTAGCCTTATCAGAAAGGATGGAAAGGGGTTAGAGGGTGAGCAGAGAAATAAAAGGCATTGTATCGTAAGAAACTTGTAATGTTACAAACATGAGAAAAATTTTTTTTTTAAAGCACTGTTAACTTTCACATTTTAGCAAACTTTTCAATTAGGATTTCTTCCTGGCTATTTAAATATGCTTAAAGTAATGATTTGCTGTAATTTGTCTTTTTCCTTTGGAAACATACCGTGCTATTGTCAGCTTTAAAAAAGAAGCAATTTTCTGACTTTTGAGATTGAGTAGGTCACGGAAAAATTACTACTGTGGGAGCCTATAATTAAATAGAAAATGCAGCTGCACCTAAAAAAACTCTTAAGTTTATTCTATTAATACTTGAGTCTAGGATTGTATTTGACTCTTCAGACACAGGTCAGCTCAGACTGTACCTCACCTGCAGAACATCACTAGCTGCACAGGTATTTGCACAAACAGACATGATATAATATGTACAATATATTGCCAATTATTTGCTGATATCTGAATTAGATTCAGTGTAACAAGATTGTCACTTACACATGTAGTCCCTTTCTTTCCTGTTTTCCTAAGACTGGCACTACATCTTTGGGTGTTGATTTCATGTTTGGGTTTTTTTAAATGAAATTCAATTAAAATAAATCTTCATAATATCACTAATGTTTGTTATAAATTTAACTAGAAGAAAAGAAGTACAGAAAGGGGCTTTTGAACAAAATTACATAGTACATCTGAATTGAATAAAGATCTCTCCCCAGCGTTTGAGTAGTCACGAAATGAAGACAAGATTCTAGACAATACCATGATACAAAACCAGGTGTTGTGTATATATAAAGAAAATTTATCATAGATCCTGACTCAGTGTTTACACAGTACCAGATACAGGCTCTGAATTAAGTTCTAAATAAAAATATTGGAAAAAAAATCTATGACCCACAAGAGATTTTAAACCACCTAAAATATACAAAATTAACAAAAGCCTCGCTGAGAAAATAAGATACAGACATGTTGATTAGCAACTCATGAGACTTTTTCTGACATCTGATGATAAAAAATAGTTTCACAGACATCTTTTAAGAACTACATAAAATCAGAAAAAGAACAAATCAGTCTAAAATAATGGTATTGATTTTATTTATTAATAGTAATAAAAATAGCTTTTTTAAAAATAATGGCATTTAGGATGACCACATTTCATGATTTTCTAGGGTTAAAATAGGTGGTTTCTGCAACTTTTTCTTATTGCATAATATTACAGAAATTAATAAATACCGATGTTCATTTACGTATTATACAATAATTTATAAAACTTTCTTTCCTTACAACCTCCTCTAATTCACTAAGTTTAAGAGTTATTTATTCTATTAAATATATAGGAAGGAAATTATCTTTTTCCTTTTCATCAGTCATTTTCACATGTTTTTGTGCTGTTACAATGAACACAACTAAATCCACGCAGTTTACATAAATGTCTATACCAGATTTATTACACATAAGAAGCTGAAATCCTTTCTCCATGTGCAAACACAACTTCCCTAATTTTAATACATTTATGTGTCACATCTAATACAGCTATCCACAACCACCATGAGAACGAGAACAGCGTATAAAAAACAGTAAAATTAAAAAGACTTGTGAGGAAACATTATACAAAACAAGGAAAGATTTTTTTTTCCCCGTTTCAGAAACAACTTGTGAGCGACAGCGTTGCTGCAGAAAGAGCCCACAAAACCACCGCGTACACCGCGTGATTAAGCCCAGAAGTGATCCTAAGGACCAGCAGTTTAATTAATTGATTTCACATCTACAGCTTTGCTTTCTCTCAGCTGCCTGTTTGGTCAGTGGCATGATTTTTATTTTTTTTTCCCCACTTCATGCCACGGAGCTGGATTTCTATTTTCCAGCTGCCTATATTCCACGGAGGAAAAGAAAACTGATCCATGAAGTTCCTATTTGCATAAAGCACAGAAACATCTGTCACAAGATTCTTGTTGGTGGATTGGAAGCATCAGGAGATTCTGCCATTGATCATCTGCCTTAATAGTATTGAATTCTGATTTTGTCAGAATCAGACAGATTTGGAGCGCTGAGTGAGGGTGTTTAAAGAGGTAAAGAGTTTGCTCAGACAAGACATATTCTTACTATTCCTCGAAACGAGTGATCGGTTACATGACACTCTCACACAAACACTCAGAAATGAGCTCGGCCCCAGAATCGGCAAATTCCCAGTTCCGTCTTATACAAGTTCTTTGCAAATACAGATCTTATAAAGGTTTATGACGATTTAATCAGCATCCTGCAGTTGCCTACAATGCACAACAGCTTTTTTTTGTTAAACTTCATGCAATCAATGATCCGTGTAGCAGGGCTGACATGAGAAAGTGCTTGATCTGCAGTGCTGTTTCGAGTTTCGATTTTGGTTTAGGGAATGAAATAAAAAATCTTGAGGAAGAATTATCTGTGTCTCAGATCAGGAAAAATTTCATTCTGTTTCTGTATGTGTGTATAATGCATGACTACAATCATAAATATCAGGTGGAGCAGCCAATCCATTCATACAGAATACATAAATAGAACATAATCTCAATGAAATATAATAGCAACTATTTAAAAAACAGAATTACTATGTTAGGTCAAATGTTATTTTTAAAAACACCAAAAGGGCTTTTGGTTATATACAAAATTTATATTTCTGCATTAAATTCTGTTCTTTTTTATTACAGATTATTTTTAAAATTCACTAACACTGTTGATAATATTATACAAACAGATTTCAGGCTGGCCTCCTCTCTCACATCACTGAGAGTCAGAAATCAGGCTAACCTACAGCACGCAGTACAAACAAAGTGCTCTTCTCTGCTCCTGTGTTTTGTGAAGTTTAACTGCCAATCTGAGAGGAAAATAAAGTTTCTTCACATTTGCTACCTACTTACGTCAGAGGTAGCATGAAGGCTGATCAGTACAGCACTGTTCCCCGTTTTCTGCCAAAATCTCCAAGATAGTTGTTGGCCTTCTAAGCTGAGTCACCAGAGATTAATATCACATTGGTAACATCTCATTCATTATTGCCAACATAAACCAGAAAGGTTTTAAGAATTTTTTATTCATAGCTGATCTCTGTAACATACACATGTGCTGCTTTTTTTCCCCTCCTCATTCCTCCACATATTCACAGGTATCTTGACTCAACTGTAAATGTCCAAGTGCAGGAAATACCTGCTCCAGAGCACAGCACAACAGGGTCACAGAGTATTGTGAAACAAACAATTGTAAAAATAACACCCCACCAACTGCAGCGGGAGTGAACTTTGCTCCCATGCACATATTTGTATAAAAAGTTCTTCTGGCAGTGGTTCACCAGCAGGCAGTAATCAGCTAAGATACTTCTTTGTAATTTTTTTGTTTCATAAATAATACAGGAGTTTACTAACAGGAAGTTTGTGGGAAGCAACAGTAAACAGTCTAGCAATCCATCTGTTATTGCGGAATGCAAGAAAGCTGAATCAGATTCTCTGCAAGTGGACTATTTTTGTTGTTTGTGCTAGCGAAGATGTGTGGGAAATGGGCATTTAGAGTCATTACTAATGTGAACTCTTGTGGACCTCCTTTCTCCCTCTTCTTGCGGGAAGAGATGGCTGAGTGCAATTTCAGCAAGACTTCTGTGGCTACAGAGCAGCTTGTAATAAACTCGAACAAAACAGAGAAGGCACTTGTATCAGATGTGAAATATTCAGGTGACAGTTACAAAGGGACTTTTGGTTCCTCGAAATCAATCTCAGAAAGAATGACTTCTAAACTAAAACACACATACACAAACTCCTGTTAGCGCCTTCCTCAGCATCAAGATATTTATCAGGAAGAAGTTGAAGGTTGGAGGGAACTGCAGTAGGAGGAAAGGAAACAAGGAAAAATAAGGTAACGATGGAGGTTGTACTGACAGACTTTCTGTGCCAGCACAAGTAGAGAGTCAAGCAAGGGTGAAAAAAAATCTAGTATCTTTTCTGAAGACAGACTGTTCTGCTGGCATTCATCCACCCTTGATATATTGCTTATGAATAGAAGGCTAGAAAGAGAGCGGGGGCAGGCGTGTAAATTAGTCACTACTACTACAAAAGCAAGATTTCCTTGCCAGTGGCAACGCGGTGTCTCACCTCCAACACTACTTGGAAGCATGTGGCCAAGGTAAAAAGTTGTGCTGCCAAATAAATGCGAGTCAGAAGCCAAACTATAGGATTATACCCTGTGCTAACTAGGAATCACTTAATTTTAACAAGCTAACAAATACTGCTTATTCACAGTGTGTCTGAATATTACACACAGCACTTGGTTTAGAAGAGACAATAAATACACAGAAAACCTCTGTCCGAAACAAAACCTACTAAAAAGGTGTGTGAAGTCAATCAACGAGAGTGTCAAATTGCTGACACCAGCGGAGGGGTGTGGGCGAACAGCCCGGGGGCAGCGGGGAGGGCACTTCCAGCAGGATGCTCGGAGGCCTGTACAGTGGCAGGGGAGCGTGTCTGGGAGCGGCCCGACCCCTCCCGGTGCGGCGCCCTCGGGAGCGCCGGGGCGTCCCGCGCCGGGGGGGCCGCTCCCGCCGCCGGGCAAGGCCGCCCTCTGCTGGCCGGCAGCCTGCCCCCTGCATGGGTCGGGGCTGGGCGGCGAGTCCCCTGGGAGCGCGGGGAGCCCCGGGCAGGAGCCCCGGGTAGCAGCCCCGGGCAGTACCCCCAGGCAGCATCCCCGGGCAGCACCCCTGGGCAGGAGCCCCTGGCAGCACCCCCGGGCAGCACCCCCGGGCAGCACCCGGAGCTGCGATCCCGAGGGATCGGGAGCCGGCAGAACCCGCCGGTCTCTCCCGCGGCGCTCTGGCGCCCCCTGGCGGCCCGCCGTGAAGGGCTGCCCGCCTCGCGCGGGTGGAGATCCAGGGATTCCCGGGTGAAAACAGGAGCCAGGGATTCCCAGGAGGAAAACGGGACCCACCCGGGAGTCTACAGCCCTCCGCCTGGCCGCTGGCACTGCTCCTGCCGCGCAGAGACATCTCAGAGCGCGGCCCTCACACACGAGCTGCCTCATCTCACCAGATTTACCTCACTTGGATAAGGAGCATCAGGACTGTCGGTGAGGGATTTTCGAGGCTGCACTGGAGCACAAATATCAGCAAACAACATTGCACCACTGCCATTGCAGCTCATAGTGATAACTTCGTTTTTATTCCTCAAAGCAGTAAAAGATGTCACCTAATAAATGGCAGCACATCTGAGCAATGTGCTCCAGCATGGAGCTGCCTGAGCAGGAATCTCGGGCCGGGTGACACACTGTGGGGGCCATTCCAGCCTCACCCCTTCTGTGAACCTGCGAGTCTGTGAACTGTGCACCAGAGTTACCAGTTCAGCTCTGTGTCAATCAAACCTGGGCAACGGGCAGATACCTAATTAAAAAAAAAGGACTAGGCTTTTGATGATTTTGACTCACACTGGTGGAAAAGCCTGGAAGTCCTGATTTTGAAACCTCAGCCTCTGAGAATGTGATGTCAGTGACTGCACAGGGCCCTTCCCTCACATGAGCCCCCCAGAGGTGGGTCACTCAGCACCACCTCCCTAATGAGGGTCTGCCACAGGGACACAGGATGGGCTCCCATCACTGACACAGGCAGCAGGAGGCAAATTGTCAAAATGTGGTTTAGTAAACCTGTTGCATTACTTCTATGTCCATCTCCAGCTGCAGCGCTGGAAAAACCAAATGTTGCCCACCTTTTTTTTTTTTTTTGAGTATGGTCAAACTTGTCGCTGCTCCTGACTGGTCTCATGCCTGGTTCCTGCCTTTGAGCTTTCACCTCCGAGTGACAAAGCATAGCTGTGTGAAGACTGAGCAGGATAACTTAGGTCATCATCTAAATCTCTAAATTGCATCTACTTCTTCACAGTTCAAGACATGCCACTGAGCCAGTTCTACAGAAAAAAAAAACACCACAAACAAAAAAACAAACAAAAAAACCTCCAAACTGTTGCATGGTATGAATTGCCGTAATTTTCTAACAATATTTTTTGCACTGCCTATATTTAACTCATTTGGTTAGAGTAGGGATCGTCTATTTTTGCACCTTGATGCGGTTGATTTCAACACTTACCAGTGTACCAGCACAGCTCAGGGTACTGAGTGAGGTAGTTTTGATGGTCTGGGGCTCCACCTAGGCACACACAGCCTCTCTGCAGGAGCAGCTCACTTGAGCGTGGCATGCACTGATGTGTCCAGTTTTTCTCTTTCTGGAATCAAAATGAGTCAGAGCAAGTTTAGGAATCTGGTATCCTTTGTCACAAGAAACTGCCATGAAGAAGGATCTTTATGGTACTTCTCCGGGCTATCCATTGATGTGCACACTTTTGTAGCCCTGGGAACCCAGCAAAACCCATCCAGCAAGTGTTTGATGTTAAAGATATTTGTGCCCCACAGGAATTATAAATGTGAACTAACTGCAGGCTGGCAAAATGGTCCTAACACTGACCAGTCTGGACAAAAAGTCTTCACCTCCAAAATGCTCAGCCCTTGGGTCACACTGACAGCAATGAGGGGCAATAACACAAAAGCTGTAATAGTTGGTAGGAAATTCAGATTCTGACCACTTTTGGGTAGCCTTCCTTAACAACCTTGTTAGTCTTTCCCTGGGCTTCACCTCCAGGCAGCAAAAATAAGGCTACTTCATGTTCTCCTTTTAAATGCCAATCTCCTCTTTCAGACACATTGGCTCAAGCTGCCATTCCCTGTGAGAGTCTCTGCTCAGATAGGTTTATGGCTCCGTGGTGAGCTCTCAGGATGCTTTCTGTCTGCCTCTCACACCTTCCATAGCAGCCTGTGCTCGTCTCAGCTATAATCCCTGCAATACTTGAAAGGAGAAACTTTCTACAGGGGCCAAAACCTGGATTTAGGGCTTTAATGGAGGCTATGAGAGTGAAGTATCTCTCCTTAGATGTTCAGAGGACACAGGTAGAGTACTTTGGATTTCCTGATGCAAGACTTAATCTGTCATCTTAATCACAGAAACAAATGGTCAAAATCCCTCCTTGCCAGACTTCCTCCATGGATGAATCCATCTGTATTTTATAGCACTCATTTAATGCTATTTCTCTTGTGTTTGAAGGTGAGATCATGCGGAAAACCACCAGCCTGTCAATTAAAAGTCTTGTAGACAGGGACCTTAGAAATTAATCCTAGTCTGGAACCTTTGCCCAGTTTTATTGGTAATTTATTTCCTCGTTACAAAGGGAAATCCCTTTCTTTATAGTTACCTTTTGAGTACAGTTTTGTGCCCAGTTCAGTTATCTAATTCTTACTATTTTCTCTTCTGTTCATGGTGAATAAAACCATTTTATCCCTGGAACAGTATTTCCTATGGCTTTGAAGCTAGTGAAGCTAATTTAAACATACACACATGGATCCATGTCTACATGCACACACCTGCACACACAGTGATTAAAATTCAGTCCAAGAGGAAAACTGTGAACAGGAAATCATGACACGGTGCAGCAGGTAACAAAGCAAAGCCTTACTGTAAAAACAGATGTTGAGAGGGTGTGAGCCCGGGACTGAGAATCACATGGTTCTCCTTTATAATGCATAATACAGTTCTAGACAACACTGGGGAAAACTGGACATAGAAGGTCACAGCATGGGGAGAAGCAGAAAAATCTACCATGGTCTACAAGGCAGACTGCAGGCTCACTGAGAACTTCCTCCGAAGAGTTTCTTCCATTGAAATAGAAAGTTGAGTTAATGGCAAGTAGATTGTAAAGATTATTGTCTCCTTGATCAGGTCCATGGAATAAATGCAGTAGCTCTTGCATTTGCCCTTGGAAGACACATGCTGCTTTACTGGGAGAGAAACTGAGGGCTCAAATGCTGCCTTCAAATGAGGACTTGGGTGGGGTCTGAGCTCCAGTATTTCTGACAACTTGAAACTCTCAAAGATGCCAAGAGAACTTCAAGGTGCTCAGCATATTATTAGAAGTGCACAGAACTCCACAGCACCAAGACAGAAGACAACTGTTTGCTGCTTCACATCAGAGCCTCTCGCACCAAGCAGGGAAAGAGCAAAGCAAAGAAAACACAATTGTCTTTGTGCCTACAAAGGAATATCTAGAGAATACTGTCGGTGGTTTGCAGGGTTAGGAGTGGAAAAGTCCTGGTGAACGGTTCCAGGACCTTGGACTCTTGTATGATGTCCCCACTTCTAGGTGCATTTCATGTCTTCTCTGTCAACGTAATAGCAGCAATACTTGCATTCCTGAGTGCTGCCTCTCTGCAGCCCCTCCTTCGTATGTTCTCATTTCTTACCTCTGCTACTCCCAAAACTCTGGGAGGTCCCAGGTACCAGCTGCTGGAAATGCTGTGCTCCTGCGGGTGACAACGTGAGTCTTTGTAAAACTAGGAGTGTCAATAAAAGTACCTGAGCCGATCACGAAAGAATAGCAAGCTTATTCTTGCGCTTGAGAAATGAGTTGTGAGATTCCCCGACTGTTCCAGCCCAAAACAGGAGCGGTTCCAAGATCCCTGCAAGGTACAACTTGCCTGTCCTGCGCTGCCGCTGCGCGCGCCGCCGCCAGAGGGCAGGCGAGGCCCCGCCGCCTCCCGGTGCTCCCGCCAGGAACGGACGCTGCTCCCGGCAGGAACGGGCGCTGCTCCCGGCAGGAACGGGAGCCGCTCCCGAGGGGCGGGAATGGACACACGGACACACCGGGAGAACGCGCTGCTGCGAATGCGCGAGCGTACACTTGAAGAACAGGGAGACTTCCTCGTCAAAACGAGCATTTTAGGATAGGCAGAGGGGAAATAAACAGGTGAAAAGGAGTGGACGAGCAGGTGTGTTCCAGTTACAAGTCAGAGGAGGACGGACATTATGAGGAACCAAAGCTCCCCTAAGGCTTCCAAAGGATGTCTCTAGCAGAATCCGGCATGTTACTCTGCAGAACAGAGAGGCATCACCCAGCATGAGTGAGACTGAAACGACCCACAGCTCAACTACATGTTACAGGATGTCAACCAAAATGTGAATTTAACAAGATGGTGTCCTTCGTGTTCATCCCACACAGTCCTTGAAAACACCTGGATTTTCAAGGGACTGATTGAAAAAATTCTCTTTAGCGAACTGCAGGTTTTAAACAAATCATCTTCATTACCTGCAATCCAAAATCCTCCATTTTAGAATATAGGTGGAATCTAGGTATGCATTTTCTCATTGCTTCAACTTTAAAAAGTGCACAGACCAGATGTACCAACATTAAAGCTTTATTCATTCCAGGATTTGGCAATAATGTATAAACCTCAAGTCAATAGATGTAAGTGAATTGCACACATTTCTCAGAGTCCATTTAATTAAGCTCCCAAAGGTTTTAATTTTAAAAGACTTTAAGCATTTTATATTCTCCTGTTTCTTTCATAATATAGATGGGAAGAGTTCTTTGCGTGGTCTGATGGGAATATCTACAAGAAAGCATTAGAAACTGCATCTCCGAGCACCTTCCTTGCCCAGCTCAGTTACCAAATTAATTTCCTTCATTGGTGCTCAGTCAGCTGCAAGGTCTGAGAAGTGTGTAATGCACTTTCAGCATGAAAAGTGTCATCTGTGTGGATCTAAAAGTTGTGTGTGTATAAAAATAATAAAGTTCAGTGAGAATTTGAGGACTCTAGACAAGGAAGAATTCAGCAGCTCATGAAGCCTTTCTAGTGATCCCACTCAACAACTTCCCAAGGCTCAGTCACACTACCACGAACAGAAGAAACAAGTATACTTGGTATATAATGGTATCCACTCCAACTCATTTAGTCGTGTAATCAAGCAGACAATCAGGTAACAGTTACAGCAAGTTTTCATGCACAGCACATTTTCCTTCCCTGCGGACCCAGGCTGCAGACAGAACAAGTGAGAGAACTCCTCCATGGGGTGTCAGACAAGAACAAAATGCCTCAACAGGAAACTCTTCCAGCCAGGAGATTTCAAAACAGTCACAAACATACACTTCTTTCTTTAGACTGTATTTCTCCCAGGTCATCATGATCACTGTTTTCCCTATTAGATTGAATTTTCTTGAGAAAATATATACCTCTCCAAAGGCCAAGTTAGCTGTTATTGTTACAGTAACATACAGTGTCATTTTGGAAATAATGACAAATTATTGTGGAATAATTTTTCTGTCAGTGAAAAGCAGCCAGAATGCATGGAATTTGGCTCCTCCAGTAAAAGTATCAAACATTTGCTTTATGTTCCACTTTCTTGGGGGGGGGGGGGCAAAGACCCCCCCAAAACCCCCCTAGCTTATTTTGAAAAGATCAGAATTTACAGGAGGAAAAGGAAGGCTTAAATCCCTGAAGTGTAGCAGATTTAACTCTGTCCCTTTTAATCATCTGGACTGTAGGAACTTGGCTGACACCAAATTAAGGAAAACTGAAACCAGATGGTATAGCTGAAGATTTATATACAGACCTTTTAAAGCAGCACTGGCACACTTGGAGAGAGGTAAAACACAGTTACGTGAGGAAAGCAACAAACTGCAAGCCGTAAGAGAGAAGTTTCAAAGCACTGAGATCTTTGGTGGCTGCATAATAACAGTTGTTGGTAAACACAATATACAGTGAAAATATATTCCTTTCTTCATTAACTTGTCTTTGGACTTTCTCACTCTCTTCCCCTTTCCACCAGCAGGGGTCCCACAAACATTAGGGTACAGTAAGAAGTGATAAAAGACTTAGAAATACATGGTAGGTTGTTTTTCTAGTTGGAGTTAATGAAAAGCCTTCCATTGCAAGACATCATAAAGCTATTTCAGAATATTCTCCTATCAGTAATGAGTTGGCCCTATTTAATGGAAGCTTGAAAAGTACACTGTCAAGTTAAATTTGTACCCACATAAAAAAAGGGTTTAGAAACCCATTAAACTAGTAGGAATGTTTACACAATTCAAAAACATTCCAGTAAGGACTGTAGACATTAAACAAATCAGCATGTTACAGAGTGTTTGAAGCCCAAGCACTGAAACAGTAAGTAGTCAGAAGTAGAATTTGCCTTCAAACTCTTTTTTTCAAATGATGCCCTTTGTTATCAACAAAAGTTCCTGTAAAAATAGGTGTGGACAAAACAATCTCATAAGTGAGTGCTGAGTGGGCTATAGACAAAGGGTTATGGGTTTGCAGGGCAAGATCCTAAACAGGAGTGGTGCTGGTTGTCATGTCAATTGAGGACTGTGATTATGATTTATAAATTTGCAGTAGTCCTTTTAAGGGCACTTTAGGCCTTCAGGATACAATCTGGTGACAAATCATGGCTCCAGTCAATGGCAAAAATTCTTCAGTGCACACAAAGCAGCTCTACTTCTTTTGTTTCAAAGACTGCAAGTACTCACATACAGAGATTTTACTAAATTAATTGCTTGCTTGCTTGCATGGTACAGACAAAATACGTTCTAAGAGGTGATAAATTCTTCTTTTTCGGCAAAATCCCTTTAGAGGAGCATAGCAACTCAAAACTGGCTCGTGTCCCCTTTCTGAATGATACCACTAAGTATTCCAAGCTGCAAGCCACCAAATCCCTCAACACAGGGCTGCTGAAGAGGCATACTTTGAAAAGCATCTCCAATGCAGTGTCCTTTTCTTCCTAATGAAGATAGCAGGAAGATTTCACTCCTAATGGTCAGCCCACTGCAGCCTGAAAGTCCACCCCAATCCTTTTTTAGGAGCTATTTTACAGGGAAAATGTGATATCAGTTCTATTAATGATACACCAGTAAGAAGAGAATACACCTCAGCTTCTCTTAGTGTTGTTATTAGATTTATGAAATAGGGCCTTTAAAAGCTCAATTATCTGTGTTGCTACTTTAGTCAGCAACCAAGACTCAACATATATCAGAAGGTCAAGAAAGTGTAATCTTTAGAAGGGCTTTCTTCTGTCATAAACATAGCCAGCATAGCAGGAATTTTCCTTATCACTTTTCCCAACACAATGCAATCCAGACGAGATGGAGAGAATTGCTCTGCGTCCATTTGTGCTACCAACTCACATCAGTGCAGTTACTGGATTTAATGATTTATTTGCTAGCTCTTCACAAGTATGTTCTTCAGGAGACAGAGTTCCCATCCAGTTGAATTTGATAAATACATGTGTTGTATAAGTGAATATCGGGTTCTTTCAGTTTGTCTCCTGAGAAAAAAAGAGGATGAAAGCATAAGAAAGACAATTAGTTTATTATCTAGGGATATTCTCCACTGAGGTCCCTTCATTCCCTTTTCTCTGAGTCCAGGAGTCAATATGTTTATGCTAAAGAGAGCATCATATAGGTGATCCTTGTTTTTCTGTTCCTGTGTCCTATTAAACTGCCCCTTCTGTTCCACTGCATCACATTTAAGAAGAATATCAGCAACACCATGAAGGAGTCCTGCAGTAATTTACAATTATAAGTGACAGTGTATATAAAATAAGTCTCATATATTGGTCTGATTAATGCAGTCTTGTCATATTAATTCATTTTCTTAAAAGCCTGTGTGAGGCTTGTGCAGGACCAAAGTACTTCCTCTTGAACCTTTGTGGGTGCTTAAAAGTAGCTCCAGTGGAGACAAAATTTGAAAAGTGCACTTCAGATGTATGCACAGGCCACAGGAGTGCACTGAGTCCTAAAACCATGGCAGAGACTGCAAACACCATGAATTTACCATACAAAACAAAATGTTCTTCTCTTAGGAACTTCAGAGCTAATATACAACCTGAAAGTTTACATGGGGAACTCCATCCTGGTTGTATGTGAATTTTCCCAAGAAGTAAATTCCTTCCTCTTCAGAAACATCTTTCATATCCTTAAAAAAGAAAAGTGAAGAAGAATGAGATTTCCACCATCCCAGAGAGATAAACCATGTCAACAGCCCCAGTGGCTGCTGTAGCCCCAGTCACAAGTCTCAGGGCTGTGATTGGGCACACAAGCAAAAGGAACCAGCAGTTGAACTAAAAGAGGACCAAAAAAGGAGCCTTTCCAAGTGACTCATTATAAAGGATAAAAAAAGGAACTTGCATATATAGCTACGTTCTTTGGAGCACTAATGATCTTCTATGTCCGCAACCCTGCTTTGGAAACAGGAGCCAGCATCACAGCATGTGGGCAGATGACTCTGGACAGCTTTCTCATGACATATCCCTGGCAATCCATCCATGTCTCAGCAGTTTCCTTGGTCATTATCCCACTGAAACAAGGCACAACAGGGAACATTGAACTATATTCCAGATAATAAGATCCAAACTGTATGCAAACTGCTCTTGTGACATAGAAATTCCAGGATCCAAGGCCACCAACAAAACGGGGAAAAGAGAATGGCTAACAGATCTTGCCTGGTTTTTTGTATGGAAGACACAAATCAGATTAAACATGCTCTTTCACTGTTTGAGACAACAGTTGTGGAACAGTGCTAGAAATGCTGGTCAATGGCCATCTTAGAACCTCCATCCTGGATATATCTGGCACCAGATTAGCAACAGGTGGAATTTTTCCAACAGAATTTTGCTCCTTAGTTGAGATACAGCGAAATAGGGTGAGTCCACAGGTCTTTACACTCCATACAGATCATCTCAGAGCTCCTGCACATCTGGTGAGCAACCTCTACCTTTTTGACCTGGGATCTCCAGTCAGGTACAGCCCACAGCCTTGAAAGTATCAGTACAGACAAAGCAGCTGCTACAAATCCAGACCTGAGTTCAGCTCAAGTCCTCACTCGGCTTCTTCCACCTGCCTTTGCAGCAAAGATGCATTTGTTTCTGGGTAACTCAAGTACATACCAAACATATACATCTTGTGCAGTGTGAATGAAATCAAACAAACCTGCACAAGAGCTATTATTAGCTGGGCCTCAACTACCCAATACTCAAATAATAATCCATTCCAAAAGCAATGTTTTCATTTAAACATGCAACATGAATAAAATGTCAGCTAATGTTACTAAAAGACAATGTGATTTCCATAACTTCAAAAATCTCAAGCACCTAAAAGCCACAAAATGCATGTCTGAAGACATCCGTTCTCACAAACCCCACATTTTTAAAAGCTATAAAAAGCACATACTTCATCACAGCAGTAATGGTATTTGCACACAATTTTATCAAAACTCAACACTACATACTTTCTTTGCTGTGAAACACCAGCAAACTCTTTCTCAAGAAGCAGCAATTATCAGCACTTTCTAAAAAAACATTGGTCAGAGGATATCACATCCCTAAAAGCAACTTGTTAAATCCACTGATCAGAACTGAAGTTGTAAGTCAACAGTAATGGTCTTATGTCTATAGGATATGTTTAAGCTGCATGAGGTTAGAAGTCCTGCACTTGATCTCCCATGTTTGTTTTCTGTGAGGGACATAATATAGGAACCACTGCTAGTTTAGTAACTAAATTGTTTGATTTGGAATTATTGGTTTGTTCCAATTCAAAGTTGTTCTGGAATTTGTTTCAGCTTTCCTTTTTGACCCCCAAAAGAGCAAGGTATTTTCTCTTTACACCTATCTGCCAAGACTCAAATCTGTAGTTTCTGTGTTTCCCTGGTAACAGCTGGTGATGTCATAAATTTACTAAATGGTAGAGGGAGATGCTGTGCTCTGTGCAGCCATGAAAGTCTGGAAGAGAACAGCTAGCTGGCTCTCTGCCCAGCTGCCAACAGCGTTCACCTCCTCTGCCTGAGCAGCTCCGTATCTGGATCAGTTTGGAGAGTTCCCCAGAAAGCTTGATTCCTTCTTGGCAATGGGAGTGGAAGTCATAGAAAGTATTTCTACTGTCTCAGTCTTAAGTGCTTTGTGAGCTTAATTTGCTAAGAATTGTTTTCTAAGGAAGGTTTATATATGAAAGGACACTTTGAGTGTTCTGTTTGTCCCCAGTGTAGCCTGCTCAGAACTGGCAGTGAGCTCTGCTGCCACACACGTCACTGCTGTGAGCGGAGACCGGGGAGCTCCTCTGGAGTGCCATTCCCATAACAGGCATTGACAACTGGTTCCTGGTCAGCCTGGGTTACTTTGCCACATACTGTGTTATACAGGAATAAGTTGGGAAATGGAGGAACAAAGAGAACAGGTGTAACATTCCAGTGTCTTACCTGGAGAATGACACCCAGAAAATGTGCATATTTCCAGCAGAATCCATAACACATACAAATTTACTACTTCACTGGAAGTTTCACATTATTTCCCCAAAGACTCACCTGCAAACAGCATAACAAAAATAAAAGAGAAAAAAGCTTTCCCATCATTAAATACTAGGAGGTAAAAGCAACAATCAGAGATTTAGATGTATAAAAATTCTGTTCTTTGTGTGCTGCAGTCACTTACTTCCTAGCATATACAGACAATGAAACTGGCATTACAGTCCTGAAATATGGCTCACAACTACATTGAAAAGAAACAGGTCTGCATGTTATTGTTACAGATTAAGCAAAGCACTATGTATTCTAATTCAGGGCATTTCTCTTTGAGGAAGAGGCCAAGAAAAGAGAAAGATTTAGGTATGTTACAGAGCTATCAGTGTGGTTTGAATCTGACTTTTCAAATTATTTCAAAGTAAGATCCTTCTTGATCCTTCTAGACACAGTCCCTTGTCATACTTCAACTGGATACTTTGAGGAAGATAGGAAATAAGAGAATTCTGTACATAAAAAACTCAGAAGGCAGCTGAACAAACTTAGTCGCCCAGGACTGACAAAGAGATTTTAATATTTTTCAAGGTCTATACTCCTTGCAGGTTAAAAACAAATCTACCAGAAGCAGCTACAGAGTTTCTGCAGAAGTTTCATCAGCTCTCTACAGAGATAATTAATGCCTCTCCAGTTTATGCCTGCTTTGGATTTTTGATGTATCTAGGAGAGAAAACCACCTGTGCATTGCACTGCAGTGCCACATTGCTCAGGTACCATAAGCAAACACAGCTCAGGTGTCTGTACAGAGCTGTGTGACCTTCAACTTAACTTTGTAATCCAGGGCTTGACTATGGGAGATCATTGTATGGATAATTGTCCCTGATGTCATTTTCAGAGTCACTGCATTGCCCACCTCCAGACAAAGCACAGAAGTTCCACTGGTGACCCCAGCCCTGCCAGACCATGAGAGTTACAGAAAAAAGAGAGAGATGAACCAGAAATTAATGACAACTTCTCCATTTCATTAGTTTCATTAGTCATCCAGTTTTGACAACTGATAGCAGAGTAGTTTCTCACAAACTCTTGTCATAGAAGACATCCCAGGAAAAATCAAAGAACTGCACCTACTGAGAAATACTGTTCTTGTCTACACTGAGTGTTCCTTAAAGTTTGGTCAAAAGCTTTTTGGAAAGGCTCTCCATCTGACAGCTGGTGTCTCTTCTTTACCTCTTCCTTCTTCTCCTCAATTGATCAAATAATGAGTTTGCTTGGGATTCATCAGCACCAAAAATTATTAAAGTAAAATTACTTTGAGAGATAAGATCCCCATCATTTCCCTTTTTGCTTATACATCTTTAGCCTAGAGCTAAGTTGTTGCATGGACCGTAAGGGAAACAAAACCAAACCAAACCCCACAATACCCAAAGTCCCCAGACAAATAAGAGGAATTCAGAATAGAGCAATGAACTCTACAGCACTCCCTAGAAAAGATGCCTGGGAAGAATATTACTGCTAGAAAAGCAATCATCTTCCATACTGGTGCAGAGTGAGGAAAAGAAAGCCCTAGGCTGAAATTAGTATCAAGCTTATTTTATTAATTTCTGTTATTAAATCATAAAATGTTTGAAATCATTAAAAGGCCAAACTGGACAGCTGATACCAATTATTCAGGAAAATAAACCTATGGAAGAGGAAATCTTTCCTGATTATTAGCAAGAAATATGAGGTACTGCCCAGCTTCAGTCTCACTGAGGATATGGAAGCATTGTTTACTATTTTTAGCTTTTTCAGCAGTGATGGCCAGTGGACAACTCTAAACAGAAAGCAATTAAGGATTTAATGCCCCACCAAAATGTTTTGTTAGCTTCCATAATAAACATTGAAGTACCTCAACCTTAGACCCAAGAGACAAATAAATAAATAATTGTTTCATTCTCTGTAAGAAAGGGTGAATTGTATTTGCTAATACAGCATTAAGAGCAATAAAGCATTAACTGCACCACCACATTAGGCTTAGAACTGGGTAATGTTGTATTTTAACATGAAGTGTCCTTACAAAAGGTTAATGAAGGCAGGTTGTGCTTTACAAAATGATTGTCAAGGTAATGTTTAACAGTCTGACAGTGGTAACATTGGAAAGCAAGAGTAAGGGGTTACACAACATTAAATAGCTGACTAAGACATATTCGTTGTAGTGTAAGATGTGTAAGCAATGCATAAAATCTACAAGTAGATATGCATATTTTATGTTTTAAAGGTGATACAGGCATGTGTCATGGTTTACAGGGGAGAAATGCTATTAGAAAAAGATCTCTGTAACCAGTTTAGCTTTCTGGCTTCCATGAAGAACAGGAGGCTTTAATTACAAGACAGAGTGTTATCCTTGAGAAGACAATGCAGAATATTTGCATGATTTTAGTATAAATTTAAAGCCTGTGGCTTTTCTTGTGCAAACTGCAGGATTTCCAGTAATAACTGCAATTGATGTCTTGTGGCTTTGTAGAAGGACAAGGCTATTTTAAAATCCCAGATATTAAACTGTAGTGCCTCTACCTTTATGTAAAAGTAACATCTTGATAGGTGGAGCTGATTGCATCTTCCTTATCAATTGCTATATTTGCAGAATGTACAGAACACAGGTATGTTCTCCAGTGGCCACAGAGTTGTCATGGAGTGTTTTCACCTTGGAGGCCACTTATTTTTTACTATTCTGAATGAGAGTTTAAAGCTTCCTTGGCACTCAACAAGAAGGAGACCATTCTTCTGTACCCAACAACAGTGATAAGCGGATAGAGGCCCACTGAAAAATACCATCTTGGAGAAGTTTTGAATTGGTCTCTTGAGTTTTCTGAAGCTGAGAGATGCTTCAGATAATCCTCCAAACCAAGGGATAAGTGCCAGATGGACTTAAAGTTTGAGATTCTTCATTTTTGTGTTTTTCTTTAGTAAGGAGAACTTAACTCTTTGCTTTGCTAGCATAAACAAGCTTTCTTCATGCAGTGTGTCTGGTATGAAGACTGATACCAGAATGACATATCCTGCCCTCCAGAAGCAGCTTTTCCATACAAAGAGATTCCATTAACAGAGCCAAATGCTGGGATGTGGATGGAAATTTATCCCTTGAAGAGGTAATGGTTGAAGTGACACTCTTCCCACTGGGAACCTCATATTATCACAAGATCGTTACTCAAAAGAGACTTTGTTGTCACTTTCTTATGGTTCTGTCTCCATTTTCCTTCTGTCCCATCTATCATCTCTATCACATATCACAATTTTTGATACTTTGAGATTGTTCTGTCAGGCACACAATTACCCCCTCGTTTATGGACATACACGTGCACTCAGCTTACCTTGCAGGGCACCCCAGGTCCTGCTATGATGTAGAATAGCTGGGCAGGCAGGGGGAGGCTCACCCTCCATCCTTCAGTGATCTAAAAAGAAGAAAGGACTTTTACTGTAAATCTCATTCATTCTCTCTCTCACTTAAAATGGCTTTAGCCAGGGACAACTCTAAATGCATTGTAATGTTTTGACACCAGAAAAAAGACCACTATTTCAGTGCCAATCCACCCATGAGCTCACACAGCAACATGGCAAGTTCAAGCTCCTGATGGAGTCACAAAAAGATGCTGAGTAAGGACAGCATAATTCCTAATGCAAACATTTCTTTTTTATTGTGCTCCCAGCAGTGGTATCCACATCCAACAGAGAAGTTTTTGGAGCACTTGACAGCTGCATCTATGAATAAGAGTATTTCTCACTTCTGTCCAATATTTCATTTCAGTATGATCAAGTTGTCTAAACTATGCTGAGATCAACACTGTAACCCCCCAAAATGAAACTAAGCCATCAAATACCACCTCTAGTTTCCTATACACCTGTGAATGAAAGCCAGACAATTGCAGGTAGCTATGCTCCAAAGCAGTAGCTACACACTGAAGATGTGCAGGGGGTCTGGAGTCATCAGCACCACTGAGCAGATTCAGTTGCTCTCAGCACTCTGTTACTCAAGTTAACCTTGAGGAACATCTGATAATGAAAGATAAGTCAAAGAAATTTTTTAAACAACCAAAAATCAAAACACAGTTAAACCTCAATAGTTCCTATTTGTGTCTGGGAAACTCAATTTTGTTAATTAGTAAATAACAACTGAGCTGCAATGGGAGCCTGTAATAAATTATTTTTATAAGGTCATATTACATTTTCCTATATTGTTAGTATTTACAGCCACAAGAACATTAATAAACTATGAGTTTGCCCTAGTATGTATATACATCTATGCATGTGTGTATGTGTGATATGCTGATACATTCCTTTAAAACCTGGTTCATTTAGCTTAGAAAAGCTATACTCTGAAACCTCAAGAGTGAAGTGGAATAGCTTTTTTTGTACAGAGTAGCACATATTAGCAGCTGCCTAGTGTCATTCCTGCTCCAGAAGAGGCACCTTACAAGCTCCAATAGGAGAATGTCAGTAAAGACATAAGACAAAGTTCTGCTAGGGGAAGGAGTGACTTTCATCATTAATTGTCACTAACTTCCAGCCTAAAGTGTGCAAGGAGGAAATCAACTCTCAATTATTTCACTTCTAAGTGCTGGCATACATTTCCCTGGATTCTTGACTAGGATTCTTGCCCTTCTCTCACACCTGCCATCATAAATTGGGATTTACTCCACTCACGCAAAACCAGGGAAAAAAACTCAAGCACTCCATTTGTTTTTCGTGAAGAATATTTGCAGTCACTCTTTACCATTGTATGATAACAAAGCAATCTCAGATTTTAACTTCATCAGCTCCTTCATCTTCTTCAAATTTGGCACAATTACCATAAGGAAGATTAAAAAAGAACAGGAGCAGCAATAACAACTGTACCCTGAACTTGCTTCTTCTGATTAGGAAAACGTCTTGTAGCTGTCAACAGCTAATAATATCATGAAGATTTAACACTTCTTTAACTGGAGACCTCAAAAGGTGACATACATGACAAAATGAGTCTCAAAAACACTTCTGGTAGTCAGGGGCTGAGCAGGGTGCAGGCAGAACTAGCACCAGTACCCTTGAGTGCAACAAAGTAATGCTCAGGAGCCCACAGAAATATTATGAATAAACTTGTGCTGAATGAGATGCAGTCAAGATCCTGAGGCCGTTTTGAAGCAGACATGTCTTTGTAGAACAGGAATGTTATTAAGTTCCATTTTCAGTTTTATCTTTCCTCACAGTGATCAAATATTTTTGGGATAAAGCTCTAATACTGGCTAAATAAAATAAATAGAACATATAATATTCATTGTTTACCCTTGCATAACAACTTGCTTTACTTTTAGGTTGCTGGTACTTCTGTACCAAGAGTTTATTTCAAATAAGGAAAAAACTTCTGAGTAACAATGTATTCATGTAACTTGGGGAGAAGAAAAGAGAAGGAGGAGAGCAAAGTGATAGCTTTGATCAGATTGACAGCCATTTGACATGAATATATCCCCAACTATAATATAAAAAAAACCTTACCAAACCCCATCCCCCAGAACATCTTACTGGAGACGTGTCTATTTTTAACAGCAGACAGTGTCTGACAGAGGCAGATTTCATCCTCACATTTCACATACAATGAGGAGGGGGAAGGGAAAAAAAAATCAAAAAGAAAAGCAGCAGATACATTTAGTGTTTTCTTTACCATAATAAAGCTTATCTTATTTGTAGGGTTTGGGCTTCAGCCTTTCCTGCTAAACTGATTGAACTCATCAGGAAGTGATGCATGAGGAGAGGTTTCCAGTCAGGTCTGTTGAGGAACTAAAGATTCCCAGGAGGGTGATGATAAGCTGAAATGATGGGTTATGATAGGAGGCACTGCAGATATAGATAGGAAGAACAAACCAGCTTCAGCTAAAGACATCCAAAATGCATAAGCCTGAAAATGCATTTAGAAACTATCAGCCTGGAAAGACGCCTGCTTCAGCAGAAATGACTCGTCAGGGGCAAGCAGCCACATCAGGACTTTTTAATCAGTATTTCACAACTGCTGCACTGTAGGCATTCCGTCTGGCAGCATTACTTACTTGGCTGCCCATATGCCTGATCATAATGGCTGTTTCTTGGCCATATTACTTATTAGTTCTATAAGGCACCAGCCTTCCAGCTGCATGACATATGTAGCCCAGAGGCATGTGCTTCTAACATATGCTGCATCTTGTCCTTTACGCTGTTCCTATTAAGCCAACACAAAATGAGGAGACTGGGACTGCTCTGTCCTCTTAGCAGTCAGTAAGTCCAAGAGCAAGAACCGAAAAGCTTCCAGTGTTGCAAGCCTGGCCTGAAGGATTAGAAACAGTAAGGATTACACATTATCATGTGTCTAACCAGGCCCTCATGCTGAGTGTTCTTGCCTTGTCTTTTCCTTGTAAATTACATTTTTTAAAACCTGCTTTCTCCTTGCAAATAGAGAAGTGGTCCAGAGTACTCTTGTAAAACCCATTCTAAATAAATACTCAATGACATTTTAAATTAGATCACATCACTGTTGAGCCGATGAGACTTACCAGAAGGGGAAGTACAGACGTAAGATTTACATGAGCTATTCCTGATTTATACCCATTTAAGTGACAATTGAATCAGAGCAGCATTTTTACTGCAGTCCAAGATCAAAGACTGAGTGTTTTACCTGGCTGGCTAAAGAAATTGTGTCATTCCCTTGGTCATTCACAGTCAGTTTGAATCTGCAGGTCAGCTAGGAGACTTGCATTCTGCAGCATACTGGAAATAAGCTTTTGGTTGTGGAAAAACTCTTCGTTATTTCTCCACTGGGTTATGTAGAAAGCTTCTAATCCCACCATCCAGTATTCACTGCGTTCTTAGCTTCAGGTTAAGCAATGATACAGAACTCCAGTTCATAGAAATGAGAAGTGGAAGTAGTTAGATAGTCACCCCTAGCTTTTCTCACTCATGTGTGGACCATATACATATGTACCCACACAACAGAATCTGCTGCATTCAAAACACAGCTGACCCAGTGAGTCATAGTCATGGACTGAAAGATTTAAAATAAACAATCCTTTTCTGAAACAGCAGGTCATGAAGCTTTACTTTGTGCTGGGCATTAAACAGGACCTGAACAACCTGACTTTCATGCTACAGTGCGTTTCCAAACAGTCTGGGCTTATGGATTTAGTAGTTTTCCACTCATACGTACACACAGTCTGCACAGAGAAGGAAGCAATATACAGAAGGACAAATTGCTCTCCTATCTCCAACTGTCTTCCCCATGAAGGTGTACACTGTACTTCTCCATTTCATGATAAGCTGCAGCTTCACTCCTGATGGAGCAGTGTGCACAGGCTCAGCATTACTTAGGAGAATCAGTCTTGGCAAAAGGGGGAAAAAAAAGAGGCTTTCAATAACTGATATTTTTTTTAGCAACTTCAGAAGTTCTGGGAACAAAAGATCCAGCCTGGCTATACAATTGGATATCTGGAATGCAGTTTATGAAAGTCTGCTCTCATCGGGAGCTCAGAATCTCTCTTGAAAGGCTAAAGTCCTCTTAGTGCTGGTGACAAGCAGCTCTTTTTCTTTTCCCAACATCTTTCGGCAGTCTTTACTTCCTATTTGAACCTGGGATTAATGCCAGGCTGTTCCTGAAGTGTTCAGACCTGCTGACCATTTGTCAAACCTCTAAACCAGATTAGGGCCACAGTGCAGAGAAGCAGGGTAAATTTAGCCCATGTTCAAGTCCTACAGCTGGATTCATCTGCAATATCCAGTGCACTTCACTCAAAACTAGCTCAGGAACCTCTATACTGTGCTGTGACACAGGCATGCTCCCCTGAAACACACTGCCTCTTTAAAGGGGAGTCTTGTGCTCCTGACAAAAAGTCATCAAGCAGGAATCATAGAAGTGCTTTGTGAACCCTTTAGCCCAAGACTTTTTCACATTAATCTTTCTTAGTCAAAATGGTAAAAGGGGTCTTTCCGTGGTGGTGTTTGGACGGTTGGACACCACATTTGTCAGGGCACTGTGAAGGCCAGAGGCAGTGGGTGTTCCCTGGGGTATCCATCCAAGCACCCCAGCCAGGAACCAGGGAAGGCTGGGGGCAGCTCCAGCCATCAGGCAACTCCCTGGGCATGGGGAGAGGACAAGGCTAGGCCAGGACATATCCCCGTGGGTGGGGGTCAGGTTCAGGCCTGGTGCAGGGAACCAGGATTGGACACAGCCCCAGAATGGCTGGGCAGGTCCTTCGGGATGGAACTGGGCTTAGGCCAAGCCAAGATTGTCAGCCTGCAGATCAGGCCAGGCTTGGGGACTCAAGAGGGGTTCTGATCCATATGGGCTGGGCTGAGGAGAGGCCCCAGGGGAGGCTGGGCAGGGACAGGGAGGGCCCATGTCAGTGCCCCATGGCCCTGACAGCGTGGAAATCACACCATAAGCTCTTGGGGCTATCACAGAGAAAGGACTGTGCAGCTGCCTGACATGAGCAGTAACCATGTTTGAAAGTTTTAAAACACAAGGAGGAAAAAATTATATGTAACTCTCCAGCAGGAAATGAAGAGGCATTTGGGTTTGGATTTTTTACATTTGGCAGGCAGAGGGCATACTCAGCCTAGACCTAAATATAGCCTTCTGTCTGCTTAGAGGCTATTTATTCTTTCTGTCTCCTGACACACCAGTACATGTAAAATTTATTTAACGTGCAGCAAATGCAGCACCCATACAAAACTATACAATCTGTTTTGGAGAAATCAACAGTCACTTTAAGTAGCCATCAGTGTGCTGCAGGTGCAGGACTGGCCAGCAGAGTCATCCATTTCCCAGTCAGGAGCCACAGTTCTCCCCCAGTCACCTGAAACTGGTACTGGGAGTTTGGAAATAAGATGTTCAGAACCAGTTGAGGCGACATTAGGGTATGACTGATCAAGCATTTTCCACTTGACTGATTATTCCAATAAAAAGTCACAGACTATGCTCCCCTCCAAAGTCACTTTTTTCTGTCAGCAAAGTCAGAACCAGAGCTCTCTGCCCAGCTGCTTCTAAAGCTTTTGCAGCTTTTGCAGCCTCCACATAAACAGGGGTTTTTGGATCCCTGCATATATAATAACTGCATGGGAAAATTAGGGGCAATGGAAGTTTCAACGCAAAAGGATTATTTTCCACACACAAAGACTCCGCTGTCAGTGATTAAATTAGCAGCCTTAATCTTAGCTCACATATTCATTAAAAGAATGTTATTATATATTAAATAATTCAACACATATATCCTCACTTAATTTCACAACTATTCATCTGGTGGAAATCTGACAGATCCTTAATTGTTAGAACCAAACTATTTAGCACAGAAGACTTTGTCCATTCTTGTTAGTGAATGCAGTCAGTCAATTCAACTACATACTGTACGTAGCACACAGAAACATTATCCAAGTAAATATTTACTAAGATCACTCTTTTCATGGCAATATCAGGTTTTTCTATAACTAGACACTCTTAAAAAATGAGCTGCACAACTGAGTCCTCAGAGGTGGGGTGGGTGCCCCAGATGGTGGGATCCCTGACATACCCTGATGACTCGGTCCTGGGAATCTCCATGGGCCATCAGTGCCCCAGCTGTTGGGGTCCTCAGCCTTCCCAGACACTGAGTCCTTGCCTTTAGGGTGTGGTGGTGATGCTGGAGGGTGCTGATCCAGCCATGGCTGCACTTACTGTTGCGGGCTGAACCCAGACTCAGTGTCCTCTTTGCATAGCCCAGGGGAGCACAGAGACATGGTGGGGTTGGGGCACCAGATGATGCTGCAGCAATGGCTGGAACATATCAAGAAGCAGTAGTAGGCATAGGACTGGGACAGAAAGGAGAGAGGGGGTCATGGGAGGACACTGGGGAGAGCAGGAGGGACAGGAACACAGGGACACATCGTGTCTGTAGGATCCCTGAGTGATTTCATCCTTCCCAAAGCACAACAACCCCAAGAGATTCCAGGATAGGTTGGTGAGTGAGAACCCAGGAGTTTCAAGGGCCTGCCTACTACCCATGGTAATGGAAGAGGAGAAGAAAGATCAGCATGAGCATAGTTCTAGGAGAGTGTACCAGGGACAGGTTGTTTCTCTAACAGAAAATTGTCTTCTGTAATGATTTATGCCAGAGAAGGCATCACTCCAAATTAAACCAGAGAAATCTGTCAGGCTCATCTGAAATCAGAATCTTGGGCTCACAGCCAACACCCTCCAAAGCAAAGAGTCATCACTGGCATTTGGGACACCTCAGAGGTGAAATGGTACCCACTCACTGAAAAAACAGATCTCAGCAGGGCACTGAGGGTAGGATTTCCAGATCATGCCCCCAGCTTTAAAGGCTGCACTAAGGAACTAGATCCAGCCTATTGAACAGCCTGCTAGCTCCCATGAATGTTTCTGTCAGGCCTCACTGCTCATCTCCAGGAGCCCAGACATGGAAAATGCACCACTGTCATGACATGTTGTACTTCTCTAGAAAAAAAACCCTGCAGATAAATAACTATATAAACCTGAAGCCTTCTGTGGGAACAAGAGCTTGGGCATCAGAATTACACAACTTGTTTATCAAGCTAACATCTCAATATACCAACACAGCAGGGGTAAACTCCACTGTCACTGAACACGGGAGCTCATTGCTGATTTTAGCACAGGCAGAATTTCTCACAGGGCATGAAAGAGTGTTGAAAGAAAATAAAGAGACTATTGCAAATCCTATGGAGATTTTTCTCTTCATAGAAGAATAAAATGTGAAAAGTAAGTGCTTCATTTAGTGCCCTGGAAGATAAAAGACACAAAGTCTTAATCTCTCATTTTTAAGAACATGAATGTGAACCTGATTTTCATGAAACATCTATATCAATAACTTTCACTCTATAAATTTGTGCTTCCTGCAGAGATGTGTTCCAAATTCAGAGTAAAAAGAGAATAGGCAAGGCAGATACTTGGACAAAAAATTAAACAAAGCAATGTGAATGCATTCTGTGGAGAAAACAGGAAAACTCTTAAACTCCTAGCACATCAATACACCTATTAAGAAAATCATGGCTATTTATCCAAGCATTTCTTCAATGCCTGAGAACATGTGTAGGTCTAGCTCTTCAAAAAAACATTTTTTAGTCTAAGAATATCAACTATAAACACGGTTATAAAATAGAACTAACCACTGAAAAATCTACTACTTGGAAAAACATAGCAATATGTACACCTCTGATGGTCCAGCCAGCAGCACAAATCCCAGATCAAGAGCCCTAACTACCTATGTTGTCCCTCAGGTACCTCCCTTGTGCCTGCCAGAAATTAAATTAATGCGTATTTTTAGTCCAAATCTATTCCCACATCAACACTTGAATTTGGAGATGGTTTGGAAAGCACACATGCACTATTCTTATTCCACCCATTTTAAGGTGGTTCCTTTCCAAGAAAAATGTGTTCCCTTGAACAAAATTATAAATAGAGAGAGGAAATTCAGATGTGCTGTTTCATTTTATTTGACTGTTCTCTCTGTTCCAGCAGCAGCACACAGTGGGTGTGATGCAAAGGATTCCAGGACTGGGGTCTGCTCCCAGCACAGGACTGTGACAGAAGTAGCTTTGCATGTTGCTGCCAAGCAGCAGCTCCACTGACTCCTGATTCTTGAGCTGCATTCACTACTGGTTGGCACTCACAAATCATGTTCAACTAATCCTTCTTTCGTATTAGTCCAGGTTCTTTTTGTCCATTCAGTAGATAAGTTTGGACTTCACATTGCTGAGTTTGGGTCTATCTGGCTACATCTGAAATGACCACTGTCTAAACGCACAGGCTGCACCATGGCACATGCCTTCTCATCCTAAGATCTCAAAACATATCCATGGCAACTGCAGCTTCTGCTTACAACAAAACAGAGACACCAAGAAATGTCTAGAATCTCCTTCCAGAGTCTGGCATCAAAACACAGGATGCAAATTCAATGCCTCTCAGTTCCCTGGGACCATGATCATGTCCTTGGTATCGATGGTCTTCTCCAGGGGCCCCAGGCCACTAGAGCACCACAGCCTAAATACACAGCAACCACAGCACTTGGCTTGAAGAGATTGCTCCTGCTTGAAGGATCATAGCAATGTAGAAAAGGTGTGACAGTAGGAGGAAGACAGTGCAGGAAAAAAAAATAGCTCATTATGATCAAGATACGAAACAGCAAGCCGCTTGTGTTTCATATGGGCAGAAAGGTGAGGTCTAGGAGAAAAAAACCTGATGTGTTGGAACAGTTTGTTCCAGCAAAGCACAAAGCTAAATGTGGCACAGAGACATGCTATTCACCCACAAGCTCTAAACCTACAGAGGAAGCATAAGCCTGTCAACATTTTGACTTATAAAAGAATTAGCATCACATTACATCAAAACCAAAAAAGGCTTAGAAAGACAACCCTGAAATGGAAGGAAAAAATGAAGGTATTGAAAAAGGCTCTGTTGATTCTGGCTGACAAGTACTGAGAACAAAAGTTAGAGGAGCTGTATTTGTAAGAGAGTCTGCCACTCCCCAATATTTGTGTGCATTTACAAACTCAACTGATCCTCTGGGGGACAACAGAGTGAGATTAGAATGACACATACCTGGCAAGAGAGACTTTGGATTTGCTGTTTGACTTGTCATCCAAATACATACAGTGCCTTTTTCTTTTTTTCTTTTCTTTTACTTTTGTTTTTTTAAATTATTGCCCAGACATGTAATCAATGATTAGTTTGTAAAGGAAAGTCAGGCTTCTTCCTTCCCAGGGATACTGTATATAAAACAAAGAAATGGGAAATTCTAGTTCTGGAAAGAAATGCACAAAGGATGTTCCAAGACATCCTACTGTAACATGTGTCTTGCTGTGTAACGTTGCATGGATTATATCCAAGGCAGATGTTTTAGAGAAGTTATGCTTCGTATTAAACCAGCTGATGTGATGGGGAAGAAACAGACTTTTCTCAGCCTTCTTGTGTACTTGTGTACTTTGTTTTCCTTTTCCCAAGACTATGCAATTTTGTCTTTTCTTTTTATTACATCTCTCTACAAAGCCAACTAGATCATGCTAGTTATAAGAACGCTATTAAATCATTGCAAATTCTCCATGGATAGACACCACAGACATTAAAGATAAAAAGAAGTTTTCTAAAAATATTTTATCCCTTTGTGCTAATTTTGCATCAAGCCACAAGGGTTCAGCACTGATGCTGTAAGTTCAGCTGAGAAAAAGGAGTCAACAACAAAAATGTAACCCTTAGGTGTCTGAGTTCAGGTAGGAGACAGAACCAGTAGCAATTACATCCCACACAGATATAAAATGGTGCCTCTTCCCCACCCCCTCCCCTCTGAAAAATTGTAATATTTAGATTTGGTATCCAAAGGATGAAATCATCATCCTTGTTGGATCTTAGCCTCACACTTCTGTCTGGTAAGAATGAACAGCACAAATAGCCCATGACCTAGCAAGCTTCAAATTGCATTTCCCACACTGTTGGGAGTTAGATGTTACAGAAAGTCCTGTTAGCTTGGGCACAGGCAAAGTTAGATGTTCAGCAGTTCCTGGCATCCAGTGGATGTTGCGTGTGTGTAACCATGAAAAAAGCAATTCATGAATACATTTCCATTGACTGTAAGTCCACGTTATCACTGTTGCATTGGCTATCACAACAGTTATCACTATTGCATATTGTATATGAAATACCAACTGGGTGTGCTTTTCCCAGCTGCTGAAATCTTTTTCCATTGCAGAATATGAAAGTGGTACATTTTGCTTGCTGGTAGCTCTATGATGGGCAGTAAAAACTGCTGCACAAAGGACTTAAAACTTCATAGTGTTCTGCCACCACCACATGCTGCTTCTCAGAAGGGACAACAGAGAAAACTACCAGTGAGGTTCATCAAGTTCTGACAGGGATGACCTCCCTTTAGCCCATGGTTACAGGAGGCAAACCCCAAGCATTCACTACCAGAAGCATGCACAGTAACAAAACAACTCCTGCTTTGTACCCTCCCATCATGGTTTTGCATTTCAACACAGTGAGTAATGACCTTTCTTGGCATCCACAAAAGTCTCTGGTGCTTGTTTTCAAACAACACAGTAGCAGGTTAGCACTTGTGCTCATGTAGAACCTAGAAGCAAAGCCAGACAGTCACACCTTAGCAAACACATGGAAAACCTTCGGTTTAATGTGGCTTCCAGTAAGAGCATTTATGGCTACCACAGTAGCATCCTTGGGTCTAAGATGTCTTTGTGTTTTATGAGGCATAAGCAGAACTAAAGACCCTTCTGCTACTCCAAGCAGAAAGAAATGTGTTCCTCCAGAGACAGGGCAATGCTATGGAGAATGGGTCAGACTACTCCCAGTGAACTAGCTGAGGTGTCCAAACAAAGGCAGTCACTTGGTGTTAGCAGCCTGTTACAGTTTCTAATGTTTGAGCTGTCCTACTCAGAGCTAGTCCAGACATCTCCATCATGTTCTGCAGGCATAACCAAGAAGTTAAAGCAGGTATGATGAGTAACACTGGTCAGTAACACGGCTTGTCTAATTATTGTTTGGCTTACTTGAGCTACCTCCCTCTTCCCTGACCTTCCACCATGTTTAGCAGCTGAACTTATAATGAAACAGAGGCAAGGCCCAGGAGGGACCTGTGCCAATCTACAATGAGGTAGGCAGAGCTGAAGTACAGAAGTAAATTAAACTTTGTTCTGTTTCACAGAAAAACTTGTACTGCTGATATTGCAGAGACAGAGATGAAGCACTGGACTTTTAAGTGTATGTCTGTCTGTTTCTCTGTTATTGGGCACTGGGTGTAAGGAGAAAAAGCTGTTCTTCCTCCTATGTGATTGTAAAATATGCATAGAAAATACTTGCAGAAGAGAAGAGGTATACACAGACCATCTAGAGACAAGTGATCTCCTTGAACATCGCAATTCCAGATAAGCAGATTAACAATGCACAGGTTCAAATTTCCTTGAAGAAGGCAAAATGAATAGGCTCTTCTGGTAACAAATCTCCAGGAAAGACATAAGGGATACATTGGCCAGTTGTATGGGGTGTTTACACTTACATTCACTACCAGGAGCTGAATGTGTTCAGCTGGTCACAGACTCAAGTTTTAGATTCACAATAAAACAGCCTCGATCAGCCTGGCCCACACTGCACAGCACACAGCACAGTGGCTCTGCCTGCCAGCACCTGCTTGCCAACAGGGCTCATTGGCCCAGCGGAACTGAAAGCCTTGCAGAGCTGAGTGGTCCTGCTCTCTCACCAGCACACACTCTGTCACTGCCACATGCAACCCCTCAGCCAAATGTCAGTTTGCTTTTTAGTTGGGAGTTTGCAAATTTTTATTGGCCTGAGAGTCTGAGTTCCTGTGCAAATTCTTCGTAAGGTGTCTCCTCTCAGGCTGATAAAAAGAAAAGAATATCTACCTAAGCAAATTTTGAGAGCATTCACATGATTGAACAGGGCTTTCTATCAAGGGTTCCCCCATGAAACTCCACAGTGATACATTGCCATATCATAGCTCAGTTTTATCTCTAACCAAGAGATTCCTTGTTATGATGCCAATACTAACAGGCAATAGCTGGCATAGCACAGCAATTGTGGCTTGCACAGGAACCAAGTATTCCTGCTAAAATTTGATAGAAATACCAAGCATGAACCCTTAGTATTAACCTTTGGATTGTGACTAAAGACCTTGTAATGAGATTTTACTTAGAATTTTCATCACAGAAATGTGAAACAGCAGGTAAAGGAGGCCCAAATATGGTTGCTTTCAAAGTGCTACATCACTTTTGGAAGATTAAGAACAAAGTTGCTGTTTAAGAAAAATGTATTACAGCCCAAGTCAGAAAACTATCTGAGATTATTTCTTCTCAAATATTAAATATCTGGTGTTTATTAGATTGGCACAAAATGTTTGAAAACAGCTAACAAGAGCCAAGGGCCAGGAGTAGGAGGCCAAACACAAAGCAGGATGCACAAGGCCTCCTAGCAGCCGACTGCAAGAGCATGGAGAGAGGAAGGAAGGAAAATCGGAGTGCTTGAAGGGTAACAGAGGTACTGAAGAGTTTTTCCACACCACCACATCGGCACAGGCAATGAGCAGTTCCCAGCTGCAGTGTTGCCATAGCTAAGCCATCATTTCCACCCGTGTTTTTCATTTCCAAGCAGTGTCAGGACTTGGAAGAGCTCAGTGAGACTCAGCTATCCCAATCCCAAATGGAAAAGTGAGCAACATTCTCTTTCCCATCTCCTCCCATCCCTTCTCTTTCCACCTCTCTGAACACTTTGACATTTACCAAAGTTGGGCATTTCCTCAATTTTGCAGGGGACATTAAGATATTATGATCAGTGTGTAATAACTAAGGGGAACCAGGGGCATTTCCAGTGGATCCTTCTGTTCCAAAGCCAGCTAAGAGTGCCAAAGAAGAGTGTCCAGGCTCTGAAGAGACTGGGGCCTTGACAATTTGCAGACCAAAAATGGGAGGCAAAGAGCAAGAAATGTCAATGATCCTCCAGGGTTTATAGACCTTCTGCTGCTATTGAGTGATGAGAAATTATTTTGCCCTTCACACATCCTGCTTTAACCTTGTCAGAGCCCAATGGAAATTTGTTAAAGGGTCTCTGTTTAACTTGGAATTCCTTCAAGTTAGTTTGGCTTCTTACCAACTCCATTTGCCCATCAGACCTCTTCTTGTGTGTACCCTAGCATTGTGAAAGCCCTACATGACTGCTCTATAGCTAGCTTTTATTAGGTTCAAGAAGAGAGGGGGACCTGAGCAGTGAAAATGTACCTCTGTTACAAGTGCAGAGAAAGCCAGAAAGCAGAGTGCATATGAATAAGCAAAAATAAGTGAACACTAATATAACATGAGGCTATAGTTTTCCTCTTTTGTTTTCCAGACATGACAGAATAATTCTTTAAAAGCCTGGTAAAAGCAAGCAGGTTTTAGGAGTGCACTAAAGGTGAGCAGTGTGAGTCTCAACAGGAGGCTCCAAAGACACTCACACACACACACATTGCCTGTACAAAGGCTCCAAGCACGGTGGGAAAACACTGCAGAGCTGTAAAGACTACACAGGAGTGCCAGCATGTACATGGCTGCATTTCAAATCAAACAGGGACAAATATTTGTTGTTCTTAGCTAGTTTCTTAGCACTCAGGAAATCAAATGCCATGCTAGTCTTTCCTTTATGGTTGGCATTTAGAATGCTAGTGGTCATCAGAGTGTTATTCGTTAGGAAATTTTAAGAGGGCTTCTTTTCTTAACAAATTTTATCTTTTCCAAGAAATAACTTCAGTGATTTAGGAGCAGTTGCTGTAAACCCATATCTGCTTGATAAAAAATTGTGATGTTCACTAGACCCTGGAAAGCTGACAAGCCTGTGGAAGCCTTTACACTGGGTTTCAGTGGGAACAGGATCTGATCCTATGCAGACTGTCAGATTTCATGCCAGACAGCTAAGACAAGACAGAAAAAACAAAACAAAACAAAACAAACAAACAAACAAACCCAAAAAAACAAAAGAAAAAACCTTTTAATGAAAATGATCAGCTGTTTGTAACATACAGATGAAAATTGGGTTTACCCCTAATCTGCCATTGCTCCTTATAAACCTTAAATCACGACTAAAACTACTGTCCTCTTCCCCATAACCCTTCCATATGTCATTCAGGTCCAATGCCTCTGCTCTATTTATTTAAGCCTACTTTGGCATGTTTTTCCCCTGATACCATTTTTATTGAGTGAGCCCAGCATAGCAGGAATTTTGATCTCCTCATGCCAGTTACGTAACTCCTTCCCCCTCTACTAAGAATTTGGGACACGGGCACACACCACCACAGATCCACCCAAGGAAACAGCAGCTTAATTTCCGGTAGAAAGCTGAAAAAACCCCAAGTGTTATTGAAGATAAAACATGTAGATGGTTCTATTCTTCTGAGAATACTTGGCTGGCATACTAAAAGCCCTCTTATTTGACAACATAAAAAATAGACTGGAGATGAGCAAGTTTCTTTCCTACTTACTCCCTTTTACCACCTCTGTGGATTTGTGGTTAGACTTTCCTCATGAAATTTTCCTAGAGATTTTGCACTAAACTTTGAGACACGGCTAAGAAAAAATGTTGCCTCTGAAGAATCAACCTCACAGTCAAATTCCAGTGGCCTCAAAACTCCTCAGCACTGAGTGGGGAGGCTGGTGCAACGTGCCCTTTGCAAATGTGGAGTGATGCCTCACATACGCTCTGGTCACACCTTAAGGTCACCAACCCCTTGCCTTGGACCTCTACTGGAAAACACTGAAGAGAGTTACTGAAACAGCACCAAAATTGTTACTCATATGATGGACATCCAGCTGCTGGGTGCACAGAGTGCCCAGGAAGACCTCATTTCTGACACAGTGATCTCAAAAGAAAGGAAATTTTAAGTAATCACCTCCAAAAGATGACTTTGAGCCAGCTTCTTGTCCAGTTTTTTTTTTTTTTTGCAGGAAACAGATTATTGTTCCAATCAGCATTTGAATACACTGTTTTTGGGGCATAAAACATTGTGCACAAAGGGCACATTTAACATCAGTGCTGAGCTTCCCACACCTGATCACCCAAATCCTTCTACTCACCAGATAATCCCTCTGAACAGACCCTTCATGAAACAGAACCACCAAACCCTTGTGTCCAAAGACAGAACAACTCAGGTTTTTGCTCAAAGTACGGTCCAATCTTTAACATAGTTTGATGCTCCTGTGGAGTTACTGCAGAGCAGGCTTTTGCCACATTGCTTGAATATGATGGCCTGTGAGATCTGGCAGCAAGTTCAGGTAAGTGAAGCATCCAAATTCTTTCCTGGTTTGTCTGCAAAATGTGATACATGAAATATTTCGCTTGTGATGATCTGCTTTCTGGCAGGCAAGACAAAAGGATTCAGTCACTGTCCAGCAAAGCTTTCAAGCAGGAATAGCCAAGAGATCAGTGCAAGAAGAAACACATACAAAACCCCCCGAGATTCTTCAACCCTAGAGCAAGGCTCAGTTTGATTTCAAAATGCAATTTTTGTTTTGTTTCTGTTTTTTGGCTTTTTTTCCCCGAACAATATCTTGGCAAGAAGAAGGGGAAATTTATAAGCAACTTTGGCTTCACTCAGGTGATTTCCATTGAAGCCTCCATCTTTGTCCTCTGTATGCTTGTTTAGTGGTGATGTGTTAATAAGGGACATACTCATCTTGTTTGCTTTCTGATCTGTCTCTGTAAGAAGCAGACACTGTGCATGTTAATCCAGCCAGGGTAATGGTGCCACAGACAGCTGTGCTGGGCCATGTCCATAAGCACCACATGGTGTGGGCAATGAAGGCACCACAGGCATGAATAACTGGGCAACCTGCAAAGGTGAGGTCACTACAAGTTTCCCAAAACGAGTTCTCAAGCTGGTGCTCAGGCTGCCCCCGAGGCTTGCCTAGTGCTCATGCTGAGCCAGGTGAGCCACTGGCTCAGTGGCATGAGAAAGAAGACTTTTCATCTGTCTGCTTCAGACACAGATGCACACAGACAGACTTTTACATGTTTAGACTAGTTTTCCCCTTAGGACTGGGGCTGTGTTGGAGCCACTGGCCACCTGTGGCCCTTGCTGCTGCCCTGCAGCTTTTTTCAGACCACTCTGGGAGTAGAAATGCAGATATATTTCTGGAAATTACACAGTGATCTGTACAGCTGGAACATCTCCACCCAGCCAGCAGAGTTAGCTGGCTTCAGTCACTTCAGCTTCATTTCAGCTCCAGCAACATTGTTCAGCAGAGCTGGAACAGTATTAAACCTGTCAGTCCCCACCCTGGTGCTGCTGCAGCCACCAGGACATGAAGAGCCTGATAGACTGTGGCTGTTATCCAGTGGCTGCTCCCACTGGATAACAGGTCGGTGGGGCTGGAGGGAACGTGCACATGTATGGCTGCTGCGACTGTAAACACATGTGAGGTTCCAGTTCTGGGAAAACATATCCACATCTGGCTTATCTCAAAGCTGTCATCTGTTGAATCCATTTTCTATAGTCAACACTGGGAGAAAGTAGTGACTTGGCTTTTTCTTACTATTTCATAGTTATAATCCCAGCTTAGAAGTGCTGCTGGGACAGTTTTGATGCCCAAAACACTCAACCATCAGCCACAGGACAAGTAGCAATCTCCAAAAGCAGTAAGAGCCTGAAATGCAGAGGTAGTGTCAGCTGGCACACAGCTGAATAGCCTTGACCCACCATCCAATATACTGGAGAGCAATTTGATGACAGAGGCTGTTTTTATATGAACTAGTTTTGTACTCTCCACGTCCTGCATTTCAATTTTTATAGCTATCCTACAGTTGATGCAAAAAGTCTTGAGACAAGAAAGAAGGGGACGCTGTGGTGGCAGGATCTCAAACATACAGCATTGTCACTGTCAGGAATGGCTTGCAACAGGAACGGGCCAGCCTTGCTAGGAAAGTGTCAGCCACACTTTTAAAGAGGTAGACAAGGCTTAGGCACTTTCCCAAAGCAAGATGGGATATCTCAAACTCAGCTTTGGGCTTCAGAGGGCCGAGTCAGTGCCTTCTCTAGAGGCAATGCTTCCTCTTTTGAAGGACAGAGGCAGATTTTACAAAGTTGCAGCAAATTTTGCTTAGGGTTCTGACTGATTGGTAAAATTGCCCTGCTAGTGACTGCTTGGCAGAAAAGCAAACACTAAAAGCAGGCTGCTTTCCATCCCTTCAGATCTTTTAACATTTTAGTAGTGGTGTCAGTAGGGAACAGGAAATCTCAGAAGTACTGAAAATAAAACTCCTACAACTCCCTTATTCCAATACACAACTGAGTCATCAGCATAGTTTGCCCTCAGCTCAGAGTTTTCCCATTAAAATAAGCCCACTGAAACCAGCTGTGATCAGAAGGTCTTTGTCCTGCATCTAATTTACCCTGTCAAAGTGTCTCTTCCATCTGAGTCTCTGCAGGGAAGACAGTCATCTCTGTGATTCTACCTCTAGTCAAATCCCATGTGCCCTACTGAAGGTGACAGATAATATTTTCTGTAACATCCAATGATTAACTGGTACTGCACATTAGGAGTACCACTTAGTTCATAATCTCCCTCCTTTATTCCAATTTTGGTGGAAGCAGGACAGGTTTCATTCTGCAGTGCTTGAGAAATTGTTCAAATACATGCCCTTTTCTGAACTTTTCAAAGTTCTCTGCTGTTCTGTTCATTTTTGCCACATAAAGACACAAGATTTCCTCTAAACGTGAACACAGGAGGAAAATACAGGCTCTTCAATACCTCTGTCCGCATCTGATAAAATCTAGGCTCTGAGTTCAGAGTGATAATGTTGCTATTTCTATTGCACTTCAAAATGAGCGAAGCTTCTCTTCTGTCAGAAATTCTTCTTGGGAAAATGTAAAGCAAAATTAGTATCTTGCACACTGCATTCCCAGCAGCCAAGCTTTTGAACAGTGAAGCCTAAGTCTTCCGAAGGGTTCGACTGCTCAAATTACTTCTATTAATAATTTGTCAGAAGCATTCAGGACAAGCTTCTTGAAGGCATATTGATCATTTTGAATCAATCTACAAGATAATAGCTCTGGAACAGATGCACAAAGCTGCCAAGTAAAAGTCATCCTTTCAGATAATCATATTCATGAGGTCAGCAGAGGACAGTAACTCTCAGCACTTTGCTTAGTTTCCTCATGATCTCTTCTCCATGGGGTGTGAGATTAGACTGCAAGAAAAACCAGTTATCTCTCATCTCCCAGCCAGTCATCAGCACTGAATCTCTTAGTACTGCTACTGAGTCAGCTACAGATGGCAGCAACCGAAGTCATGGCCAGGGCACAGAGGGAGGGAAATGATCGACCCTGGTGAAGTCCCTCATCCCTTCCTTGCCTCTGTCCTGCACAGCCCACCCAGGCTTGCAGGGGTTCATGGCACTGGCACTCTCACTGCTCTGGCCACTGCACCCAAGCAGACCAGGGTCCCCAGCAGCTTGAAGGTAGAAAACGGACTGAGATTTATGGGCACAGAGCTGGGAAGAACCAGGAAGATCTTTGGGTCCAGTCATGCCATAGGACTGCTTGGAGATTTGGTATCCTGCACAACTGGGCACTTACCAGTGTGACTTACTGAAGAGCCTGAAGTCCAGTATAATGGCTCAGTCGTCCATCCAGGGAGGGGCTATGGAGCTGCTAGTGTGCAGGACAGCCTGCTCACGTGGCAAGGAGCAGGGAGGGCTGGCACATTTGGGACGACACAGCTGACTCAACCAGAGGGGCAGAAGCACCTTCTGAAGAACGAGAGAAAAGCAGAGGCAGACATAAAGTTGTTATCTTTATGGCAACTGCCACATGCTTACAGGGGCAGAAGGGAAGAAAGGGAGAGGGAAGAATAAAGCTCAGAAAGCACAGTCAAGAAAACACTTAGCAGGAAGAAATCCACAACAAATGGGAACATGGAATCAGAGAGGAGCAGCACAGCCCACTGTTGCTGAAAGGGAAAGATAAGGGCTCACAGTCGGCATTGAAGGAGGAGGCTTTTGAGTTCCCAGAGGGGGCAGCTCTGCCAGTCTCCCCATCCACATCCTGGAGGACATGGTCTTCTGCAGCCAGGTATGGCTCTCTGACAGGCCAGTAAAAGTTCCCCATCCTCATCTAGCAGACACTAAAAAATGTGTGAGACTCAGGTAACTGTAAGGGGCTTTGAGCCTGAGATGCCAGCAGTGTTGGCATCATACATTATGTGCACACATAATTTAAAGTCTGAAATATTAATTTTACTCAAACCACAGATGAATATTAATTTCAGATAAAGATGGCAAATGGGTGGTGAATAAATTATATTCCCTTAAATCCATCTGAAACAATGCAAAATAAACACTGAAAAAATTAGCAGGCAGAGGATCATGCCAAAGCTGTACAACTTGTTTCATGTTTGCATCAGAGTACAATGACTCAAAGTAGTCACATTTTTTCAGCTTTCCCTCATCCAGGAAGGCTTCATCTGTACAATCTGGAAGTCAAGGTGAAAATTCACTTGCTTCCCACACATTCAGAGCACAAGAAGTTACTCTCCACAAAACACACTGTCTTGCTCCAGGCCTTCAAGACACTCCTGTCCCTTCTCATCTCCCCCCTCTGTTAGTCAGCAGTCATTCACATGCCTTAATGATTTGAGTGGAAACCAATTCCAAGGGACTTCTCTTTACACAGATCATGGAAAGAGCTCATTTTACAACCTTACCTGTATATATAGTATGGACTCTCCAGGTTGCCTGAGTTTTGGTAACAGTGACAGAGTGGCTTCTATCACTGGACTTTTTCAGAAGAAAACATGGGTGCAGAAGCTTTATTAAGCAGAGGGATTAATGGCCCCTTTCAAGCTGGGAGGGCATTCACTTAGCACAGAAGATCTCCTAGCTGCTCATGCAAACAGGACAGGCTGCCAGATCAACAGTGGGTCAAGGCTGAACAACGTATGAGACTTGGAAACTGCAGGCTGAACAAAATCGACAGTGAGGCTTCCCAGGCTGAGAGACACCTGTGCTGTGCCCCCAACACCTCTCTGAGATGAAGACAAGCAAAGCCTTTCCCCAGAGGCGATGGGCAACATCCAGGTTCACCCGACGCAGGCGTGGGAGATGCTGCCCTCACCTTGGTGCCAGGGGAGATGGAGGGGCTGAGGTAGTCACATCCCTTGGCATGACCATGGGCTGGCTGTCTCCAAGCTGTGCTTTTGCCGCTGCAACCTCCTCAGCAGATGCTTTTCTGTGAGGGACAGGTGCTATCCATTGATGAGGGAAGGCTTGGGCAGAGTCTCCTCAGCTCCTCCAGAGGTTGGGAACAGGGAGGATGGAGGGTGGTGTACTGGGAGAGCCCTGACCACCAGCCAGCACCTCTGTGCTCCTCTCTTCCATTTGACAATACCAGGGTGATGAAAGCACACCACCACATTGACTGCTGGGGAGTAAACTGCAACAATCTGCTGTGCTCACACTGCCATCCAATTTATCAGTGCACCAGCTGATTTACCAGTGGAAGATTAAAATTATCTGTGCCCTGGGGATGAGCTGTGAAAGGAACCACTGCCACACAGCTCAGCCAAAGATCGAGGGATTATAATGACAAAGCACAGTCTCACAGACTGGGATTTCTTTATTTTGGTTAACTGCCCTGTTCTCTCACCTTGCTTCCACTTTTCAATTGCTGAGCAGCAGCCATGCATTAACCCACTGGGAGCTGCCCTGAAACCACGGGCAGTTCACCAGCTCAGTGCTTGTCAAACAAGAAACTTAGTCTCCAATAACTTAAGGCCTGAATTAAAGGGAAATCTGTTAAACTGCTTCAAGTGCTGTTGGGAATACTTACATTCATGACTACTTTAGCCTTTATTATGTTGATCTTAATTAACTTTCAAATCTAGGCTATTTTAGCTGTCCATGTATATTTAATACCATTTCAAACACTGTCTTCTGGGGGTACAGACAGCCAAGTTTCAACATACCAGCTGAGTCACAGTCACTGTTTGTGCTCACACTGCAGCCCTTCACAAATGTGACATCTGACACATAAACACAAATATCTCTCCATGAGGTTTAAATAAAGGCTTTGCCTCACAGCTGCTGTGGGGTAGGAGTACCTGCAACATTTGCTCAGCTCTTGGGAATAACAGAATTTGATCAGGCCTGTAGGATGAATAGAGAAATGGCCCCAATAAATGCCTACAGGATGAAATGACGTGTATGCTCTGTAGAAAGGACACTCTTGTCTCAGTCAAGAAAAGTCAGATGAAGGTCACTTTATCTATAGTGAAAGAAGCCTCTATTCCATGGAGTGATGGTCCACATTGCATCAGGCTTTGGTTCACTTGCTCCACTAGGAAAGGGAACACAATCATAAATGCTATTTGCAGCACTCACACAGATTCACACACATGACCTCACACGTGCAGCCCAGCTCGCAGCACACCATGGCCAATGCAGAGCTCTCTGTAAAGATGTCCTACCCCATGGTGGGAAAGCACTACAGGAAACGTTGGGTGTTCTGTGTTCCCTTTCAGCACAAAACTGTCACCACCAGTGTGATACCTGCATAGTTTCAGCAAAGCTAAGCACAGTCTTCGGTCCACACAGACTTGCAGCCTGTGCTCAGGCTATGCAGACTATGGTTTCCACGCAGAACAATCTCCAAGGACAAAAGTACCTGTGATCTCTTGTCCTAAATGATGGGCTCAGATACCATTACAGGAAGGGACCAGAAAATTGTGTAACTGAAGCATTTTGTGCAACTCTCCATATAAGCATCAGCATAGCACAAGAGAAAGTATCTTTGTCCCTTCCTCTGAGAGGACAATATAGGCTGCCTTAAATATTGGAGGCAGTTTAGGTGCTGGAAACAGCTCTAAATCCCTTTCACACGACAAGTGAAACTCCTGAACTCTCTTGTATAATTCGTATTTTTTTCCTTCTTACAAGAAGATTCATTGACCTGAAAGAAGGATTACTAACTGAAAGACATTAGATTTAGGCTACCAGGAAGAAATCCTTACTAATCTTATGCCTGCTTAAACTCTGCTTTCAGAAATTTCTGTTCAATCACTTAAAAACAACCTACACTCGAAAGACAGCCTGATGTCATTAATTACCTTTATCCTTCATCATTATGTTTCTCATCTGCCTTAAAGAAAAGCTTAACTCCCAGATAAAAGTTTATCTTGGACTTAGTGGTTCACAGAGGACCAGGCTGCGTGAGGAAAGCAAGAGCTGCACTGAATTCCTGGGAAGAGGGCTGGTTCCCTGCTCGCCACAGACCTCAGGTCCCCATTAACTGAATTCTGCACTTTCTGCCACCACATCCCTTGCGTGTCCAGGGAGACATGCTGCCTCACCTCATGGATGTGGGAAGCAGAAACATTGCAGATTGCAATAGTGTTAAAATGATAGTCCCAGCCACAGGAATCCAGAAATCCCATGGAAGCCAGGAAAAGAAGACAAAACTCTCCATTCCTTGAGTGGGCATTACAAAAATGGTGCTTTTATGGCCTATTTCACTGCCATCTGGCACAAACCACCAAACACAGCACGGATCTCACAGGACTGAGGTGCCTTTTCCAAGAGAAAGGCATTCACTTGCTAAAGCACAGCATGCGATCAGAGGCTGCACACCCTCCTCTTGCAGCCCTCCTGTGCATCATCCCACAGCGCTGAGCAGGGCACGTGTCAGGCCCCACTGTCCCACTCTGTCCATGCTCAAGGGCTGACCCTCCACCATGGCAGGGGGCAGAGGCTGTGCTTCACACTGAGTCTCTCTGGCAGACATAATCACACAGGCAGCAGCCCTAAATCTCTGTCTGATGTCTCAGCCATTCTGGAAGCCGTTAGAGGCAATTTTCTGTCCAGCCGCCTGTTTTAATGGGATGTGCAGTTAAACAGATTCATCCTTTCAGCTTCACTCTGCACAGCCTTCACTCTCCAGCTGCCGCCACTCCTGTCCCAGGGAATTAGAGTGCTCTTGGTGCTTCTCTTTTGCAGGCAGGCACGTTGCTCAGAGAAGCAGCTTTTGCCAAGAAAAGTGTATAATCTAGAAAGCCACCTGCTCAGCTTTTGTTCTTTGAACTCCCTACAATCAATTTGCCTTTCCCAAGAGAAGGTGCAACTGCTTTCAGCAAAGCAGGAAATAGAGGATTCATGGTGTGCTATAAAAGCATAGCCAGTCCCAGGGAAAATGTTAATTTGCCTCACTGAAGGGGCTGAAGCCTGTTATTGGGAACAGCAGAGACACCCACTCTCACCCAGGATTCCAAGTACTGACCTTCCAAATCTTCTGAAATTGTCCTTGTGCGCCTGCTTCAGTATCAGGCAGATTATTGTCAGGTTCCCATCAGGCCAGGTTGCAGTGTTAGTACCACACAAAAAAAGATGCAGCACTTTACCTTCCTGATGGGTCTCCATTTCCTCCCTGTGACTTTGGTCCTGCTGGAAATGCCAGACTGCTTGTGACAGGAGTGTCTGGCATGGGATTCTCCCAACAGGGCCACAGTGCACCTCAAGTCCCAGCGCCTGTGGCAGTGAGCATAAAGTCTGTGGGGCTGAAAGCCACCCATTCACCCTGTCCTTTGGGTTTGCAGATGTGAGGTTTCAGTCATTTATTACCACAAAACTGTTCTTCACAAACAGCAGCCAAATCTGCCCCTATGTCTTTGCAGGGTAATCTGAATGCCCACAACCCTGCCACC
The DNA here is from genome assembly GCA_035583235.1 of Hafferia zeledoni. Classification (NCBI taxonomy): domain Eukaryota; kingdom Metazoa; phylum Chordata; class Aves; order Passeriformes; family Thamnophilidae; genus Hafferia; species Hafferia zeledoni. Next base: position 28,421,120 of record JAWWEV010000172.1, read on the forward strand.
AGCTTTCTTGGATTTTCTTGGACAAAGAATCCAAAAGATTACCCCACAGATACATCACGTGGCCCTGTACAAGTGTACACCTTGTGGCAAGCTGTCACAGCTAGCTGTGCTTTATGCAGATAAAAGTTAGGTTTTTCTACTATAAATACTTGTAAGATATGGCATGGAAGAGGCACTCTTAGGATAAAACTATTCTTCTCCTAAAGTGCTCAGCTGAAACAGGCGGAACAAATGGCTGCCTAAAAATGCCTATTTCAGCACAGACAATAGAGAGGGTTTAGCTGCCCAGGAAAACCTGCCTTTCACAACAAGGCTGGCAGCTCCATGTGCAGGGCTGCTGCTCCAGGCAGTGCCCAGCTCCTGCCCCCAGGAGCCCCCCTGCTCTCCCCCTCAGGCTGAGATGCTGCTAACTGTGCAGCTTCTCTGAGCTGGAGCCCCTTGGCCCCGTCCTGGGACACTCCCAGTGGCTGGAAGGTCCTGTGCAGGGATGCACCGATTCCCTTGCAGCTCTGAGCCTCTCCAGTATATGGCTCAGAGCATTATCTGTGTCCTGCCTGCCTTCTAGAAAAGAAAGGCAGGTCTTACAGCTACCTGCTCCCGTGGAACCAGGGACACACAAGCTGTTTTTAACTTGCTGGATACCTGGGATCCAGAAGTCCAAAGATGTAATGCTAACCCTTAAAAATTCCTCACCAGGCCTAAGGCTTTTTCCCATGCACATCATTAATAAATACTTTTCAGTCAATTTTCATATCCAATTTACATAAATAATAAGAGAAATCAAAACTGGTGCCATTCTGTCTTCATTGATGCTGTCATCTGACTCCACACCGGAGACTTACATCTATCCTTAATTTTGATGCCTGGTAGAAACATTTTTCCTGTGGACATTTGTGCTCATTTGATGATAATTATGACCTTTAAGCATTAACAAAAAAAATCCCCTGGCAACAGCCTTTATGCACTGTGTGACAGACCACAGTGACAGTTTTCAGCTAACATATCTCCTCAAGACCTGGGAGGGACAATCCCAAGTGAATCACAGCTACTGGTTTATTGCAGTCACCTTCTCAAGAAATATCAACTTAGAATAACCAAAAAAAATTTTTAAAATTATCTTCTGTGGAACTGCCACAACCTGGCACAAGCAGAAACATTGCACTAAGCAGCACCACTGGATGGCATTAATTCTCTGCTCTCATTGCAGCTCTTCCAACACATCCTGTGATGGGAGAACATTGCTGAAATACAAGTCACAATGTTTTCAAAGCACCCAGTGACAGGGCCAAGCTGGCCACGATCAGAAGTGCAAGCATCAAATGGCAAACAACTGAGATGTAAGTCTGTATGTGGGTTTCCACTGCTCAGTAAAGAGGTCAACTGTGCCAACAGACAGTGTCTAACTCACTGACAAACAGCTCAAGGTAAAACACCGTTGAGACGCAAAGGCCTCCTGGAGGGCTCTCCCTGGTCAGCCCTGCTGGCTCTGCAAGCAACCCTGGCCCAGGGAAAAGCTTTCCTTTGCCAAATGGTTGATATGGCACAGGTCTGAAACACCAGAGAAAGGCACAGAGTGGTAACAGTGGAAGTTTTCACAGATTCTGACCCACAAATACACCTGGGATTGCTGATTCCCTCAGTCTGCTGGATTGAGGGTGGTCACTTACACACATCCTGCATCCACTCAGACCCAAAATACCACAGCAGACTTTCCAGAAACACAGGATCAGCTTCTGATTGCCATAAGGGGCATGTGCTTCGCAGCACACCCTAGCCAACCTCAAACAGTTTGCAAACTTGGGCCAACCTCATGAAGTTACGATTTTTGGTTTACTTTGATGACAATTCAATAATTTCCAAAATATTTTGGCTGATCTGACAAGAGGGTACCCTACACCTGCCTGTTGCTGAACACCTCTAGCCTGTGTGCTTGGCCAATGCATTAAATACCTCAGAATATGTTTCCAAAACACTATCTATGGATAGTCCTGAAACAGTGTTGTCATCTCTTCCTTCAGGAGCTGGGACACCACACTGTTCGCCTTGGAGAGACACTGGGAAGGTGGGACGGGTCTCGGAAGGAATGAAGAGAGTAGTTTGTCTGTGTGCCCAGCCACCTAAAGACAAAATACCAGAAAAATGTAGTCACAGCATCAGTAGGTGCAATTACAGTTTGGCTTTAGTGGGTGCCGAGCCCACTCACACTGTGGTTGATCTGAGCCTCCCAAAAAATGGCCTCACCAGGCAGTCTCTGAGGGAGCAGCCCCACAGTGAGCTGCAGCCTGCCCTGGGTAGCCCCACACCCCAGAGAAGGGTCCCCGTGGCCCTGGGCTCAGTGTCCACTGGCCTCACACAAAAGCATTGCAAATAATTTTCTTCTCGGTGCTCAAACACCATAAAACTGGAGTCCATCAAGGAGCACAAAGAAAAGGAGCAAACCAGGTGTCCTCTGGTGCCAACAGGGAGTTGGTGGCACAGCTCAGATCTAGCTGTGCTGCCCTGGCTTTGGAAACACCTTGTGTGGGAAGGCTGCTGCAAACCAGCCAGCACACCTGCTTCAGGGCTGGTGAATCCTTAAGGCCAAGTACATCAACACAAGCAAACAATGGATTTGCCAAGATCAGTATGCTCTTAGATGCTTTGTTTCTGCCTCTCCAGCACACTCATTTTTCACCTTGGGAGAACCCAGCTATGAAGCACAGCAGCAACTGATACACAGCCTGTTTGCTTTGTGCAGGAGGAGCAGCAGTGCCACTTGTCCTCTCCCCTGTGTATGGCACACTAACACTGCAACTGCACTTTGCTGCCGGCTCCCTTCTCCATCCATCAGCATCATAAATAGTCACAGCAGCTCCTGCTGTCTGAATCATAATTTGTATCTATTTTTTAATTGCATTATGTGTAGCTGGTCCACTAGACACTGTCTGAGGAAGCATACAAATAATTCATCTGTATCCTCCATTCTCCCCATATATGCTCCCAAGCAAGCCAGATTAATACTGGTCTTTGTCTGCTAACCTCATCTCCATCCTGTATACCTACTATCTTATTTTCAGCTGCCATCCAAAATTAATGCTTCACCTGGCATATTCTATCTCCTCCTATATTCTAAACTCATGACTAAATACTCTTAAGAGACTGAGATGAACTACAGACATTCAATCACGTTGGGTAAAAAAAATGCTTAATTTTGTCTCAAAAAATAACACCTGATACATTATAGCAACCAGAAATAGCTACAGTGCTCTTGGTGGCACCTTATGTCACTTAAGCACAGCAATTGTGTGATTCTGCATGCCAGAGTCATGAGGTGATTTAATGAGATGTCACTTAAAACTGACTGACACCTGCTGAACGAGCACTCCTTACCCACAGGGCCACAGTGACAAGCTGCTTGTATCCAGTGCCATCAGCTCTGTGAACCCACACAGCCCCAGGAGCACCGCAATGGCTACAGACACTCTCATCCCCTGAGGGTTTCTCCCACAGCCTCAGTAAACAGGTCAGGGACTGCACTAATTGAATTGGTATGACCCTCACACCTTCAGCGCTCATTGAGATCTGTGCAAACTTCTGCTGGTGGAGACCAACCCCACCGGCTACCAACTGCTCCCTGCCCAAACAGCCCCTCACTGCCACTGCAGAGAGGCTGACGGCTCCTCCTGGGAGCTCTCAGCCAGCACTCACCCAGCATACACCACCCACAAAACATCCTGACATGCCACCTCCTCTCCATGCTCACTTTTCGCCTCAACTATCCCAGTTGCTTCCCAACCCTACTTCATATATGAATGAGTCTCTGCTGTGCAACCTAACAGGGAAAAAAGTTCTAACATTGCTAGGAACTCACACTTGCCTTTGGAACTATTTGGGTTTTCTCCAGTTCCCAGAGCAGGGTGGTGTGGACTGTGCACAGCAAGCAGCTGTTGAACATAACACTGCCTCTTGCCCATGCACTGTCTGCCGAGAACTTAATGTCTCCACATTTTCTTGAAAGTACTCCATGAATATCTTCTGCAAAAGCAATTTATTAATAAACTTTTTCAAATAATCAAAAAGAGTAGAACATTCTCATTTAAAACATGACCTGTTTGACTGGGGGCATGTTCTCTGTTGCAGAGGAACAGCTGGTGAGACAGCAATTTGCATCATATTTCTGGCCTGGTCAGTCACATCTTGGTTACTGAACTCACAGAGTTCTCAACTTTACTTTAAAAATGAAATATTTTTTGAGGGAGTTGCTGTGAAGAGGAAATGCAAGACTGCTCAGCCTGAGCCTGTGCAAAGGCAAACTGAGAGGACTGTGCCAGAATAATCCAAAACAGCACTCGCACTTCACACCCAGGAAACACATCCCAGCAGTACTCACCAGCCTCCAGGGGAAACACACTGCCTTGTGCTTGCTGTGGCAATTTGGAGACAGTTTTACTGGTACAATATTATGGAAACAGTTGGATTTTTATGGCTGCCCAGGGAGGGAAGAAGGGCTGACAAGGGAGGGCATTTGGGTGCCTGGTGTTTGCTCTGTCCCAAGTGCACATTCACTGTGCCCAGATGTTTTCATCTTTCACAGTCACCTTTCCCCTGCTAAACAGTGCACTTGACAAGAAGCAAGTCTCAGATTTATTGAATGTGTACATCATCTACTGCTCCTGTGGTATGAGCCAGGGCCACCATATTCAGCCCCACAGCAAGTGGTGGGGACAAGAAGACACTGTTCCAGTGACCCCCTCACCTTTTTTCATCCAAAGCTTCCTGAGTTTGTCCCTGCGCGAGGCTGCTGCCTATCCCTGTAGGAGTGGGACAGAGGCCAAGGAGGCTATGACCTAATATTTTACTCTGAACAGAGAGATGGAAGAGATGGATTATTATACAGGAATGCTCTCTGTGCATGCAATTATCTCATAGCAATCTATTTTGGGAGATGAATTTCAGAAAGATGAACAAAACTCTCACCTTGTTCGCACTGGGAAGCTGCATTATCCTTTTAAGAACAGAGAGCTAAATGCCTGAAAAATGATACAGAAAGCAGCCACACAGCATGGTGCTTTAACTCGTCTTGAGCTCAGGACAGGGAAGGAAAGGGGGTCAAGTCCTGCTGATTTAAGACTAATCAGGTCTGTGAACAGCTGGACTAATTCAGCTTCTTCCCATGCCTCATGACTGGATGCCTTTGCTTATGTGCATAAGAAGCAAAATCCAAGTGAAACCTTTCTCTCATGAGCCCCAGTGCCAAACTGGTAGAGGTCATGCTGCAGCCACGTGCCACAGGGAAGGTGCTGCCAGGGCCTTTCTGAGCCATCTGCCTCATCCTTGCTTGGGTAATCTGCAGAACCCAATACCCTTGAGGTAGCTGCCCCTCTGCCACGTTTGACCAAGGGTGCAGTTTGGTAGGGGCCAGACACACATGTGGACAATGTACCCCTGACCACTGGAGTAACCAATGCACCCATGAGGGGAGCAGGTCACGGCTCAGCCCTCCTCACATGTGCTGGCTTACCTGTGCTCACCAGGAAGGGAAGGACTCGGCAGACACTGGTGTCAGAGGACAGCCCAAACACAGTGCCTGGTTGTTCTCCTGAGAGCAACAGCAAATTTAAAGGTGTTTCAGAAATGTGTAATCTAATCTGTGCCTGGGAAGGAAAACATAATCAATCTTATTTTGCATTGAGAGAATGACACAGTGAAAATAAATACTGTAAAGATGTAGGACTCAGTGGCAGAGAGAACCCAGGTAGATGCACTCCTGTACTCCCTCTGCCAGACACCTCCCCATGCCTGTCCCTGAGACCTTCTCTGATAGTTGTTAAAGTACGCTGTGAACAATTGCAAATACCTGTAGCACTTTCCTGACTTCACTTGCACAGAAGTGGAACAGATAATATCCACCCATTCATATCAGGCATCAGGCAAATCGTACCTGCAGAGGCCCAGAGAAGGCTGTTGTTCCGCTGCAGGAAGCCAGGCATGCCATGAAACACCTTCCCAAAAGGCCAGGCAGTCAGTCCCCTGTGTGTGTTTTGCTGCTGATGCTGGATGCGATTTTTCCACGTGTACTCCTTCAAGGCTGTCTTTTTATTACAACTGCCACTTTTTCCTTCACTTCCATTCCCAGTGACTTCAAAGGGGCTCAGAGGAAGGTGAGAGGAGCTTTTGCTGCCAGTCCTGTCTTGGTGCAGGAGTGAGAATGGAGCTGCTCCAGCCGTGGGGTTCTGGGTGCCAGCACCAGGAGTGGTCCCACCAGCCTGGGGCAATCCAGGGCATCCAAAATTCTCTGCTCCCTGTACTTTGGCACAGAAAGCCATGCAGCATGACCTTGTCACTGGACATGACATGAATGCTGAACATGGCATGAAAGGTGTGTACATGCATGCCATCCAGCCACTTATGGGTCTGCTAATGCTCCTAGAGTGAGAGCTGTGTGGTACCCCCTCTCCATGTGAGCAAAGAAAAAAAGCCCTTCTCTATTGAATTTTATGTTAATTTGGTCATAGCATCAGAGAAGGCAGGGGCACTAGAAGGTATTTTGCCAGCAGTTCCTGTACAGACATTAGGATAGCCTTTTAGATTGAGAAAATCAAGTTATATCTAGGTTTAAAGGAAGCACCAAGAGAGAGGCCACTCACCCTTCCTGAAGCAACCTCTCTCTTCTGAAGAGTCACTTTTCAAAGGCTGACCCTTTGAAACTGGTGGTGCTGGGTTAACAGTTTCCATCCTCCCTAACTGTAAATACTGAAGGCCAAGTATTGTTTTTATTTAAACACAACTCATGATGAAATCAGGAAGGTAACCCAAGAGAGCAAAATGTGAATGTGCACACTTATACCATTGACCTGAGCTTTATGCCTTGCCTGAAACACAAAACACACTTCTCCAGACCTCAGTGAAGTCTGAATACACACTCATAATGGAGAAATAAACAGAGGATTTAGGGCTGGATCTGAACAAGTATGGCAAATTTTACTGAAATGGTATTTAAGGCATCTGAGTTATAACCTTTGCAGTAACACAGTTCCTGTTAGAGCAGGACCTTCTCCCAAGCAACTTATTCCCTCTAACCCACGTTTATCCAGGATCACTGGTTACCTTCTGTGTAAGAACACTGTAAAAACATAGGTCAAAGTTGTTTCATAGCTTTACTCTCCCAGTAATGTGCAACATGAACATAATAGTGTTATTAAGAAGTCAAAAATAACTTAACACAATAGCTATATAAGATTTTCCAATGATCAAACTTTCAGCAATTACTTTTTGTTAAGTTCAGAAAATTAGCATATTTGTTAATCAAATTAATTTAAAAAGTAGCTTTTAAAAATAAAAGCAATGCTTTAAATAAATATAGTCTTTTTTATAACCATAAAACACTTAGTCCTGTTAAAGGTAACACAAATACTACACTCAAGCACAGTACCTAAACAATTGAAATGAATGTTGTGAGCACACATGAGCCAGACACCGGGAGGGATGAGGATGCATTGCTTTGTGACATTCTCCGTCTCCTTTCTACAGTGGCATGAGGAGGCACCCGATTTTCAGAACTACCCTAAGCATATGACACATGTCAGGGTATTTGTAACTGCTGCACAAAAATGCTGGTATCCTGTTTTCCCCCAAACTCCACACTATCTCTGCAGCAGGTCTGCAGTTCTGCTGTAAATTTCTGGCACAGCATGATTCTTAACCACAAAAACGTAAGGCCAGATCCTGCCTGCTTCATCCAGCTGACTTCAACATCTAAGTAGAAGGCGGCAAGCAAGGTCTGACCTCTCACACCTCTTGCACTAAAGCTCACATTTTGTGAAATCTGGGAAACCTTCTGTCCAATACTGGCACCCCTGGATGTTTCAGAACAGCCTGAAGCTCACCTTCAGAGTTCATGACCACCAAAGGTGTTCACAGCTCTCCTCCTAACTACAGGACTGACTAGCTATGTTCATTACTACTCAAGTTAATGCCTGTCAGCAAAGACTGTAGCTGTCCTGCAGATCTACAAGGTGGCAATGTTTTGCTGGAATGAAATAAAGCAGAGCTAGTTCTTACATTAGTATGTGCTATCTGGGTGTACCCTGAAGAGCAGTTTGCTAAAATTCAGCAAAAGATACACCTCAAATCTACTGATAATCTACCTAGCAATTCCAACCATTTAACATCACATTTACTTGGTTGCAGTTGTTCATTAAAATATCGCCTTCAGGGTCTGCAGCAAATCATTGGTTTTGTCCTCGCAAAACCAGTTGTGATACTTGTTGTATTTTGTTTGTTTGAACAGCATAACAGTAATGCAACCTATAAGTTAAATGATAAAAGCTGGAGAGTAAAACAAAGCCCAGAACTGATACAAGTGCTGTCAATTTGTTTTGATCTTCAGAATGAACAGGCTTATTCAAAGATGACAAAGGAATAAATTAGCGAATGGCTAATGCAATGCATGAAAGGGCGTCTACAGGATTTGCATGTGTGCGCACACACACGCACTTGCATACAGACAGCTTGGCTTCATTAGAAATCTCACTACCAGAGCTTAACTTAGATAAATTAACTGCATTAAAATACTGACACTGTGAGGATTTCAATACTATCACACCCTGTAGAGGGCACTCCCGTGTGACTTTTTAAATGCTTTAAAAAAATAGTTTAGAGTTATTGAAATCTGTGACAAACACGACAGCTCTGCCTCCCCTCACAGCCTCCCGTTCTCATCGCCGGTATCCTTCTCCTGTATTGCCTCCAGGCACCGTTTGGACTTGGCATCCGCGTGCCCGCTCCCAGTTTTGCTCAGTCCGCACGACAGGCACGCCAGCTGGATCTGCTTCATGTTCTCCAGGGCTTCGTTCTTGGCATTCTTCAGGAGATCTCCTTGGCCCTGAGGATGCACAGACAGACAGGCAAGAGAGAGTCAGAGATTGCACACATCCCTCAGCACCGAAAGCGGCAACACCGCTCTTACTGTCTCTGGGGCATATTGCTCAGTGCCATGGAACAGGTTTCAGATCCCCTATCAAATCCTCTCTGCTCTCTCCAAATGAGACTAAAGCCCCTTCTGCAGCCTGGCACCAACTCAGTGAGGAAGGCAGCAGCCAGCACCCTGGCCAGGGTGAGCAGGGCAGACACCAGACTCCCACCACTTACCGGCCACCACCTCTTGGGAGGTAATTTGTGCTTGGACTGAAGGAGGCTGTAGGGGATGGCATTTCCTCTTCCACAGTCAACAGCAAGGACCTGCCAGTGACAGGGCAGTGATGGCACATGGCACTCCCCCTCCATGCCACTGCTCCATCCTTGCTCCCTGGCATCGGATATCACATGGCAATGGCTATGTGTCCCCCAGCCAGGGACCTGCTACAAGCTGTGAGACGCTGGTAACCCAACCCTCCTTCCACTCAGATTTGCTCCTCAGCCTTGAGCCCTCCTTCAGAAGAGGCAGGCCAAGCTGCATGCCCTTATGGAACACAATATCCTGTATTGCTACAGGGAACACCTCTGAACCATTTTGTTTGGGACTTTCAAGGAGGCGATGGGAACAAGACCTCATGAGCAAAGGGCTGCTTCTGTATCTTCTCAGGGCATGTAAAGGTGAGGTGGCTAACAGGATGTCAATCCAATTTGCAACAATCAGGAAAAATGTGTTACATGAAATTTGTATTAAGGAGCTGGTGTTCAGAAATGCCAAAATGAATATTTATGCAATATTGATATCTCAAGTGCTGTGAAGCAAAAAGATTCTAGTGCTACAGGATACAAATAAATAAAAGCCAGGAGGTGCATCTGGTCATTAAAATTCTGTATCACTAAGAACCTGAGCTCTTCTTCTCCTAATGTCACCCAAAGTACAGCTTAAAGTACAGCACCTGCTGCAGCTGGTTACACACACATTCAGAAGGAATACCTCTGTTGGTACAGAAAAATCAAAGGTGAGCAATTCAGAGCTATATAGACCCTGTGAGACTGAAGGCAGGTATCAGCTGAGAAGCAGCAATACCACAGCTGCTGCTGTCTGGTAAAGGAGGAATCACTCCCTAGGAGTTCTTAGCAATTCCCCAGAAGTTTCTCATGAGAACTCCTCAGGTTTCCCACTGGAGATATTCCTGAAAACAGTCAGCATGATTTCACCAAAACACTGGACTTGTGAGATATGGACTATAACCAATTAGAGTTTGCAGTTAGAACAGAGCCTTAATCCTGTATAAACTGTGTGCAGTGTGTAATAAACGGCATTCGCTTGATCACATTGGTCTGGTGTGTGGTGTCCTTATTCCTCTGCATATTTATTGTTTATTTTATACCTCCACTGACTGAAACACCACATTTGCATCCCTGCAATCCAACCCGTACTCCTGTAAACCACAGGCATTTCCACAGGTCTCAGAGGATACAACAGACATTACAGCAGGACTTGGGGTTCACTGGAGAGGTGACAGATCATTGCCACATCCTTTGGTTTTCAGAATAATTCAGATGTGTTGGATGAGTCACAGCATGACACCTTCCAGCAGTGGGTATATCTCTCCCTCTCCCTTTTCCTAGAGCTAAGAGGAAGGATTTATCCCACACCAATGAGCACAGTTCCCTTTTTGCCAGCACCTGGCACTGGACTCACAATGCCTGAGCCCCTGTAAACAATGTTCACAATGAAGAAACAATGGTGGCCGTGCAAGTCTGCTGCACTGGTAAACACCACGTGGGAAACCACATCACCCAGGGACAGCAGCCTGTGCCTGAGAACGTGATTGCCTCATCTCCTGGTGTCATGGATTTGTCCCTGCTGAATGATGCAAATCACTATCCAGATGCTGGAAATACAACTCAGTGTGAGAATAACAAAAAGCACTGGGACTGCATGAGTGGTTCTGTGCTGTTTGCTATGAAGCTCTTTTGAAGGGATTTGTATCTCGGCAGCATGACAGTTATGGGAATACACAGACAAATAGCTTTGGATCCAGTGAGAAGGCAGGGTTTGAAAAAACAAAACAAGAATAAATTATGCAGCAGATATTTCATGTAGCTGTGATCTTGCTTTTAGGTCAGAGGTTTTGCTTATGGTTAAAGACTGCAGGCAGGAATTCAAGAGCCTCACAGCTGCCTCCAGCTCCCAGCCCACCCTACCTTGGTCTCCCTTCTTTGTCTGCAACTGGCACAGGAATAGTGCCAGTGCTGTAGTGACACAGACAGCACAGCAACATAAGAAAATATGTATCATTAATGACACCATAACATGATCAAAAAGGGGGTATCGCAATACATCTTGAAATGCAGTTTTAAATAGTTTGGTTTTAGGATGAGATACCCCTGGCTGCAGTGGAGTGGCTGCTTTTTCTTATCATACACACAAGACCAAAGACACCAAAAGCTGCACCAATGAGCTGAACAGAATCAGTGTGACAATGCTTTGCAGCTTTAACTTCTCCAACCAAAACCTGGCACTGTGTATTTGTGCCCCTTAGTTGCAAGAAGCAACTCAAAATAGATGTCACTACAGTACTAGGAACAACTAAGTCCAAACCCTGGGACAGCCACTGTAACAGAGAGGTATAATTATGATCATGAAGGCCCAGTACCCTAAAGCACTAGTGCCCCCTTAGTTTGGGTGTCTGCAGAAACACTTGCAGGAGCCCATCCTCTGCTGTGGCACAGCCATGGGCAGTGAGAGCACTCACCACTCACCCACAACGTGCACGGAGGAGAATTTCCTGTCATGCACAGCATGAGACAGATACTGCTCCACAGGCTGACATAAAAGTCTTCAGCCAAGGCTATGCCTCTTCCTTCACATCTCTTCCTTCTCAGGGTGAGGGCAAAGCATGGAAATCTTTCTCAAGTGGCCCACAAACTGTCTCTTCATCCAAGGACTGAGACATTTATTTGAAGGGAGCTGTTTGGGATTCAATACACTGCTTGGAGGACGACAGCCTGAGTCTGTCCTGCCAAGACTCCCATCTGAAGTCCTCAGAAGCCAAGGGACTTCACACCCCTTGGGAAAGTGCTGAGCCACGTGCTCTCCCTTATGCATATTCTGATTTCACACTTGAGTAACCAGGCAATTCAGATTACAGGTTCTGTCTGAGGCAATGCACAACATGTCTTCAGGTTCCAAGAAGAAACACACTCCTCCTAAGCGTACTTCCAGTATTTTAAAAACATTCTTATTTTACAGTGATCTAAAAACAGAAATGGTCTTATCAAAATAGTGCAATTCCATTCATGAACAGATCAATAGATATATGTCTTAGTCTCCTTGTGTTTTTTTATTTTTAAACAGCTGGTTCATTTGAGCAAGCTGAAGGAGCAAAAATTATTTTGAATCTGTCATGAGAAAATTAATGACAAACTAGCCCCTCTGACAGAGCTGTCACAATTCTAGAGACACCATTAAAAAAAATATGTGGGCATGCTCTGTTTGAAAAGCCATCTGTTTGCTTTGAAAAACTGGCTGTGCACATAATCCACTTAAGAAAAATGTCAGCAAAATTGTGTCAACACCTTAACGAACTAAATACTGGATAGAAGCTAGAGTAAACTTTACAAGTATGACTGCATTGGAACAACCTTCATAAACTAGTCCTTGTGATCATCTCTGTGCACAAGACCATCCTCCTTGCCCTTACAAACAAAGCATCTCTCCTCCAGACAAAGAGATGTCATGACAGTTCACTTTGGCATCTATTCATTCACCTCCCTTCTGTTATTAGTATCATCAGCCCTTCTGAAAATAAATAGTTGTGAGAAAGTTTAAACTCAGCATTGGGCAGGACAGTGAATTAAGCCAGAAGAGATTAATCAATTGTTCTACCTGAAAAACTGATCAAGGGTCCCATTTTCATTTGGAGTTAGGGAATATTAAATGTCAGATTTCATACACCTAACTACAGAGCCTCAGCACAAATTAACATCAGTGTACAAATAATGCAGCTTTGTCAAGCAAGTGTAAGATTATAAGCCGTTACCTTGACAGGTTAATACTGCTTAGAAAACCGATAATCTGGCATGCCTTTAAATATGGCTCAGTTTCAGTGACAAGCCATGAAAGGCTTTAAGAAGCATAAGACACTGGCAATAGCCACAGACAGGACAAATTCCTTATGCTGTTTGCTCAATTGGGTGTTTTTCCAAATCAAACACCTAAGTTTTTATGAGTCAAGGTGACAACTCTACATCCAACAGCAACCCACTCCAGGTTTGGGGAAATGAAAAGTGGGTAAGGTTAGTGGCACCACTTTGTGCTCAACTTCACAACATGATTTCTTTTATATACACTGCATGCCTATTTCTGCATAGCTATAAATATACAGGCATGGGTAATTACTATTTCTATCCCTATGCTTTCTAGGAAACACCCCACAACATGTAGGTCACGAGGCACTGCCAGTTGTGGGCACCCCGCAGCACTGGGGACTCGGCATGGCACAGGCAGGACCCGCAGCCCCTGTGCTGGCAGGTGCCCACACCAGCAGCAGGGGCTGCAGGAGGACCCTGAAGGCCACCACTCGGCCCATGCAGAAGTGAATTGCACTGACAGGTTGCCCCACATGAGGCAAGTGGGGAAGTAGAAAATCTCACATTGAGCAATAGCACCTTCCTGGCATTCAAAACTGGCCTTGCTTCCAGGGAGGCTGAAACAGTGGCTGTGAAAGCCATTTTGTAATCTGCTGCTTGCTAAAGCAGACAGTTGCTTATCTCCTGGGCAGACACATCCTCTGACAGCACATCATGGGAGCTTTCCTCTCCAATCCTCAAGGGCTGAGTAAATACAAATAAATAACAGGGGTCTTAACACTCATCCCCCATCACGCTCATGATATTACTGTTATTTTTAAACTTTTTCTCAAAGAATCAAGCTCTTACATTACTATTTAATCACAAAGTAAAACCTCCAGAGACGGCCAGTGGTTGCCAGTGGTTGGCTGAGAAAGCCAGACACAGTCACATAAAACAGCCGCAAGCGTTGCGTCGCTCCACATTTCAGAGGCAACTCGGGTATGGGAACAGCACTGACTGTGCCAAGGGACTCAGACAGCCAAAATGCCAGAGAACTGCTGTGGCACTGGGATACTCTGTGTGGAGGCAGCATCCACTGCAAAGGGTGTATTTCCAAAGTATCATAGTGGGACTTTAATTGTGTTTAGTATTAATAAGGAGGCACTCAATTAAATGATTGCACATGGCTTTGAAAATGTAATCCTGGGGAGGAAATCACTAATGAAGTGATTAGACTGCTATGTTATACTTGTTACAAAAAGCAGATATTTTTCCATGCCTCCTTCAAAGTTAAATGTGGGAACAATTGATATCAATCTGATTATGATATGCTCACATTTCAGAACAGACTACTCCAAAAACATACAGAGTGCTGCTGTATCAAAGCAGACTTCAAATCCCCACCCTTCTCTTTATTACTGCATCTAGTTTGTCAACAGTTTTGCTTTATTGTCTGTGACAGAGATCACAATGCACATGTTGGCATGAAAAATTACTGCACACAAAGAGTAGACACAAAACATATAATCACTTCTCACACACTGAAAAACAAAGGAGTCCAAAAATGAGTTATACCACAGAAAAAGCAGGGCCAAATGTTACTTTTAAATTTATTTCTAAACCCTTGCACAGCAGAAATTCACTTCCTGTCATAAAAACAAAAAGGCCACAAATATAAAAGATGGTACTTAAATGGCATTCCTTGTGCTACTGGTGTATCATTTAAGGCCTGGGTTTTGGGCGTAGCTTCCCACTTACCTGCTCTGAACCAAATACAAGAGCTTGCTTCTACCTGGCTGAACACAGCAACAACTTCGAGTAAATCAGGTAATCTGACTGAGTACTTGCTGGGGCCTGAGTCATCACATTTTGCAGTATCTGCTAGTAATTTCAGTTGTCAAACTGAGCATCTCATTTTGGTATATCAGCATGTTACTGACAGCCAGAGACCTTCTCTCCCATTTCCCAAACCAGGGTCTGGCAAAAATTTGCAAGAAGGAAACACAGCTGAGAATCAATTACATCACACAGAGAACAGATTTGAGATGTATGAAAAAGAAAATATCCACCTAGGTGTAGTGAGTTGACCTTGGATGGATGCCAGATACCAACTAAAGCCACTCTCTCACTTTCCTCTGCAACTGCACAGAGGACAGAAAATACAACAAAGGGGTTCATGAGTTAAGAACTGGGAGAGATCACTCACTGATGACTGTCATGGGCAAAAGAGACTCAAAGTGGGGATATTAATTAAATTTATTATTAACAGGATGAGAGTAGGAGAATGAGAAATAAAATAAAACTTAAAAACACCTTCCCCCTGCACCTCCTTTGTTCCAAGTTCTACCTCTCCCCCACAAGCAGCACAGGGAATGGGAATGGTCAGTTGTTGTTTCTGCCACTGCTCAGGGAGAGGAGTCCTTTCCCTGCTCCCCATGGGGTCCCTCCCACAGGAGACATTCCCTTATGAACTTCTCCAACATGAGTCCTTCCACATGCTTCACAAACTGCCATTATGTGGGTCGCTTTTCCATGGGGTGCAGTCCTTCAGGCACAGGCTGCTCCAGTGTGGGTCTCCCACAAGCCACAATTCCTACCAGGGAAACCTGCTCTAGCATGGGCTCCTCTGCCCAAGGGTCAGCCAGTCCCTGTCAGGACTCTGCTCCACCATGGGCTTCCCACATGGTCCACAGACTCCTTTGGGCATCCACCTGCTCCAGGGTGGGTCTCCTCCATGGCATCTCTGCACCCCCGTGGTCCTCCCTGGGCTGCAGGGGAACCTCAGCTCCAGCACCTGGAGCACCTCCTGCCCCTCCCTCTCCACTGACCTTGCTGTCTGCAGGGCTGTTCACATGTACTCCCTCTGCTCTTCTCTGGCTGCAATTTTCATCTGCACAATAACTTAAATATGTTATCACAAAGGCATTACTACCATTCCTGATGGGCTCAGCCTTGGACACGGGCAAGTCCATCCTGGAGCCACCTGGCATTGGCTCTGTCAGACATGGAGGAAGCTTCTGGCAGCTCCTCACAAAAGCCACCCCTGTAGCCCCCCAGGTCCCAAAACCTGGCCACAGAAACCCAATACACTAGGGAAGGGTAGTCACCATTATATGAAGTGCTAAATCGCTGTAAGCAAGAGCAGGAAGGAGTAACTATTGTGGAACAGACTGTCATGTGCAGCTTTGACCCAAGGTTAAATGATAAAAACAAGATGAACTTGAGTTTTTAGATGAGTATTCAAAGGTTGTGCCAAGCAAGAACGTCAGAAGCTCTAGGGCTGATCTGCTCAACAAATCACAGCCAGCAGCTGGGATAACTAGGAAAGTAAGGATGAGGAAGATGACAAAGAGAAGGAGATGGATAGTTAACAGGATCGATCTCCTGGTATTTCTGTATCTAACCCAGATTATTCTTCACTTCATCCTTTCTCCATTTAATTATTGCACCAGCCATGTGGATGCTGGCTCCAGGCTTTCCTGCCTGACTCTCATTGCACAGGAGCCTGAGTGGGTTCAGAGAGCTCAGTTTCCCAGGAAAAGCACCAGGAGCACAGAACCAGCCTTGACTGCACTGTATGTCCCAGCTGTTTTACTACTTACTCAGAGAAAAAAATCCTCTTTGCACCAGTCTATAAAATTACACCACATCTGCAAGCAACACTCATGGCTTTGAGGCCACTTGCTGCCCTGCCAAGACACACAGGCCTAAGGTGACAGATCCCAGCCAGCAGCCTCCTGCCAGCAAGACCCAACCTAAGCACAACTGCTGCCTGAAGAGCCAAGGGGCAACCATCTCTGCAAATACCATTTACAAAGCAGTCTCCTTCCCAGTAAGTGAGCCCTACAAACCTCCAGCATAACGCCTGGTGTTGGGAAAATTCACATGCCAATTCCAAAGCAACCTGGCCCTGTATAAAAGCAGAAAGGTCTCTCAGCAGCTCAAGTGAAGGTGGACAGGACTCTAGATTCTCCCTTACACAGAGTCCACTCGGCTGTAGCTCACCCTGAGCATCCAGCAGGTTCCAGTGTATCAGCCCAGTCCTCTCTGAGGCATAGATCTCTCTAGGTGGTCTGATATCCCAGCAAAGGGGCAAAGAGGAAGTCAGTAAAAAGCAATAAATATATTTTAATCATTAAATAATGAGCAAAGTAAAGCAGAAATCAGAATGCACCTTGCACCCTGTGCTATACTACCCTGTTTACACACCCAATGGATTTGTGACTGTAGAGGGGCATTCTGACCCAGGGATGGAGCCTGATGCTAAAAGAGTAAATGTGGTGTGTTAAGAACAATTTCCAGGTCACCTGAAAACCAGTTCCATCTAATTCTACCTAGTTATATTTAAACTTCCAAACTAGACCAATCTGACCACTGTTCAGTGTTAGGCTGTCCCTTGCAAACCCCAAAACTTTTAAACTGATTCCATTTGCCATTTGGGTCTCTCCCCAATTGTCTGCATTGGAGAGGATGATTAAAAAGGATTTACGGAGGTGTTCTGCATTAGCCTTGTTAGTTTTCTGGGAGGCTGCTGACAGTTCATTGCACAGCCAAGCAGTCAATCCCAGAGCACAAGGCATGACGCGAGTAGTTGGGAAGAGGGAATGCTATCTGCCTCTGCTGGTATGGCACTCCATTGAAAAACACCCGTAGCATTTCTCACCTTCTTTTCCAGCTATTGGAAAGGTGCAGACAAAATCTAAATGGCTGTGATGGATACCAAGAGACAGTCCCCAATGCACCACACCAGGCAAGATTCCACAGTTTTTACAAAACTGCCAGCCCACCACTTATATATTCCCAAATCATATGACACAGCCCAAAATAGACTTTGAGGGCAGTCTGGGAGCTGGAACTGAACAAAACACTTCTATCCTACAAGGAGAACCTCAAAGAGAACAGTCATGCAATTAGCAACAAAATAAATACTTAGAAAAACTTCTCATTCTGGCTGTTGGCGAGTGCGAGTATATCACTGCCTTGTGCAGCCATGGTAACTTAGGAAAGAGGGGCTGCATTTGTAATTCTCTCACAGGATTTGCCTAACAAGATAAAGGCGAAGGGCATACATGGCCAGCTTGCTCTCTGACACAGTCGAGTGCTCCCCCAAACTACTGGCCCCAGACCAAGGCCTGACAAGGAATTATCGTGAAGCATTTGCTAGAACACCAAAGCGGCAAGAGCTCTCATGCTACAGCCTTCCTTACTGATCTTTAAACAGAGCTCTCCACTGAAACCCAGGGGCTCTTGCAAATCAGTTGCACTGTATGGTTACTAACCTATTCCTTCAAGCTGGCATATTATGTATATAGAGTGGGGGTTTATTTTCATTTTTTTAAAAAATGCCTATGCTTCTCTCCCATCTGGGCATTGAAATTAAATTACATTATATCAGGCTGTCAAAAGCAATGAATGTGAACATTGACTGTAACTGTGTTTCAGTAGGAATTTGCTTTCAGAAATAATGCCATTAATTTGATGTTAGCCATGTGCTGAGCTGTTCAGCTGCCTGTGTGTCTCCCAGGCACTACATCTAGCAGACAGTTTGCAGGCACAGCCACAAATGTATGGCTGTCAACCTGCTATGGTCCTGCCTTTTTCTCTGGCGATAAGTTTGAAAGCAAAGGGTTGGCTGGGAGCCCAGGAGTGTAAAATTAATACTAAGAAAATCCCACATCACTGAAGAAATTGGGACATTATTTATTCTTGATACACAGCCATGAGATGGAAATCAAAGCTGTATGTCCAGACATTTATTTCTTAGTCCTCCTTTGGTCACAAAACCCAATTTCCCACAGGTACCTATACCAGCACCTGCTGGTAACTCCAGTAAAGTCCAGAGAGTCCCAGAACAACAAAACAAGGGGAGGAAAAATGAGGCAGAAAGTGAACAATTTTTTCTGCATTTAATTTTTCTGAGTAAAAGGACCAGCTTCAGGAAAAGATATGTTTTGCAGCTAACAAAACACCTGTGCAAAATAAGCCCCCAAGCAAAACATTTGGCTGGGAATAGTTGGCACTCCCAGCTCCCTGGTGCCCTCTGTGCTGACTCACAGCTGCCTAAGCTGCAAGCACACAGTTAACATCAAAATCATGACCTTCATCTCAGTGTTGACAGCAAAATGTCCCTTAAGTTCATTAGAACCTGGAAAGGTTTAGTGGCCAACTTTGAGATGATTCTGACTGAAGACAACAGGCACCTGTGCTGGTTTGGGGTTGTTTTGGAGGGAGAGTGTTGCAGCAATGTCACACAAACACAGCTGAAATAAATACCTACAGCTTTGCTTAATACTAACTGAAATAATCTAATCAAGCTGAAAGCAAATGGTCCCAGTCAGAGCACAGCATTTCTGGACAGGTAACAGAGCATCCTCAAGAACAGCTCTCACAGGCAGCTCCTTATGCTCTCCTTTCTGAGTGACCCCCTCCCACAAGCACTAATGTCTTAGCAACTAAATAAATGGTTGGCAAATCCTTCTGTTGCGCTGGCAGCTGGCCAACATCACCAGCTGACTGGGGCACGGGAATCTGCAGAAGCCACCCAAGCTCCCTGTTCCTACTGCCCCAGCGGGACTTGACACTTGGCTGCGTTGGTTGGTCTCCTCCCTTCACGCAAGGTGCTGTGGACAGCCAGTTTCTAACTTGTGCACATGCCACAAACAACTTTATGCTGAAGCAGAAAGCTTTAAGCTGAGACCGAAATCTCCAAATCACATGAAAGGTTAAGTCATGAAACTAAAAATGCTTACACAAACCACTGTCTAACTGCTAGGAGGAAACAGGTTTGTAGAAGATCCCAAAGCAAATGCTCTGACCACCTCACCCCTGTCCAGGGATCAGCCCTGTCATTCTGGTCCCCTGCAGTGAAAAGAATGTTTGCTGTCCAGACTGGACAGTGAGCTCAGTAAGAGCAGAGCTGAGCCACCCGCCCTGCACTGCCCCCAGCCAGTGGTTAAAGAGGCTCCCGTGGGCCTCACTCACAGGGAACATCTTCCCTGGGAGAATCCCAGCCTCGCCTTCCCAGCGCAGACGTGACATCAAGTACAAACAGGAGAGGGTATGGTTATTTTTGCAAGCAGCACTGACCCAGCAGGCAGAGAGTCACTGAAACTAAGCAACTGAGAGGGGAGGAGAAAACCAGCAGGGGTCAGAAACAGGCATGGGAATGAGAAGGATGGGAATGGAGACACACTGCAAACTGAGTGAGCCAAGCACAAGAATTAAGTGGTGCAGGATAGGGAAGGTAGTATTCATTTATGTAAACATTCACTGCTCCAAAATGTTAGTGAGGGAAACTGAACAAGCATAATTTACAATCCATTACAATGTTATACCACAGAAAACAAGACTCTTTTCAGCAAAATTAAACTCTATTTTTAAGCCTGATACAAAGGGCTGCAGCAATACCTCCACAGTTACTGGGGAGGGTTGGGGACAATGAATTTATAGTACCCAGCTTCAGACCACTGAGCCACCCCTTGAAGAAAACTGTCCTTCTGATGCTGCTGACAGCCTTCAGTCTCAGCCTGTTCATCCCAGACTGCTAAATTAGGCCTTCAGGCTGTCCAACTCCCACCACCTTTGTCAATGCTTGAAAAAGTAAAAAGAATTTCAGGTGCTTTTCAGCGCCTTCATGTGGCTCAGCTCCCCCCACTGCTACCTACACCAGCACCACCAGGAATGATGGAGCAGGAACCCAGGGACACTGAGTGAGAACACACCAGCACTTACCTGCAATTATCACCACTCCCCACTCTACTCAGAGCGATCAGAGCCCATCAGTAAGGCTCTTTCTGCCAGTACCTATGTCTGATCCTTAACAGAGGATGTTGGAGAAAAATATTATATAGACATTTTTAACTTACTCCTCTGACTGCTGCATATTTTTAATTTGCTCTTATATGAACACAGCCTTTCTGACATCAGTCACACAATCTTTTTCTTTTTGTGATCTACAAATAAATAACAGAATCACTGGTTTTGTCTCTGCTTTTCTCCACAAATTGACCCCACCGGTACCTGGGGAAATGACCCATAAGAAAGTGTCCTTTATCTCCTGCAGGTTTCATCACCTTGCACTTGAATTCATCTGACCCAGGTAAAAGAAGACTAGCTGTCAGTGATACAAGACTGGAGTTTCCCATTCTGTTGTTCATACAGTAAATCTTAATCCCCCCCCACAAGTGCTTGGTCCTCTGATTTCCCTGGTTCCTGTGCAAGCTTTTGGAAACACCTGCCACATTTAGGGCTTATGGGATCTACCATAAGGTCTGGGGAAGAATAACTGCAGCACAAATGCCTGGTCTCACTGAACACCTACAACTTACACTTAATGCAGTTTGTGGCTTTTCACTAAAAAGCTGTCCCAGCCCTCCCTGCAGATCCACATTGCCAACAATCATATATTAACACAGTGTTCACAGCCCTCTCTACTGCTGGTGGCTCAGACAACAGAAAGGAATCAATACCACCACTGAGTTAAAGAGTGGTTTATTTTAACCACAGCCCTCAGAATATGTAGTGGAGTGGATGAACATTTTCTCTTTTCAATGTCAGGAGGCAGTAAGGGAAGCGAGATTGTCACAACGAAAATGGGGAAGGTCATGCCAGGAAATCACTGCCTGATGGATTCAGAGTTCGGCTGCCCTGACTACCATCCTCACACAAGTGCAGAAGAAGTCAAAGGTTTGGCTAGCAGTGGCATGGTGCATATTCTGACATGTGGAGAGAGGACTCCTATCAGTGCTCAGGAGGGAGAAGGGGAGAACTTGGCATTCATACAGAGACATGCTACCCTCCCAGCTTCAGCAAAGCACAGGGGCTGGGTATCCCTCGGTTATAAAGTACATTACCAGTTCTGACTGAGGTCACCGACAGTGCCAGGGAAAACCCAGACACCCTCTCAGCAGCCGGAGAGGAGGAAGTTCCGATGGAGCTTTCATCGCCTTCTGAGTTCCCCCAGGGAGCTATCTTAAATTAGACACCCATTCCCCCACAGGGAGCAGCTTTTGTAGATGCTGGCACGTCATTCACATAACAAAAGGGGCAGTCAGCTTGCCATGATTTATAAGCTCAGCTCGGCAAACTGTAGTGATTGCTGACAGGAGCTGTAACAAGCTCAAAACACACCACAAAGGTAATTTTTAGAAGACGTTAGAGCTCTTGGCACACAGCACTCAAACATAACCCTTTCAGACTAGCACCAGTCACAGCTCCCAGAGAACGGCACCATTCAGATTTATCCACAAGCAAACGCTGGGAAAAACCTGATGTACAAGTGAACCACTCTTAACGTTCCCACCGTGTGCAAATCACTGCCCTGGTCCCTCCCTCCTACTCAACAGCCCTACAAAAATTCAGTAAAACCCCCACTGAGGGTGGAGGCTCCCTCATGCCCTGTCTCACCACGGACCCCTTAGAACTGGAGCCCTTCATTCAGACACACACTCCCTCATAGAACAGCAACACGTGCACAGGCTGCCCAAAGGAGAAGTTCCCCAGTGACATGAAGTCCCCTGTTGAAATGAACCAGGGAATTTAACACTATATGAACACAACAGCTTTGGGGAAAAAGTCCTCTCAGAGCCTATGGGTTACCCTGACTCAGGACACGGAGTTGACACACACCAGCTCCACATTTGGAGGAAATTAAAGGGCATTTTCTCTACCCATATTTTGAGAATCTTTAAGCAATCACAGCTCCACCAGACCTTTACCAGGACACAACACATTCCACAGTTTAAAACACCTTGGCAGGCACCATCAGTGTCATCTCTGCATGGGCCAGAGACATCAACATGTGCTAGCTAGGATGAGATGAGCACAGCAAATGTAACTTCTAGGCTGTGAAACGAATCTGCTAAATATACGGAGATCAAAACACAACCGAAGTTATTTTAAAATTTCACATGTATTTCCAATAATAGTTGTACAACTGAATCTCTCTTCTTACATGTTATTTAAGGGACATCAGGAATCCTCCAAGTTGCATTGAGAGATACCTGGATTTTTCTATGAACAGTCTGTCCTTGAGTCCAAGAAAAAACATCCTTTTTGTGTCTCTCCATAAATGAGAAATACTGCACTGCTTAACCAACCCTCTGACACAAAGACCACTGTGGCCTTCAGTGTCATGAATAACCATCCAGGTAAGGCAGCATGGGACACTGCCAACCCTGCAAGGGAAAGGTCTCTCCAAGCCCCTCACTAGGACCAGGTGCTGGGGCAGAGGCCCTGCTGGGGGCACAAGTCTAGTGCCACCCTGAGGGTCCAGAGGAAAGGCTCCCACCCCTCCAGCACACTGAGCTGCCCAAGCTCTGAGAGGCAGGGCTGGGCACAGCTTATGTTATGGTGCAATCTGAAACACCTGACAGAGCCAGCTGCTCTTTTTCTTACATTCTTTGTTAGTACAGCCATTGACAGAAGCAAGAACTGTGTGAATTTCTGTTGAAACTCATACTTTCATTACAGTCTTTATAATTCCTCTGAATGAGGTCACGTTGTCAGATTGGCACAAACTAGATTCCCAACTTTCAGGTTGTGTTAATTAACTCAGCTGCCGAGTACAGCAGTCTTTGTTATCCACGTCTCAGATGAAAATGTCACCGTTGCAGGGGAGGGAGGCGAGGGTGGCAGAAGTTGCTTAAGTTCCTATACCACCCACAGTTTCTGCCTACACTGTCTCTTCCTCCGAGGGATGGGAGATGACACTGACCCAGTTTTTACACCCAACCAATCCTCCTTTGTTGGGGAACCACCTACAAACATTCAGACACCTTTCCCCTGCACCCTGCCTTCCTCTCTTAACAGTACCAGCTTTCCAGCACAGTTCTGCAGTTCTGCTCAGGTACACATAAATGTGCAGGAGTAGCTCCTTTTCCTCAAAAGGTGAGTATTTTCAAGAAACTTGTAACCCTACCTGCTGACTTTTCAAATAACCTCTTCATAGGTGATAATCTTGTTGCTGCTCAGAACAGTATTTGGAGAACCTTCTTTGTATTCACACACTATCACTTGAACATAATTAATTACTTTTCCAGTTGCATAAGTCTTTGTACCAGATGTCACGCCCCTCCAGGAGAAGCTGGCCTTCACACCCAGGTGCCAAAATCCCTGCCAGGCTGGGAGAGAAGCGGGACATCAGCAGCACAGCTGGGGCTCAGGCAGTGATGGGTCTGCCCCAATGGCACAAACACAGCAGTGCCAGGTCCCACACAGCCACCCCAGGGCAAGCTGGCACAGTATAGAGAGGTAAACTCATGTGAACTGCATCACTGTTAGAGACATCTTCAGAGCCATGCAGAGTTCAGTCCAGATCAAGGATGGGGGACAACAGGACACACAGGTAAGCAAAGGGCATGGTAGTTCACCCCTGCTTTAGCACGATTCAGATGGTAACACACAGCCCAGGTGATGCAGAGGGAGTGGGGATTTGAGGCTGGGGAGAAGAGACAGTAAACACTGAGATGACAGTGAGCACAGAGGGATAACTGAAGCAGGACAGACAGCTAGGTAGAGGGCTCCACTGAGCTGCCAGCCTACACAAGATGAGAGCTGGACCCCTATTTTGGCAGACCAAAACAGCGACCTTGTCAGAAACACCACTAGGACTTCAAAAACTTGCAGGGAACAGCCAGGTACCCAGAGAGGTCATGCTATACTTGTTGGAGACTGCTCACTACATCCTCCCTGGAGCAATGCTCCGGCAGCTCGGCTCAGGGCCAGGAAGAACAGGATATTCCAGCTGATTAACTAGTACTCCTGAGGGACTGGGATTACACTCCTTCTACCCTAATACACACTGCTGAAGTAACTTGAGAAGTTTCCATCCCCAGATACAAAATCCACAGAGTCTTTTAAAGAGCTCTTGTTCCTTCCTTTGGGCTAAGGCAAGACAGATAAAAACCAGTGCATTCACCATTAATGGAGGAGGCATTTATCAACCAGATCAGTAGAGAACAGCACTCTGCCAGGTACACAAAAGATCTGCCTATCCTATCTAGTGATCACATGGTTTGGTTCCCTTAGTTTACAAAATACATTGATCAAAACAGCTTTGATGTGAATCACACACGTTTACCTCCTTATCTTGTAACTCAATATTATTTAAAGAACTCTAAATCCCCTGCCCAGAAAGATCTTGCAACACCTCCACATACAGAGGAGCCCCGGAGCCTGGCTGCATTCAGAGAACACAAAGGGCTTGCAAACAACTTGCACTCCCATGTGGCTCCTCCAGACTCTTCAGACTCAATTAGGAACAACCTAAATCTATCTCCTCTCTCACCTTTCTCTCTACTTTTAAATAAACTGCTTCAAACTAAGCAGGTTGGTATTTACAAGACTAAATGGATATTGACCTTGATGGACCTCTTCACCTTCTCTCTAGCACTCTCAGAAAGCCAGCTGTTTTGTATTATTTTTCTTCTATTTTTGTTCTATTTGTTCATGTGTAAGAGACCAAGCTGATCTAGTAACTGCATGAATAACTAGAGCAGCTCTGCATTTCCTCATATGTTTGTAAAATCTGTCACTCAATCACAGACTGATGGCTTAGCCAACCTCAGGTCCCAGCTAAAGGCCATCAAAAGTATCCAGAGAACACAGTCTGGAGAGGTTAAAAAGTTTGAAACACCACTGTGAGCTGCATCA
This sequence comes from Hafferia zeledoni, assembly GCA_035583235.1. Lineage (NCBI taxonomy): Eukaryota > Metazoa > Chordata > Aves > Passeriformes > Thamnophilidae > Hafferia > Hafferia zeledoni. The sequence goes on from JAWWEV010000172.1 coordinate 28,446,743, forward strand.
ACAAAGGAAATGCAAACAAAGTGGGGACTAGACAGCAGGAAAGATATTCAGTCTCTCCAGAAAAAGAGCCTTTGGGGTAACCACATTCAAAATATATTTACCTAGATCTGGATACGAGTAGACGTGAGACAAGTAGGCATGGAATAACACAATGAGCCCTGCATTTCAAGGCAGGCATGAGGACTCCATGCCACACAAACCTCTCCTGCCTACTGCTCTTGCTGGACTATCACTGTCAGAAGAGGAGAGCAAATAACAATTACTAAGACACTACGGCTTATGCTGCATCTGTTTTTGCAGTTTCACAAATTGAGCACCAATGTGCTTACGTTCACAGAGGTATGCTGGGAAAAGGAAGGAGAAAAGAACAGTGAAAGAAATAAATGGTACAAAAAATGCAGCAGCTTTGTGGGGACTCATGAAATCACCATGCTCTTGCTTAAAATCTAGATAGGGTAAATTGTCATGCCAGTCCTTTGGCAGCATTTATATAACATGATAGAATATATTGTTACCATTGCACTTAATTACATATTAATGTTCCTAAGATTCTTCCAGGCTGCTCTGTTTTCTACTCTGTAGCATGCCAAGGAACAAGGCCATGGCTCTTGCCTAACTGTAGGAAAAAGCACTGGTATGAAAAGATCCAAGTAAAACTCACTTTCCAGATGCTTTTAGAGTACTGTAGAGTATCCATTCAAAAACTCTTCCACAGTGCACTATAATAACCCTTAAATTAATGCTGTGAATGGGCCTAGTCCTTCCAAAGATTATCAGAAACTCTAAGGTGCTTTAGAATAACAATCACTGCCTCATGTGTAGCTTTTCTTCCTATAGAAAACCAATACCTTACAGTGACGCTAAACTCACCTCAGTTTAGCTGAAGCCAAACAGTCTGTAAGTACATCTTTCAGAATCCTGTCTTTTACCTCTCCAAGTAGCCTTAAAGTGTGCATTTGGGGCTCTGCCACCCTCATGAGAGGTCTGGATGCTGCAGGTTGCCCAAGCAACTGAAGGCTGATTGTCACAAATGACTGAGGTGAAGAAAGAGATTGATTGTGGACATCATCCTGCAAAAGTGCTATTTGTGCACCATTTTGCTGCATAAAATCACTTAAACCAGAACTAACACTGATCACAATGACATCATAAAATTGTGGATTCCTCCCACCCAAGAGTGAACTGCATTAGCAATTTAATAATTGTATGCCTTCTGCATTCAGCAACCTCTCTCTTGATATATCTAATCAGCATTAATTTAAATGCAGGATAATTAACAGATACACTCACGGATGAGTGCTGAAATGATCCACGAAGATGTAACCACTCGATGTCTTGTAGCATGAACTAACAGTTGGAGTCCTAGTCAGACTGAACACACAGCAGCAGAGGAGAAATCTTACATGGGCAGCAAAAGAAAAGGTTTAAAAACCAGACACATTTCAGAGCCAAGACTAGAATCAAACACTTGAGTGTTTTCCCCTTCAGTACAAGACCAAAACAGTAAATGCCACTTTACCTTTTCATTCCCAAGTTTTGTCTATACATAAATCAGTATGTTAGTATATTAACTATCCAGGTATTTACCATCAAAATGCAGGCAAGAACCCCATGGTATTTCTTCTAGACTTTGTTATGTGCTGGCACACTAAAGCACAAATAGCCCAGGAAAATGTCTGCACACAGTCAAAGCATGTCCATGTGAAAGCAATAAATCTGAACCACAGTCAACACCCTCCAACTTTGTTTGACTTACTTGCCAGGCTCTTGGGACTCAGGCAGATCCCAACTTCTTTGCTCAAGTAAACACCTCCTGGTAATCTGTGACAGTTTCACCTAGCAAGGAGGGTAGTTTCACAAGCCAATATTTTTTTTTCCCCAAACATTCTCAAAAACTCATAAAGCAGTCATTGAATCAGTGGTTTGCACATGTGACAGATGCTGAGAGTTACTGGAAAATGCTTGGTGTAAGATCCCACACGAGAGGCAGACAGAGTGAGCAGAAGAGCCCCAGGAGAGGTGAGTGCTGGCACTGTCCCATGCTGAGAGGGCCAGGAGCAGAGCCAAGCTGACTGTGCATGCCCAGATACTCTTGGTGAGTATCTGACCTGAAAGCCACCTAGAGCTCTACGGCAGCACTGAGCACCAGGGTTATGTCCCAGCTCTCAGGAGGACTTATTAGCTCAAGGTCAGATCTGCCCCAAGGAGGCTTCTCAGCTTCTGCCTCACAGGGTCTGGTGCTCCCCTCTCCCAGCACAGGCAGGAGGAGCCCACACCTGCTGCAAAAGCATCTGCACAGCCAGAAGAGGTGACCTCACATGGTGAAGGCAGGAGAGGCACCAGCACCTGGGGAGAAACAAGCACGAGCCCACACACCCACGTGAAAGCCTCTGCTCGGTGAAATGGATAGTGGCCTGTTTCAAAAACAAGCAATATCTCATGGAAATGAATTGTGAACTTCTGTGACAAGAGAGGGTCAGACCAGAACAGTTACCTCAGCTGGGCCAAGCAGCTTTGCAGGCCTGTTAGGGTGAGATGAACTGTTCCTAACACCATGGACCCCATGAGGGGGTAAACACAAAATTTCTTTTACTACCTTTGCATTTTCAATTAAATACAAGAGGAAAACAAAGATACAGAGCTGATGCTGCATGGAAATAAACATGAAAGTGAGACTAAATTTGGGACCATAACCATCCCTGTAATACCACTGCAAGAATATCAGTTTTCTGTCTAGTGTACTTGAAGCTATGTCTCTCAACACTACTGCCCGTGAGCCTGACAGTATTTTATGCAACATGGGACCAAATAGGAGGATGTGACATTTTAAAAATATGCACTGATGTCAAAGCTGACTTGTTAAGAATGTCACCGAGTTGTAACATCCATGTTCTTACTGACATTTTTACCTTCTGGCAAATAGTTTGTCTTTATTGCAGGTATTACTAATATGAAGAATGTCCACAGTTCTGAGTTTTATAAAATACACTTTAATCTTGCACTCTGTAACTATTTAATTATTTTGCCAGTAGCAATTTTTTATTGCATCTCCTCTTCATATTCAAAGCTTACCTACTGCAACAAGTCTTCATTAGCCCAGGAAAAGACTATTAATCATCTCACAGGCACAAGCACAACATAATACCTGCTATTGCTCGTGGGCACCTCACACAAACTGACTCCTGCCACATGATGTAATTGCCTCCGACACCCCTAAGCACATAAAGAGGCTTTCCCTTATGAGCCTTTCACTCACCTCACCCAGTGTGAAGCAGAGGATACATTTGTGAGATATTACAGACTAATTTTTTTTCTTTTTTTTACCACATTATACCAACATCTAGTGAAATATATTTGTAGTGTCCACCCTGCCACCGGACATATGGACAACACCAATGGCTTGAGTGGGTCAGGGCTGTCAATCTCTCCTCACCAAATCCCCCAGAGGAGCTCTCACCAGCACTGAGGGGAGTCAGTGCCAAACACAAGATGCAGCTGTAACCAGCAAATAGGTTTGTTATGGACAGGGTCACCGAAAGACAGTGCTCTTTAAGAGGGTAGTCAGGTGGGGAGAAAGATGACAAGTTAGAACAATGACTGACAGTCTCATATCAGACACCTGAGGTAAAATTTCATTCCCAGTTTTTAAATGTCATTGCTGAGTTGTACTTCAATCAGAATGAAAAGGTGTTTCATGTGCATTCCATTGTGAAAAGCTTACTATTTTATTGTGTGAAAAAGGTTAAAAAGAAAATATAGCTTAGAAATGCAACAAGTCAAATATTCCTTGATCTTGATTAGATGTTTTAAAAGCTCTTCCATATGTTCACAATATGTGCTTGGCAGAAATTATTTTTCGTAGAAAAATGTTTCTCTGATACCCTACTTGTACCTTTGTTAATCATAGGTCACCTTCAGAGGTGCAAACCTCATTTAACAAACGTCTAGAAACTGAAAAATTTTAGAGCAACTCTGACTGTGTTAGAGTGACTCTGAGCATGAGGCATTTATTTTACCTAACACAGCTAAAGATATTCAGTGTAATGCTCAGAACTGCCTAGTGAGCTTTTCTTTTTGGTCCTCTTTTACTGCTTGTCTCAGTTATGCTCTGTGTGGAACAGGTCAGTTCATTCCATAATGTTGGAACTGGTTGCCCCTCTTCTCTTCACCAGAGGTCCTATTAACTGAGCTGAAACTCACTCCATTACTCACTTTCCCTTGCTGTCATGGTATATCAAGGCATGCAAGAAACTACAGGTGACCCAGGCTGTCTCTAACTCCTCTCCACTACCAGTGGCCTCTCCCACCCACCTTTGTCCTTCAGCGTCTGTTCCCAACTCCTTTTTCCCTCTCCTGCTCAAGACACATTAGTGCTCTTTCCAGCACCATAATGCTGATGCATTCATCTCTTACCACTCCTGCTATCGCTGTTGCATGCTACATTTAGGGGTATATTTGATGAAGAACTTAGTGAAAATTCCCTCTTATCGACTGGCTTGCTCTGGGATGGCAGCCAAGGGAAAGGCACTGGGAGGTAACAGCGAGATGCTGTCAGACAGGGCAACCTGCTTAATGGGAGCTGGAGGGAGAGAACAGCAGGGACAGAGCAAGGAGAAATTGAAGTGTGATCTATCAGGGCAAAGTGGAAAATGAGGCTGTGAAAGCAGGTGTGAGTTGAATGCTAACAACCTGAATACTTGGCTCGGGTCCTCTCCTTGCCTTCTGCTGCACTGGATCCTCTCCTCCTCTTTCCATCTTTGGCTGTCCTTGGGTGTCTTCACCCAGGCTCAGTCATACAGCTACTGTGACAATTTGGGGCTGCTTGGTGCTGAACCAGTAGCTAAAGCCTGGTGAATTAACAACGCCACACGGTGTGTCACTGTGCACCCAGTACAGAGGGGTGAAAATTCCCTTTTTAGCTGTTTGGGCAGTGCTCCACTTTTGAAACACAACCCTGCAGGACTTACAATGTTCCTCATGTTTTTTCATGACAGCCTCTCCTGCCCTGTCCCTTCCCAAAGAGATGTTCTACTTCTCATTTTACAAAACAAGTATCTGAGACACAGTGACCTCAGACAGATCATTTTCAGGATGCACAGGGTAAAACAGACAATCAAAATCAGGTCCCTGAGCATAAAAAGCACAAGCTGTCTTTCTTCTTCTATTGAGGCTTAAATAAATTCCCTTCCACAGCTCCAAAATCAGAGGCGCAATTTGATAGATTTGATAAATATTAATAAGTGGGGGTAATTTATACATCCTATTAAGAAAAGAACGAGTTGCTTCAGTATTAGTAAGAGAGTATAAACAGATGAGCTAAAAGAGCAAAGATTCACTTATGAGGTTAAGAAGAGACACAAGATGGTGCATTCTGTTCTTACCTTCAGCACTGTGATATTCCATGCAAAACTCTCAATGGCTTTGCTTAATTTTCTTCCTTTCAAACCTTCCTTTGTCCCAAGGTTATGAAGCTCTTCATGGAATTCCATTCCTAAAAATAGAGATTGCTACATCATCCAGTGCATGATTGATCTTCCCTATAAAACATTGAGTGAGCATTTTCAGTCTTGCAGCTGCTACTTCCTACAACCTCTTTCTGTGCTTCCCCCACTCCTTTTCCTCTTATGACTTCATCCTGGAAGAGCATCTTCCAGAATAAAAGTCACGTGCAGTCTTGGGGTTGTGCTTCCACTTTGTACGTGACTCTCCTTGCCAGTGCTGGGGTCCCACACACGCACACTCCTGGTCCCCACATACACTGCCTGCAGCCTGCAGTGCTGCAATATTGCCACAAAAGGCTTGCCACTCTCCTTCAATGTAGGATTTTGCCCCTTGGAAGGCTCTCTGACAGACATGGAAGATGCCTGCTCAGCACAGCAAATACAGACACTAATGCACATCTCATTAATCTTAACCACAGTCATACAGAAAAGCCCTTGTACTTCAGCAATGATAAATTATGTCAGAAACACATAATCCTAATCACAGGATTGCTATTCCTCCAGTGCAGAGAACTGAGACTTCCAACCACAGCCCTGTTACATTTCATTGCTACTTTCTGTGGCAAACACCTGGAAATCTGTTGCTGGATACACGAATTCAGGAAATCTGGGAGCAGATTAAAAACCTTAAGGTATCCAACTGGCCCACCCAATTTCACAAGATTTGCACAGGGTGTGCAAACATTTCTCTGAGCCTAGTGTGGATTAAGAGATAAAATGGAGAGCAAGCTGCTTGTGTTCCCTTTATTTGTACCTTACAAAGGCCAAATTGGCACCAAATCACTCCAACGCATCTGAAGCCCTTCCTGGCTAAACAAACCAAGCTCCATCTCCAGTTGTTTCATAGCTCTCCCTCCCCTAACATTTTAAGGTAAATGTCACTTGCAAATTGAGCTTCACTGAAATTACCACGAAGAAACACCTACTGAGAGAACATCTGCACAGTGTAGATGCAGAAGGCTGCTTAGCTGTTGCTGAAGGACAGTCCAAGGCAGGCTTGCACTCATGGTAGCTTGCCCAAAGCACCCCTGGAAGACTAACAGTAGCTTTTTTCTTGCCTTCTGCTGACTTCAGGAGCTCAGTAACACTAAGGCAGTTCAATTCCACATAATGCAAGATTTTGCTACTGTTTGTTTATATTTCAAAACTTCACCCACTCACAGGTTTTGCCTGTCAAGGGTAACAGAGTTCCTGCAGTAGATCCTTTGCAAAACAGTCTAAATAACTGCATCCTGAGCAAGATTTCCTTGCAGGTCTGCCCCATGCCAACTGAATTACAAATCATCTCACTTCAGTTAGTGAAAGAAAACCTTCAAATTATTCGCTTTGTCCTGGAAAAAAATTATGAAGGCTAATGGATCTTAAATCCATGTGGACAGCCCTGCCTTCATGCAGCATCCTTTTACTTAGTTTTCTCTCTGTACCTCACTTCTCCATCTCTAACTTGGAGACAGTGCTGCCTGGCAAGAGGGAGCCACAAACATTTATTAGGCTGCAGGTCATCATCATCATCATCATGGCTGGGCTTCGCAAACGAAGAGTTGGGCAGGGCTCTACCCCCGTGGGTGTGCCCTTCCAGCCTGTGCAGTGGATGTTTTAGGTGAGGCACAGTGTGCAGAACTGGCCCCACCGTTTAAGTCCTGAGGTTCATCTGCCACAGCCAAGCGAGATTTAGTTGAGGAGGAGTACCACTGCCAAATGCAGACTCTTCTCTCTCTAGCAGGCCATATTCTTGTGTATCAGTCAAAACTACAGGACACCTCTCCCAGTTCCAAGTCTAGCCTGCCATTCTGAACAGTGATGAAGAGAGATTTGCATGAATAAGCTGAACTGAGACACTTTGATGACTTCTACCATCCTGAAACACGAGTGTGAACCTGTGGCAGAGCAGACAGCAAGAGGGTAGCCACCTCTGAAACCACCTCTTCCACTTCTACTGGTGCATATTAGACAGAGCCCTAATTCAGACAGAGACATCAGTACAATACACCAGCAATGTAGGATCCACTTTAAACCTACTCACAGTGGTTTGCACCTGTACACTTGACAAACAATGCACAGCCACACAGACTCACTGTGATACAACGGAATTATATCAGTTCAAGTTTACAAGGTTTAAACCAAGCCTAAACAACAAAAGAAAGGCAAGGCAGGCAACACAGTTCAGTCCTGTGGGTATCAAAATCCCTTGCCTTCTCTGTGTTCAAGGGAACAGATGAGGTAGAGAATGGCACTCAGTGAAGGCAGGATGCCTTCTCACCCCCTCTTTTAAACTGAATGCCTTTCTAGTTCATTTGACTAATTTAAATGCTGTCAGACATTTCAGAGCTGTGGAGCAGATGGAGAAATAGCTTTTAAGGGCAAAGATGAGTATTTTTGCCTGATCCCATGCCTGCATTGCTACTGGAAGATGAGCCTTCAGCAGGGTAGAGAATGCCAGGGAAAGACTGGCTCACTTACATACCAGGGGACAAATGCTACATTAGCCACAAAGTGTAAGTAAATTATGGCACATTGTTTCCCATCTTCCATCCCGAACTGCACAAAAAAGATGGATTACCTGCTTTCTGGCATTGAACAATCTTGTCATGGGTGATGTCTGCCGTCTCAATAAGAACCCTGCTCTCTTGAATCATCTGTAAAAATAAAAAGGGGGGGGAAATCAGCATTACAAGGGTTTTCTGCAACATCTAGAGCACAGAAAAGTACAAAGGTTGAAACCTGAGAGGATGTCTGCTCTGCAAGTAACACTATAAAGACTGGATCCTTCCTTCTTTCTTCCTGTCAAAGCTCCCAGATTTATATCAGGGTAAGTGTCAGTTGCTCAGAACATGTTTTGCTCCAAAAGTTAAAGAACAGATGCTTTACCACTGAAACACCACTGCAAATAACATGAAGGAAACACGAGTAATTTCGGAAGAGGGCAGAGTTAGCAGACAAAATTCATTCTGTGTGAAATTAAGCTCTTACTAATTAGTACTTTCTGTGAAACAAAAGGAGAAGTAAGTACAGTCTTTGACATAAGTGGTTATTAAAAATGTTACCAAGTCATGAATAGAGCTGACTTCAAGAGGTATTTAAGCCTGTGCTGAATTTTATGCCCCACAACAGTTCAGACAGCTGCAGTATTTCTTGAGTTACTCTGGACAAATTCACTTCCAAATCTTATCCTATCCTCCATATTTCTGTTGAAGTTTAAGGGAAAAGGCAAAAAAACCCCAAAATAAACCAAAAGAGGTGCTTACAACAAGCCTACTCAAAAGTTTCAGGAGATCTCCGTACTTCTACATCTTTCTGGAGCAGTCCATTATCACAAAACAAATGAAGGGTCCATTACATGACAAGATTCCTGAGCCTTCCTCTTTGCAAACACTAATCTCCTTTGATGGCAATAAGCTCCCCAAACCCCTCAGAAGCACAGGCAAGCAAGAAAAATGTTCCAGTGCTGTATTTTGTGAAACTGCAAAGGTGGCACGTACATCTGTTACAGAAGGCAAGAACATGCTGCATAACAAACTATGCCTCCCCCTCCTGGGATGTACACCACAAACCTCAATCAAATCCAAACAGCACGAGAGTGGTGCCAATTAGAAATGCAGCAAACTGAACACTGCCTCATGTTATAGCCTGAAATTACAGAAACCACCATCTGAAAGCTTTGCCAAAATGCTGCAACTGCTAAAAGCCTTCCTACTTTCCAACACACCAAACATGAAAACACAACCAGGAGGTTTTGATGATTTTAGTGGAAGACAGCATAACAGCATTAAATTAACACTTGCAAATTAGCATGTTTTACTGTTTTAATTAGACACAAAGGAGGAGAGATGCATCCACTTGTCACACCCAAACTCCCAAATTCTGGAGAAATTTAGATCCAAATTTTGCTCCCCATGCCATCTTTATTTCTAATTAAAGGCATTAAGACAAGCTGCATTTAATAGAAGTACCTATGCCTTTGCTGTGATATAAAAAACACATGGAAAACAAAATCCATTATCACCTTCACAGGAGAGTAAAAAAAGCCTGATACACCTACAGAGTGCAAAACTGTTTTTTAACAGAACATGCCCAGTGGATATGCCTGAGATTGAAATTACTTTTGATAGTATCCTTTGCCTTTCATTCTTATTACATGCTTGTTTATGCATCATGTTAATTTTTTTCACTTTGATATTTTCACTTGTCATCTAGAAACAAATTACAATTTCTACCCACTCTCTGGCTTTTCCGTACCATGGCACACTGTCATTTTTTGCTGAAGGACCCATTCAGCTGACAACTACATATGCTGATCTGAGCAACAAAGACAGCAAGAGTCCCAAAAAGCCTGCAAGTCACTACAGAGGCAGCCAGAGGCCAAACATGCCTCTCTTGCACATGCAGACTTGGGCCTATGAGGCAGTGCCCAAGTCCAGCCAGGTGATTCCAGCATCTCCACAGCTCCTGCATCCCATGTACCTGTCACCCTGGCCTTGGGTGCCCACTGGGTCTATGCCTGCACTTCATACCCAGCAGCCGGGTGTGCCCTCTGAGGTCAGTTGCATCTGGGTTGGTACAGGATATCTGAAGTGTCAGACTCTCCTGTGCTCAGATCCCTAAAGCAGAACATGACTTGTGAGAGTTTTTTAAATATACACACCTATACATACAAACACACACTCACATGTATGTATGGCCACAGGAAATTATCCTATTACCCAAAAAAAAAAGCAAGCTTGAGAATCATGCTACTGCAGGACCCACTCCCAGGAGTTTCTGGCATGCCTGTTTTAGGATTCTTAGACATGAGGGTATTATATTCATTTTTTAAGATAAAAGTGGCACTAGGATGTCAATTATCCCTTACTGCAGAGTAGGTAAAGCAGCCCTGCACTCCTTTGATGCTGACATCAAAGTCTCACTGCTCTCAGCAAGAACAAACAATTAAAACTAGATCACAAAGCAGAATTTAACCTGTTCCTCTCTTCCTGCTCTGCAGTAATCTTCACAAAAATAAGCAGCTTTTGTCCCATGACAAACCCCAAGAGCGGTTTCAGAATTCCTCAGCTCAGTGATCGGGGTTAGAGGAGAGCCTTAGTGACCACCTGGCAACCCCCCTCACACATTCTCACAGAAAATAATGCACTAAGTAGCAATAATACACCCTGGGCCAATTATGATATATGATTTTGGCCAGCCTATGATGTCTTCACCACCTGTGATAACACGGTGTGCAGGACCCAGTACCTCTATGTGACAGCCCAGACTCTGCTCCCAACAAGAGCTGCATGTGCAGTTTCAGCAGGCACAGGATTCTGTTTCCCAACGCTGCCATAAAAAATCCTAACAACAGGCTGGTGCAAGGACAAAGCCTTGGTGGTCACTGTGAAGAACCAGAGACTCATTCCTACAGACAAGAGTACAACAGGCAAGAAACTGCCACCCAAGAGTAAAGTTATAGCATAGGGTCATGGCATGTGGATACACTTTTCCTTTCCTGTCACTGGACCTGAAATGAGTCCATGGTTTCCCAGTCTGAATCATCCCTTGCTTTTCCAGCTGCCATTACATCCGAAACCCTGCTTGGAGATGTCACCTGCTTCTTGTAAAGTAGATGACAAAAACCAGAAGCCCTAAACACAGCGTGGAAAGAGGTGGGATTTTCTGCTGGGAAGGTAACTCCATAAATCACACGACAGCCTGAAATATTCAAACCCAGTTTCACTAATAATGTTTTAAAACCCACCAACCTGCCTATGAAGAGTGAGCTTTCTGGTGCCTGTAGCATGAATTTCCATGCCCTTTACTCTGCTCAGAGCTCCAGGCAGCTGGGCAAGCCCCAGCCGTGTGGCTGGAGCCCCTCAGGCTGCTGTTTAATGTCAGCTCCCAAACACCACCTCACTTCCCTGAGTGACTCTCACAGAGCAAGGGATGTCCTGCTCCCTCAGGAAACCTGCATCCCACCAGAGTGTGTTAACTCCTGGATGCTGAGGTTCCAGGGATTGACTGCCAAGGAACGCACACAATAGAACAGCCTCCAGAGGATGGATGCTGATATCTTATGCTGATATCTGGGTCCACTTGGGACTCAGTGAGGAAATGATTAACAGCTGCTGAAGCTGGAGGACTGCTTAGGACAACCTGCATTTCCCATGTCAGAAAGAAGGTCATAAACTTTAGAGTGACATATTCAGCTTAATTACAGGGGGGGAAAACGGAACAAAAATAAAAGTGAAAACACACAAAACCTGATTCCAGCATAGCGACTGAAAAGGCTACCTTGTTGACCAGCAGTGTGTACCTATAAGAGTAAGCAGAAGGGAAGAAAACTGAATGGGAGAAACTACCAAATTCCTTGACACCATTTGGGATTCTGCTGATTTCAGCACTGGGCTCTGTATCCCAAGGCCCACAGGGAGGAGATGGGGCTCCTCCTAGAGCTCTGTGGGGACAAGGGACTGCTCCATTCAGGGACTCCTGCCATGTTTCCGTGGGAGCAGGGACACAAAGGTTTTTGGGAGCCCTGGAGGTACTAACCCTTCTGGAGAGACTGCAGCCCAGAAACACTCTCACAACAAGTGAATAGGGGGTTGTTCAGACTGACAAAAGATGCACATGGCGCAAGTCCCAGAACTACATGTCACGTTTAATAAACTAATGGGAATGAAGAATACAAAGCCTCATCTGCATATGTTAGGTTTTTTTCTGCAAAATAACTCATTTAATTTAATTTAGGCATTATTATGCAATGCTGAAAGCAAGAAGCATAAACTTGATTCATCTCAATCCACCTGAAGTGCCCTGTCACAATCATGCTGGAGCCTCACAAAAGCATAGGGAGCAAGAGGTGCCACAAATCCAGAAGCTCTCTCTTTACCCAGTATATGAGACTCAGAAAGTGGAACAGATATGGGCTGAAAATATAACTGACCTGTCTCATTTCAGTGTCTAAATATAACACAGAATATCAAATTTAGAATCTCATGGCTTCATGCACAGAACAATGCTTTACTTTGTCCCTTCTGTTAATTACAAATGTAAATAAATTTCAAGTGAAATTTAATATATCTTAATGCTTAGGACATCATATTACTCACATGAAATTAACAGGGTTATTTCTTACCTGTACCAAAGGTAGTTTAATCACAGGATCAGCACAAACTGAACAAAAATGTTCTTTCTTTTTACTTTAATGAACTCCTGTGCTAAAGACCAATTTCTACTTTTCATTATGAACTATTCTACAAACTGAAAAGGAGAAAGGAAATTAACACAGTAGTGCCTCACCAAAAAAGCAAAAAAAGACAGGAAAATCTCCTGGCAGCAAATTAAAGCACTGTTCCTACTGGGAAGATAAATGATACAAAAGGGACAGTTCAAGGAATCCTCTCATAAATATTCCAATATTGAGAACAGAAACCGACAGAAAATCAGATTAAAAAGAAGTTTTCTCTTAGGTATCTGCCCATGACCTTTGTTCTGATCTCCTATGCCTTTCATTGACTATTAGAATTTTGCCTGGATAAGGGGCACCACATTGTGCCTCTGCTGCTAAAGAAAAGAGCAAAACTCAACCAACCAACCAACACAACCAAGCAATCAACCAACCAAACAAAAAAACAAAACAAAACCAAACCTATCAATGTAAAATAAAAGAGGCTACAAAATAAAACCAATTCAAAAAACTGCTGAAGAGCAAATTGAGCTCATGAATATTTGAACAGGATTCCCTCTCTCATTGAGCATTTCTTGCATCCATTTGGGGCAAGAAACATCCAGGTAATCAATCATGTGCCAGCAGGCCTTGCCCAAAAGAAAAGATGTGCATGTGGTGCCAGGACATGGGAAGGAAAGCTACACACCAGCCTGTCCACTGCCTTGTCTCTGTTCCAATATACTTCAAGCCAGATGTCTGTATCAGAGCCTTTTCCTCCAACAGTCCAGTATGAGAAACAGCTATCAAGGACAGTAACATGAGCTTGAAACAGCTGAAATATCTTACTGACACAAACTGCAGAATGAATCAAATGAAATTCACCTTAAATTCCAATTTAATGTTTTCAGTTACAAATATTTCTGGGGAAATAAGGAGTCAAAGTGTTGCAGGATGTGGCCTGTGCATAAGACCAGCCCTCTACAGAACAACAGGAGCAATGGAGGAACAGGGCAAGGGACCAGCTTACAATATGTTTAGGTTAAAACAGAGTAACTGAAGTACCCAACTGAACCTTCAGTCTGTAGGAAAAGTTCTGGTCTGACTGTTTTCACATTCTGTTTTAGAAATTACTAAGGGACATGGGCTATCAGAAAGAAACTGTGACAGTGACCAGTTAATAAGAGAGAGGGAGAATTCCAAGAAGTGGAGAAAGAAACAAGACTTTTCTTAAGAAGAAAGGGAAAAAGAAACAGACTTTCCCAGTCTATGTTCAATTTTGGATGGAAAACTCTAAAACAAATACAAATTCATGACAATGTCCATGTACTGGACGATGTTTGGTGTCAGTGCTTATGACACTTCCCTGGCAGTGGGTGCTCTGCTATGCAATATCCCTTGTCTTCAGATGCTTAGAGAATCATGAAAAATGTTCCTCTGGGGATGACTCTGTCCCAGATGAGGTATGAATTTCAGTGGAAAAGCTAAAAAAAAATTATTTAGTCATTTTGCATTTACATAAACTGGGGAAAAGGACTTTCTCCTTGGGAATAAAGAGCTTTCACACCTGCATCAAGACAAAGAAACCCAAAAAAACCCTGAATATGAAAAGAACAGCAGACAAAGAGCAGCAGTTCCTCTCCACACATGCTTCAGCAGACTTCTGCTAGCATGCATGGACCAATACCCATGTCAACAAAAACACTGCCATTAAATTCATCAACTCATTTCCCAGCAGCATCACAGATATTTCCTCTCCTTTCAAAAATCCCCAAGCCATCTCCAAGTTGGGCAAGACACTCTCAACTACTTTATCTTCTCCCAACAGCACCTACAGACACCCTGTCCCTCCGTAACTGTCTGCTCCAACAGAGCAAAATCAGTTCCAGTAAAGAGGTTTAAATACAAAGAAAAACATTAGTGTCAAAGTGAGTTTATGTAACAAATAGCATTGCTCAACCTTTTACACACTTCTTGTTATTTACTACTTGAGAACATGTAAAGATACTGAACATCTTATTCTAATTTTCTAGAAAAATTTCCGCATGCATGTGAGCAAGGAGATTGGGTCAAACCTAGAACAGTTATTATCACTTGTTTATTGCTTTTGATTTTCAAATTATTCAATCATTTCATCTTGGAAGAAAAATAATGCTGAACCAATAACTAAAAAGCAAAGTGCACAGGTGTCCCTGAGTTCATGCAGCATGCTTGCATCCATACATGGATCTATGGTGCAGACACAGAAATCACAATCTGTTTCCAAACAATTCTCAACCAAAAAAAGTCCTAACTTCACAGGGTAACTGTTTGCAATGAATAATTCAACCATCTGTCAGGTCCAGCTGGGCCCCATCCCCTCTCTTCACACGGAGTATCTCCTTTTTAAGGTGTGATCACTGAACAGCAGCATTAATTGGACAGGGTGTGAGGCACATTGCACATGCTGCCCACCTGAGTGACCACTGACAAGGGGAGCACACAGGTGGAGGGGCAGAGGGAGAGCCCTTCCTCATGGGCAAGGAAAGCTCTGAAGAACAGCTCTGTGAGTGACACAGTGTGCTGTCCTAGGCTGTGTGTGTGGGAACCAGTGACAACACTGCCAGAGTCCAGTCATCACACTCTATGTATGGTATCAACTAAAGCTGGAAGGCAAAATAAATCGTTCTAAACTGTATTTTTGGTTACCGACACACTTTTCAAAAATGTTTTCTGTGTATTGTCATCAGTCCACCCTATTTTCTTGGTTTTGGCAAATGCTATTCCCTTCCCTCCTCTGCAGAAACTCCCATACAACCCAGTATATCAGTGAAGCCTCTTCCTACATGAGACATGGCAACAGCACAGTTCCACTAATCCACTGCAGTGCATCCATAAAAAAAGATAAACAGAGTCCTGAAAAATCATTCCAGTTCCTTAAACAAAGCACATTAAATTTTATTCTAGTAAGGCCTCTCTCAAAAGAAAATATTTAATGCAGAGCACAATGGTAAAATTAATTGCCCAGGAAAAAACAAACAAACTGCACAAACCAGTCTTTGTCTCTCCTGCCTGCTGACAAAGGCTGAGCAGGAGGGAACAGACAGTTAATTGTTTTCCAGATCATTGTGGCAGGTCTCCCAGCATTTGCACCTCCATTTCCCTGGACCATCAGCCCTGTTTATGCCCCATTAAACACAAAGGCAGAGTCTATACTTTCCATGGGGGAAAAAAAAGGAAAAAGGTATGTTCGGTTGGCAATTTTCTGTAAGAGGAAAAGATTCTAACACATTAGGGCTGCTTTTATCAGAAATTATTTTCCAAGCAGACCTTTAAAGAACGTGACATGCATTGTGTGGTGAGGAAGGGTTTGTCCAGCACTCAAGCTCCCTGTGCTGTGGAGCCCAGCAAGTGAGGCAGACACACAATCGCAGCTTCCCACTATGGGATTTAGGGTCAAACTTTTTTCCATCTTACTGTAAAAGGAATTAAGAAGTATAGCCCGTTCATACAAGAGACAGGCCAATATAAACAGATTTTACTTTATGCATTTAAACATCCTCTTAGGCCTATTCATTCAAAAAGTGCTTTGAAGTGAGAAGACATTTCTGAGGAATTAAAGATATGCAGCAAGCACTTGTGGGTCCAATTCCTTGAAGCCATATTTATCAACAATATAAAAGGCTGAACTGGAGCATACCTTGAATAAAAATAAACAAACTAAAATATTTTATATTGCTTTCCACCAACATCTCTTTGTGCTCTCATTTGCACAAAAAAAATATTATTAAAAAGAAATATACCTTGGATTATACCAACTCCTTATATAGGAAGGAGGAGCCCCTTGTCAACATTAAAATTGCAAAACCCTCCCCACACTGTGATTTCAAATATCAAGACTGACAGAGACAGTTCATTTTTTTAAAGACAGAAAAGGCTAAATAGATTTCAATATTCTGCTTCTGGCATTGTCTCAAAAGGCAGATATCCAAAATGTACCAAAGACATTTATCAAATCTGCCTTTTGTTTTGTCAGAAGCAAATAGTTTTAGCAAAGTAAGAGGCAGTTGCAGCCAGACAAAGTGGGTAAAAATAAAGTATCATGTTGTCATTAGCAGAATTATATCTCAAATCAATCTTTACATAGACAAGGCAGAAATCCCTCCTCTTTCTCTGATTTTAAAGTGTTTGCAAAGTCTCCTGACATTCAAATTACATCTTCCCCATCAGAGATATATGTGAGAACAAACATTATTTAAAACAGCTATACAAGTGGTTTTGTCTACATCCAAAAGGGGCCTTTCACCTATTTAAATTGGAAAACTGTTTCGAAAGCACAGGGAGGCCTTGAAACGTCCCATGTGTACTCTTCAGTATATAATTATAAAGATAAGAGATGACACATTCGTTTTGGTTAAACGCCATTAAGCAACCCTCTGAAGACAGGAAAATTTCTTATTTATGTGGTATTTGCTCTTTCAGAAAGACACCACACCATGTAACAAATCTACCTCAAAAAAGTTCAGTCTAAAATGAGGCAATCAACTGGATTTGCAAATCCTCGTTCTGGTATTGTTACAGCTGGTATTTTATTACCATAACTTAATCACTTGCAAGTAATATAAACTACTCTGGAAAGAACCCAAGGGTTATTTCAGAGTATTTTTAGTATTTCTGTTTTAATAAACATCAGTGTTTCCCTCCTCACCATAAGCTGATTTTGCCTTGAAAAGTGTGTTATAATGGCAAAAAATGAGATGGAAAGGAGGTGAGCATTTGGCACATTCAATAGCTGGTCAAAGCTGTGATCACTCCTCACAACACTTCAGGTTCTCTGGAAGCAATTTGATATCCCCGACGTTATTCACCACTTTATTCCTTATGAACACAAGCTGCAGGAATAACACAAGCTCAGGAATAACACAAGCTCAGGAATAACACAAGCTCAGGAATAACTGCTGTGCCCAGAACAAGCGTTGTGATTTGGTCTGGCTGCCGCCGTGCACTATTTAAAAAGTCACGGTTTGCAAAGCTATGCAGCTTGCTACAGGTTGTGCAGACCATCTCCAAAGGATTGGGAGCGACAGGGCGGCCTCATGGCCCCGAAGGCACCGTGTGACAGCAACTTCTGCTGCTGGAAGTCACGCACAGCTGTTGCTCAGTCACCCACAGAAGTGACATATGTCATACAACGAGCAGCAGCAGCATTCATCTGGAAGGATTCCAGTTTGTGTCTCTGCATCAGTGTGAGTATTCCTGCATCATACAGACCTCTCCTACCCCATGCCGGAAGAAGGGGATTTTTAGATCTCCCTTTCCAGCTTTGCCGTGCCCTCCCCAGAGCGGCACTGACTTGGTCTGGCAGGGATATGGGCAGTGCTGCTGAGAAGGGCACGGCTGGGAACTCCCACGCTGTGGCTCCCTGTCTATTGGCCCTGTGCTGTGCCATGGCCAGGCAAAGGGCAGCACACAAATCTCACTGCTTCTCAAGGACAAGGACTAACAATCACCAGGACAAGCTGAACTGCCGCTAGTTTTGTAAACAAAGTCCTCTTCAAGTGCCAACCTGTGCTGGCCACAACCGTGTTTAAGAAAGGAAACAGCAGCAGAATTTCAGAGGTTAAAGGACAACTTTGCATAGCCCGAGTCATTTGAAGGGCACTGTTTATCAAGGGAAACATCTGGGCGGGTGACAGCAGGGGACACACACAGGGGGAACAGCGGTCAAGTGCCTACCAGGTCATACGCTGCCAGCACCTTTTTCTGCACGTCGGGCACGGTGCCCAGAGGCTCCAGGTAGGGAAAGGTGTCCTTCATGCAGAGGGTGACGGAGGGTGCGTTGTCGCTGCTGACGAGCCGGGAGGACAGGGTCAGGATGCACTGCTTCAGGCTGGCGATGGGCGGCAGCCCGCACAGCTCCTTGACAGACACCATGGCGTTCTGGGGCAGGAACAGAAATACTTCAGTCCGGTTCTGCTGACCACCCAGACCCCACTGCCTGCCACTACTTTGTCAGCCCTTGCCTGCTTCTCCCCTTTGATGTGGGGCAAGGCTATCCTGCTGCCCCCGGGACCTCATGGACCACAGGATGCCATCCCACACAGGAATTCCCTGGCAGCCCCATTCTCTGTCCCCAGGTGTACTGCCAGCTCCAGCTTTCCCCCAGACCCAGGCATCCCAACTGCAATCTCTTCACCTACTCTGCATTGCAAATCCAGCCCTAAGAGGGACGAGATCTGGTCCCCAGCATATTAAACCTTCAGCCTAAAATGCTATTTCTCCTTCCAACTACTTAGACTCCAATTGGTTTTGATGCTGAAATTGCATGTTCTCCTGTCATTCTCATCCTCCAGAAAGAACAAGTTTGACAGACCTTGTATTTCCCATGTGAAAGGGAAGGAGGAAGAATCCACTTTGTTTTCAGCCTTGCATCACCACATTATAAAGAAACACAAACACTCTTTCCCCTTCATAGGTCACATGTAAGAAAATCAATCCTGGATATCCCGGTCAAACCAAATTAACATGCCAGGAGGTAGTTTATTTTTCAAGTCAGAGAATGTACAGCTGAGATGCATCCCTCACTTGGCTTCCTGAGTCGTAGTAGGAGTAACCAAGATGTACAAACCCCAAGTATTATAACAACCCATACCTTGCAAATGTTCCTCCCACATCTTGCTGAAAAAAACCAGTCATCAGACAATGCTTTTCTCATTGATCATATACATTAGCATGCAGTTAAATCTAAAACTGTGTCTTTACACAGCATTCCCCAGAACATCTTCTACTGAAGTTTTGCTTAGAAAGCACATTAATGTTGTTTCTGAGTCAATTTTTTCATTTATATAGTTCACATATAGTGCCTGACCTATACAGAAGGTGGAGTCAGCAGTTCAAATCAGTTATTTTCAAGGCCTGAAGGAAAGGAAAAGCTGAGAAGTTTCCCATTCTTAAAAATATGCTGAGACTATTCCTTTGAGAGTGATTTAAAACTTATGTCATTTTGTAAACTTTTCCAGCTGTCAACATTTCATTTGCTTTAGACTCCATCCAGAAATGTGGGGTCAATGAAGTGCTATGCCTTTTTCTCCTGTTTTCAAGAAAGAAAAAATGAATTGTTTCTGTATCTTTACCAAGTGTATAGTTACAGCTGATTTCAGCCATTTATTAAGGAAGACTCATTGTTTAATGCTACTCAGTTTTCTTTCTATGCAGTGCCTGAAGCTCTGAATTGAGCTGCCCCTTAATTAACCCGCAGAGTTGCCTCCACTGCAGAAGAGAGCACTGGGCACGCTGGTTCTTGTTTGGCCTCGCTGCCACTTCCCCTCCTGGTGACAGCGCTGAGCACCTGGGCCCTGATGCTGCCAGCCCCAGCAGGCTCTGCTGCACGGAGCACCACAGGCACAAGCACAGAGTGCCGGGAGCACCTCCGAGCCAAGACGTGGTGTCTGTGCCGGTGCTCAGCCAACCAAGACAACGCCGTTATTTAGCAGGGAGGAAATTGCAATTCGAGTGGCATTCAGTGCCTACGTTGAACATCTGCAGCCCTTGGGCAAACAGTGGCAACGCACACTCCGGAAAACATGCTGCTTTTTGCACAGTGGGCTTCTTTGGTGTAGACAAGACCTTAGTGACACATCCACGACTGTTTCTTATACTCACCCAAAGAAAACTAAGAGCATAACCCTCACAGCTAGCAAAACAAAAGCTTGTTGGGGTTTTCTAGAAGCAACAAGGAAATGAAGTAGTTGAGCCTTGAGGTAGGGGACACACAAACGTACCCTCAGTTCTGTTTTCTCAGGAGAAAAACAACCAATAAAGCATACATTTGGAGAGCATATACTGATTTTTAAAATGGTTCTACCTAATCCTACATTTAGTTAGTTAACACTTGCAACTGTCAGCCTTCCAGTGTACAGTTAAAGGCTGACAACAGCTGTGGGTCTGAAGCTTCATCAGCTTCCACAAGCTTCAGTAAGCTTGTCCTTCCAGTAGCTCACACCATGATCTTTACTTCCACGTTCAGGACACCTCACCTCACACAATGGAAGTGTCATACCTGCATATTTTCTCTCATGTCAGTAGCCTCTCGCAGTGGATGCACTGCGAGCTTAAAGATGTCATCAATAGTCTTGAGACCAGTGTTCCTCAGCATGGTGTACTCCCTTGCTTTCTTCCCTATCCTCACCGAGAGGCTGCGCTTCTGTGCCTTGCCACCTCCGCTTCGGTTGGTTATGGCAATATGCACAAAGAGGGTAACGTGCTCCATGATATCACCAACAAAGGACCGCAGGGGTATGTGCCTGTATCCGGGCTGTAAGCACTCCAGAGGGATGGTGTACTGTCCTATGAACTCATCCCCAATGTAGTCATCATCCAAAACAACAAATCGGATCATGGCCAGCTCCGGGAGATTGATCTGGAACTCAAAGCTTTCATCAAAAATGGGGTTATCACTGTTTTGCTGAACAGTTTTAGTTCTTTGTTCAGTGCAGTCTGCAGGAATCCCATGTATTTCTATGCAGACGTAGGGGTCTATGACATCCCCTTTTGCACATGCACCCTTGGGCTTTGGAAAATTCTGACCACTGATTATTTTGACGTGTAGGACCTGGGGAGAGACCCCTGGCACAATACCCTTGGTATTTGCACTGAAGTAAGACACTTCATCACGCATCACTGAAGGCCTGAGAACGTACCCACATCCCCCATTCTGTAGAAACCAACCAGTATGTAGGTCCATCATGGGCCCTGGGGTCTGATAGTTCATTGCCACTATCTGGCAACCACAGTTCCAAAAATCTTGAGGATTTAAGTTACTGGAATCTATCCTCATAGCACTTGGGTACACCCTGGACAGAAACTTTTTGTTGTAGTTGACAAAATCTTCGGGGTATTCATTTGCAATCCGACTGGCTTCTGCCTCACTGAAGGAGCACATTTCCCAATAATTCTGAAATTTCATGGATGTCTCAAAGTCTTTGTATTGGACAGATTTGCATAGGGACACCAAGTCAGACAATTCCCTGCAGAGCCAGATCAGCTTTGGTTCCCTTGAGAAGTCCTCTGACAGTCTTCGTGATATTTCAGCCTCTTCATCTTCATCCGTGACTTCTCCTTGTAATATATCCTGATCACAGGGCAGTTTCTTCCCCTTCACAATGATCTTCATTTTCAGTTTCTCAGGTGATGGGAGGTAGACTTCTGAGGGTAAAGGTGCCTCTGTGTACAGTTTGTTTCCAAAGATTCTTTTCATGTGTTGTACCATTACCTTCTGCTGCTGTACAGAGCAGTGGTTCCCCAAGCAGAGAATAAGAGGGTATTCTGAAGCAAAGAAGGCCAATTTGTTTATTACTTCAATAACATTTCGAAAGGCAAGTGGAGATGTCATGTTGTTGCGGTTACAAATAATGGGTTCATTATCTGGGCCGTCACAGACGTCTAGTTCAATACTCCGACAACTCATCTTTAAAGCTCTGACATAACCATTGATATCAGCTGGCCCTCTGAGCTGGTCTTCTATTAGATATGTATTGTGGGATGCATTGATGTAGTAATGTGACAAAGGCTGTGTCATGTCTTGGACAATTTTTTTGTGCTCTGGGTCAAAAATATCACATTCTGGGGACAACAAGTATTGAGTAAATCCATCAATTGCAAGAAAACCTTTCAACCGCCCCTCTTCAGAAAGCTCATACCTGCGTATAATATCTAGACACATTTCTTCTGTTATGTGGGCCACTCCTTGCTCAGCCTCTAAAAACAGCATGAGGTCATTGGCATCCAGGTACTCTTTGTTTTTGGATATCTGCACGAGTAAGAAATACACTTCAGGTCTTGTGCAAAGTTCACTGAATGCTTCACAAAATTCCTCTTTTGTTACTCGTGTTGTCAGTTTCTCTTTGCTCTTCTGAATTTCCTTGAATTTTAATCTAATCTTTGATTCCTTTAAGGTGGGGTTAAGCTTCTTTATTAGCTCCACAGACGTATCTTCCAACATTATGCCATTGCCATCAACATCTGCTGCATCAAATACAGTTTTTAGCCAGGCAAACCGTGGTGTATCATAGCTACTTTCCATCAGATCCAGGGGTTGTTTGCTACGAGAGACCAAGTACCTTAATCCCGATACCCAAATATTGGCCACATCAGCTGAATTGGCAACCAAGTCAAGTGACTCATAGTTCTCACCATGAATTACCGACAGTGCACAGTCCTCAGAAATCTGATCTGCAAGTCCATTATTCCTGAATGTTTCTGTGTTCTTCCCTAGTCTGATTTCTTTTATAGCAGAAATATCAAGCTTGGCTTTGTCAAGATCCTTCTTGGAAGGCTCCCAACGAAGAGCCTGCAGGTCAGGATCCAGAGTGAAAAAACGGTTATAAATCCGGGAATTTGGACGAACTTTCTTCAGTTCACACCCAGCCTGCATAAAGCTGATACAGTCACTGGCACTGCTTATTTTCTTCTCTGAGGGCATGCTGCTGAAGGACACTGTTTTCTTTCTTCCACATTTTTGGTTTGAAGGA
This sequence comes from Hafferia zeledoni, assembly GCA_035583235.1. NCBI lineage: Eukaryota > Metazoa > Chordata > Aves > Passeriformes > Thamnophilidae > Hafferia > Hafferia zeledoni. The sequence goes on from JAWWEV010000172.1 coordinate 28,469,887, forward strand.
TCCTGTGGAATAATTATATATATAAAAATTAGTTTTATTTTGGTCAACCTGTGAGTCCATAAATAATAGAAAAGATACATTTATGTAAAGGTAATTAATGTTCTTCTGAACCTCAAAACACAATATATTATCCCAAAGCACAATATATTATCCCTTCCCCTAATTCAGTTCAGTGAACTTATGATGAGCTATGAAGTATTCTGAGCTATACAGCAACTTGATTGACTGCAGCATTTGAGACAGCAAGTTTTCATGAGTGGTATTTGCAGCTATTAAACTGCCTTCTAGATCCCAGCAGCTGGAGACAGTATCCAACTGTGTCATGTACATTTTCAAAGCAGATGTATATGAAAAGAGGGGTTTGATGGGAAGCTCCAGCACCTGGCTATGCTCTGCATAACCTGAATTTGGAGGAACCTTCTGGGATTTAAGAGGTATCATGAATAAAGGAGGAACTTTGGGATAAAAAGGCATGAGTTAAGAGTCTCAGAATATGTGGGAGAAAGAGAAGTTGCCTCTGAAGCAGTGTTGGGAGCCTGGGATGAGCCAGCATGCCAGTGGGACACATGTGACAGCTGGTGCTCAGCAGATGAGTGTCCTGCCTCAATTCTGCCTCTTCTCAGCAACCTCGGACACCTCAAGCAAAACAAAACTGAAGCCAAACAGCAGTCATGAGTCAGACCCCCGAGATACACATCTAGGAGGGTCTGGGCCTTCTTATTAGTATATTTGGGTGTTCTTTGGCAAAGGAAGTTCTCAGAAGGCTGAGAAACCCATCTCTCCTGCGTGCCTAATTGCATGGCTCACGTGGAAACCCTACTCTTTGCTCAGCCCTAAGTACTTCACACTTTCTTGTCTCCCCATTTGTTTTGAACCACAAAGCATTGTAGGAAAAGGGACAACTAGATAAGAAATATATTCTAACTCCTCTTAAGAAAATACTCAGCCAGACATGTGACTGTCTTTTCAGTATCAACTACTTACTTGCTGCTGGATGTAAAACCAGCTGCCTGCAATTTTAGTGCAGCAACTACATTTATATCTTTCCCCACATATTATCAATTCAATACATTTCTCAATAATTATAAATTGTAAATCATTCTTTTTTTTCTCTGCATGGTTTCCATCTACTCTACTCCATTAGTATATAAACTATCCAACAGGTACCAAAAATATTTTAAAAACATAATTCAAGGCTGTAATTAATTGTGAAAGACTTATTAAAATTGCTTTCCCTCCTACTTTGCTAGCCAACAGCAATCCCTCCCCAGTCTTCTGCCTTCTGCTGTTCAAGGGACTTCAGCTGCCTGAATTTTGAGTAGAAAAGGAGTCCCAAGGCAAGGAAATGTGATGCTGGGTATAGGCACATAGCCCTGCACTCTGCTGCCTCAGGCTCAGCCCTGAGATGTGCACTATGGACCAGCTTCCCTACAGCCCCTGGGGACCTGCTTTAAGACAACAAAACCCCAGACTCGCAAACCTTTTGCAGCCTGGACTACCCTTCCCTACTCCAGGACCTGGTTTCCCTCAGCTCCAGTTTATCTGCTATGTCATTCAACCTTCCTCAAATCACACTTTTCTGCAAATCCTAAATACACCTCCCTGCTCTAGCAGTGCCCTCCATCCCCCCACCTCTGTCCTCTGATGCTCTGTGCTGTCTGTGCCAAGCAGGACACTGCACAGCTCTCCAAGCCACCAAAGGCATCAGTCTTGATGCTCACAAGAACATCTCCACTCCTTGTGTGCATGTTTGTATAAATTCTTTCAGCAAATCAATCAGTGTGAAAGTCTCTACAAAGCTGCTATTACCATTCACTCACTTCATTCAATAATATCAAAAATATTTCCAGATTCCCAGCCCCCAGAAAACTGGATTTAAAGCTTTGTGATCTGCTGGGAACCAAATAAAAACCTTTAAAGTTCTCATGCTAAAAATTTCTCATTGAACTAATACAGACAATTCTATGGACAACAATAATTATTTAATACTTATGAGAATGGGTCTTAAAAAAGAAGAAAGTCAATGAAGTGAGTGCCTCAGGTCAGCTACTTTTTAAATTACACGTTTCTGCTAAAATACTCCTGTTTCTGCATTAACATACTGTGTTTTAATACATTGCTTTGGCCGTGAAAATCTTCAGGCAATAGATGCTAAAGAATACAAATGAATACAGACAACTACCCTATAGGTTCTAGAAGAGCCTCTTCTTTTTTATTTCCTCATGTTTGCAAGAGCAATATTTAGCTTTAAGATTGATGATTAATTTGGATTATTTTTCTCATAGAGGAAGATGTATTAACAGACTTGGAATCTGTAGTCATTCATTCCTTGACAGAGGTTCCTCAGGGCCGAACCTGGAAATCTCATCAGAGCAGCCTGATTTAGTTACAGGTCTGATATTTTGTCTTAACTAGGGAGGTGCAAATTGTTATGTAACTATAATTTTTCTGCAGAAAATAAAAGCCAAGATATCTGTACCTTTTGATCAAAATAAGTCAGGGAATTACTCAGCTATTAAGGTGGAAAAAACACTAATCGATCTCATGGAGAAACAACAAAAAGTTGCCTTTAAACATTCAATCTTAACTTCTCAAGAGATTTTGGAGGGAAGTAGGTTATTCTCTGTGCCCTCTTTCCCTGCTTTTATTTTTGATGGATACTTTTGGTTTGTACTTAGTGGTATGTAAGGAACATCAGAATTGTACATCAGCAGTTCTTCATCTCAGAGTAGGACTCCCCCATATCTTTTAATCAAATTAATAGAAGTTGAGCCTAATCCACAGACTAATTGCCTAAAATTAGCAAGATTTAAGTATTATTGACACCGATGGGATTATTTTAACCAATACCAAGAATCTCCTCTACCTACTGTATAATACACAAAACCTCTGCAAAACTGCAACTGCTAAACTGAGCCTATTACTGCATCAGATGGTCCCCGTTGATCTCTGCAGACCAGGAGCATCTGCAGAGATGCTCAGTATTTCAACTTGAGGGCTGTTAATTTAGATATAATGTGACAGTTTTCATTCACAATTATCAAGAAGTTAATTATTCCAGTCTTGCAAGATACTCAAAAGGTGTTTTGTAAGCTCTAGTGCTGGCTGTCTTCTCAGTCTGACAACCCAGGCACTCGCCTTTGTTCTGCCGTATTCACAATGGTTGAACAAGCATCTCCCAATCCTGACACCATGCCATAGCCAGACCACACACCTCCGGGTCCAAGGGGTCACCCCAGGGAGGAGAGAAGTGTTTTCTTCAAGAAGTGTCCTCCCACCACTGAGCCCCACTCACATCAGTGCCTGGAAAAGATGATTTAGATACCCTGTGTCTGCCCACGGATCTTATGCTGAGCTTGGTTCAACTGAGACTGCAGACTCCAGTTTCTAATTTTAATGTAGCTATTGTTTTCCTTAAGTCTCTACCTTAATCCAATTTCAACACAATGCTCTCCTAAGATAAGACATTCAGCTAAGAATACTGTGCTGCAGCGTCTCCAAGGGCTAAACTGCTGCTCCGTGGTACCATTCCCTGGATACTGAGAACAGGAACAACTACAGTCACCTGGCAAACGGAAAGCTGCCAACATATTAGGTGAGTAAATAGGAAACCTGCTCTCTTATGCTACCTGCCAAAAACATTTGCACTGCAAATTATCAAAAAACTCTCCTCAGAGTTCCCTCACACAAGAGCATTTGTTCCCCTTCATTAACCAAAGCAATTGGAAAGCACAATGAGATGGACCCCTGAATCTTGGAGGTGAAAAGCCTCTCTTTCTCCAAGATGCTGAGTCCATCAAAATTGATTTTGCCACACAGTAACTGACTTAGGGCTGCCTTTTACCCTCAGTGACTTGTACTGATGGAACTGGATATATTGTGGCAGTGAAGGATGAAGGGATGATGTTTGCCAAAAGAAATCTACATCAGCTGAAACAAGGAACTAACATGCAGACTTTCCACCATAAGACCTTTTGTACCAGAGATAGCCTAGCTGTGTACAAAACTGGAAACAAACACAACCAGTTCGCATGCAAAGTGCAAGTACGAAAAGAAAATCCCCACTTATGTGGGAAACCTTGTGTTTCCAAGGCAAGACACTTCTTTCAAAGTGACTCAGACTGTGGTTTCCTTCAGTTCTTTTTCGTCCTCTGTAAGGTGATTTAATAGGATGACTCCATCTCCTTCCTGCTCCTGAGCCTGCATAATGTCCACTATGTGAAATACCTAAAGCCCTCAACCACAAGACCACACCATCATGCACTTACATTTCAGCACATGCACAGCTGCTCTGAAACCAGTTACAACCAAGGAGACATCTCTGTGCTGGCCTGACTGCATCCTAACATTTTCTAAATGTTTCCAAAGGAGGGATTCAGAGCTCCAGTCTAAGCACACTCCCAAAATAGGAGAAGCTCTCCTGCTGAACACATCATCCTCGTCAGAGGGACTGCATGTAATAAACAGTGGGATCAGTAAGCCAGCAGCACTTGTGGGAAAACTCCACCCCATCCGTCCTGACCTTTGACTGCTCAAACTTCTGCTGTTTAAATCAAAGAGCTAACAGAAATAAACAAGTGAGATTAAAAAAATACTAATAAACATGCTCTCACCCCACCTCATCCCACCCTCTTTGTCAAAACTATAGGACATAAATTGCTGATCTTAAGTAAGGAAATGGGACAGCAATAAGAGCTGGATAGCACAAAAAGGTCAAGTTCATGAATTTTGTCTGAAATCAAGTTACCTGAAGGGTGCCTGAAGCATTGATGGTGTTCCAGGATTCTGCTAAGGAGGGTAAGAAAGGCAAAAATCATCACCAATCCAAAGACACCAAAACCCCTTAAAGAGCTGCAGGGCTTGCACTGAAAGGATTTGAAATTCAGTAATGATGCTGAGAGATAAACTTGTTAAGTGTGATTAAGAGCCACTTCCCCCCATACAATTCACATTTTCACCAGCGAGTATCACCTTGCTAAAACAGAGGCTTTGCTCTGATCTTTGACATTTCCCATGAACCCAGCACTAAGAAATCAAGAACAGACAGCTTAGCCTGTCCTCACAAACAGATTGAGATAAATGGTGCATCCTAAAAGCTATCTGCTCTGGAAACTCCAGATGATCCAGTTAATTGGACAACTGATTACCTGATCTTTTTTTTTTTCCTAGAGAAGCTAATTAGCTCTATAAGATAATGTTTTTTGAGATGTTTCTAGATATTTCAGCTAAACACAGACAGAATCCCAGTCCCTGAGAATATTAAAGCTTTGCAATACTTGTGGTGGGAAAATGTACCTTTAAACAGTAAATAAGGAAGTCAGTAAGTCACTAATGGCACTCAAAGCACCGTGTAGCAGGTCGACAAATGACAATGTAATTTTTGTAAAACAAAAGTAAGCCAGAACAGGGAAGGTTTATATAAATCATCAAAGAGAACACAGAAAGTCAAAGCTTGGGCCAGGGCTGCAACTGGATCTCATACATGTGTGAGGCTTAGTCCATTTGATCAGAGATGCAACTCAAAGCTCCAACCCACAGTACCAGTACAGGATTATCTGAGGTAGCACTGATCACTGGAAACCACTATTCACTCTTACCACACTAAGCTTTCGTCTGTCAATGTCAGCCATGCTCTGGAAATTCTCAGAGAGCATCCCAGGACTGCCAGTTCGGCAGATTTTATCTGTTCTCCTCCCAGCCTCTGCTATCACAACTCCTTAATGAACTAAACTCCCTCTAATCTTTCTTGGCAAGGCCTGTAGGAACTAAGTGTCAGATACCCACTGTGAGAACTCACAGAACAAGAAAAGGTTGCCTACTCAGCATTCATCCAGGCTGAGAACATCTACCTTGCACAGGGGCTGAACATGCAAACCACTTAACGTCGGGTGCAGCAGCCACAGGGATGCTGCCAGTCACACCTGGGCTAACCACACAGCCCAACAGATTGCAAGAGCAGATGTTAATGCTGTGGGATCAACCTCAGTAGCCTCTTCAAGGAAAAATTCCTACTAATTCAGGGATTTGTGCACATGTGGAATAAAGACTGGATCCAAAATTTAATGCATGCACTCTTAAAAACTAAGGTACACACGTAATGGAATAAACAGAAAATTTAAGGCAGACCAAAAATACAACATGGACAGATACATGACAAATAGCTTCAGAACACAGTGTCCAACAATTTTCCAAACACCAAAATAGTCATGGCAGCACATCTGCAAATCCAGCTAGTTGTCACTAACCAGCAGTTTAACTCAAGTGCAAGCTCCGCGCAGAAGCCTGAGCACCATCATCATTCACAGGAGAGCAGTGACTGAGGGAACTCAACACAGGGGACAGAAAAGTGTCATGGGGAACAGTAACATCTGCACTTACTGGGGCTTTCCTCAGCTTCCCAGGACTACACAGAGTTCAGGTAGGGGTAGTGGACTGCCAACAAGACCTATAATAATAACTTTAGAGTCAGCTTCTCATCAAAAGAGCCACCCTGCAAAATGGGTACTGTGAGAGCAGGAAAACTGAGGGAAGACAATTGCTTAAGTATTTGGGAATGCTGAACAGTCCCTGCTGGAGAAGTTCAACAGGAGGCAAGATCATAATGGCTTGTCTCCTTTCCTCTTTTGCTCCATTACTAAAATCACTTTCAAGTACCAGAGGGTAAGGGTGGAGAGAGGGAGAGAGAGAGAAGAATGTCTGGAGAAGATCTTCAAGAAAAACACCCGAACCAAAATGATTTGCTGTTCAAGGAATGTTTTGTTGCGTATTTGCTTTTTTCTTTTTCTTTTTTAAATCATTAGCATTACCAAATTTATTCAATTTCATCTTGAAGAAAATTTACCTTTGCTGTTTAAATGAAAAATTAGAGCAAGAGAAAAAATGAGCAGCACATAAAGGCTCCATCTGGAAATGTTTTTTGGAAATGAAAAGCACACAATGCAAGAAGGGTTTATTTTCTGTCATGATACAACACTGAAGTTACTACTTCTCCTTTTGTTAATAACTGGGGCCATGAGTCCAAAGCTTCCAAGAGTACAAGAACATGAATACCTGTAATGAGGCTACCACTTCACAGCTCCTTCCACCACCACTACTGAAGTTTCATCCAGCTGGTTTCCACAAGGACTGTCCTTAACTAAAGGTGTGAGTACCTATCCCTTTACATATTAAGCAACATCTACAGTGAGAAATAAATTCCTGCCTGACACTCCAATACATGTGCACAATGTCTCCATATAACTGCACAGAAGACCCCACCTGATGCAGAAGATTTTTCATGGATACTCTTCACTCTCTCTGTAGAAAAAACCTCCTTCACTTATGACACCCCAAGTGCCAGATCTACTTCCAGTTGTGAGAAGGCTTTTAGTTTGTAAGGGATTGACACAGCCCACTGGATGTAACATCTCCAGCTACTGCCACTCCCAAACACTCTATTATTTCCAAGTACTTGGGTTGCTCACAGACTCTAATAAGTCTTCAAGGACACCTTGGACATGGATTCAATTTATACCTTCACTCTAAGGGAACATAAACCTGAGAAAGACAGGAGGACACTTTCTGTCTTCAAGCAGAAGCAGTAGCAGCAAGCCCTTGGACAAGGAGGTCTTGGCTGCAGCAATCCCAGAAGAGCTCCACTGCACAGACCCTCATTCTTTTACAGAATCTCCTTTGATTGCATCTGAGGCAAAAATTAAGAGAATAAGAGAATTCCAGCAGTAACTCAGGAGGAAAAGCTAAAGGAGTTTCTGGCTAAGAAAAAATGTCCCACTGGTACTCCCCCTCATTACACCTCCAAGTGCTGGATTGGCAGTGTATCTGTGAGTCAGTATTTTTCACTGTCAATGGAAAAGCTGAAACAAGATTTGATTAAGAATAAAAAAATTACTAGCATTAACTATTTCCACCATTACAGAAAACAGAGCTTGTCAGACTAATCTGATACCTCTTACTTTATGATATTAAAAGTTTGGTTGATACACATAATAAAGTCATTGCAATATACTCAGACTCTGTAATATATTATGGTTTCTGCAATGCATTTGACTTGGTACTGAATGTCATTTTGATTAAGAAGATATAACGACTAAAATAAACACAGGAGACATTAAATGGATCAAACTCAAGATAAATGACAACTCTCCAATGCAACAGTAAATGTGAAACACTTATTGTGTAGATCTGCTTCAAATGGGATTCTGCAGGGACCCACTCTTAGCCCAGTGCTATTTAGCATTTTTAGAGTAACCTGGAAGAAAGCATAAAATCAATATGCATGGAGTCTGGAGATGATACAAAGCCAAGTTTGAACAGTGATGAATAACAAAGAATATGAGGCAATGATAAAAAGTCAAAACACTGCTTGACAAGTAATACATAAAAAAAACAAGTATGTCCAATCTGAAGCAGAATACAAGGCCATAAATCTAGAAACACAAAGGGCAGGCCTTACTTACAGGACTCTGATGTAAGAGGCAATAATTTGGGGAAAAAAGCACCAACATCATCACAGATGATCAGCACAGAAAATAACAAAGAGATCACATACAAAATAGTAAATTTGGTTCCATAAACACAGTATCTACTCAAGATAGAAAAGTTCTAATATCTTTGTATTTGTCCATCATGTGATGCTCTCAGTTTAGAAATTACCTTGAAAACTGGAAAGCTCATAAGAGCCACAAGAATCAGGAAGATTTTGGAAAACACATTCAAGTAGGAGATTACAGATTCTTTCAGTTCAATACACACATTGTCTGAATTCATAAAAATTAATTATTAAATTAATAGCAATAGAAATGGGCATTAATATAAGGAATAGCTTTGAAGGACACTTCTCATGCCCTAATAAAGGTATATTTGGGCACTTTTATTCAGAATGTAATAGTTTCCATTGAGGAGTTTAATTAAATAGTGAATCAATGTATTTTAAGAAGTCCTTCAAATTACATCTCCTTATGGATCCCCTAGAAACTCAAAATGTAGACTGATGTTGTCACAGGTTTTAGATCACAGAATATTCTGAGTTGGAAGGGACCCACAAGGATCAGCGAGTCCAACTCAATTATTAAGATGATTATATAAAGATCAGTACGATCAGGTGATACATCTTTCTAATACCTGGAAATTGACACATTCAATAACGTTAAAACTTTTTTTTAAAAAAAGTACAAAACTGACAATGGACCCAGGGATGGCAGGAGAGTCTTCATCACTAAAAAGGCATTCACCAGCACCTGATTCCTTCCAAAAGGATGTCCCATGAGATCAAATGTGATTTCATTTAAGCCCCATATAATGGAGACCAACCCAGGTTTTGGTGGTATCTTTTAGCCTGATTCTTTAGGTATTAGCTCAAAAATTCAACTGTGTATTTTTCCAAACAATGCCCTTGAACATGACTATGCCTTCTGGTCTGGTATCATGGCACTGGAGATTACCAGGCACTGGGGGCCCAAAATAGGATGAACAATTTAATTTCATTTTAAATCTTGCAACAATCCTCCAGGAATAAAATGCATAATCCAATAAGCCACACAAATCTCAGTAGGCTAATCACATTATTTTAAGCCCTTTTTAATCAACTTAAATTATTTCTTCATTAATCACATTTATGCCGATTCAGATCAACCCCAATCCTTAAATTTAGCAATGAAGTCACAAAACTCAATAAAATAAGGTAATGAATCCGCTTTAATGGGAATTTTTTCAAAATTCCAGTTTTTATTAATAATTGAATTATTAAATAGGTTGTGATTAAATCCATAAAGTCAAATATAAAGTACATGGGCAAGCCAGCACGCTGTTTTATCTGCCTATAATGCACTTGGGGTGACATTTTGCCTCAGGCATTCTATCTAAGGCCCCACCTTTCTGTGAGAGAGAAAAGCAACTTTCAGCATACCCAACAAATGCATCAGCTCCTCTGAGGAAATGGTTTATCAATTAAGGAAAGCGCCCTTGAGGTGCAGGAGTTTTACAGCTGGTGCAGGCTCTCCTGGGGGTACAGCACCACCTTCACAGGACCCCAGACAGATCCTTGTGGCAGCTGCCCAGCTCACCTGGCGTGGGTGGAGGGGTGATCCATGTCCCTGCCATGCCTGTCCTGTCTGTGCTTTACCAGCCTCTGTCACCAAGGTTCATCACCAAACAAGGATTAGGGGAAACTTTCTGATCACTCCTCTACAAAGCGTACATATGGGCATGGAGATGTGTCAGTTAGTACACACAGGTTGAAAAATTCCTGAAGTATTTTACCCCCATCTACAGCTCTTTAGCTTTGCACTATATGCACAACGCATACCAGACATCCCCCTTCAGCATCCCTGGGCTGGAAAGCCAGGTGTAGGTATAAATCATGCCTGTTGGTATCTGAGCAGTGCCAAGCCTTGAAATGTGCTAAAGGAGTTGGCAGGGCTAAAACCAACACACAAGTGAAAGAATTATTTCAGTGGTCCACTTAGCAACAGCATGACAAATTAAACATCTCCCTTACAAGCAAAACACAGATTTCCCCATTAATTCAAAGGAAAAAAGTATTCAAGAGACAGCTGTGGTAGCCTCATTAAATCATAATATGAGCCTCTCATCCACAGGCGTCTTCCAAATTTTTACCAATGCAGATGCTGAATGTTTGCATTACTCATCAAAATAAGGAGTAAATTATGCAGGTTACAAGCATTTTAATAAGGTTTAAACCATGGCATCATAAACATCCAATTTATTTAAAGAATATCTGATTTGCTATGGTGATGTGCTACAATTTTTAATCACATTTCTTCAAAACTATCCACCTTCAATGGAACAGCTCCTCTACTTCCCAGCGCCCAAGTCTTTGGGAGAGAAAAATCACTTGCTTGTTTTGGTTTGGTTTTCTTAAACAAATAAAGGAATGCAATTATAATGTAGTTTTATTCTGATCATATATATATTTGCTAAGTAGATATAAATCCTTTCTCTTAGAAGTAAATTAGCTGCATGCCTGAACATTCCAATCCCTGGGGTTTCACATACCACATGCATTTTTACAGTTTAAGTACATCATCAATGTCATGTAATTGTTTCCATCCAGTTAATATTTAAACATTATGAATTAGTGGCTATAGGTATATAAAAAATATCTGCAATGTAACCACAGTATAATTATACCGTAACTGCAATGTAAGTTCTACTTACATGAAGAAGACAACACCTTAAATCAGCAATAGTTTTGTACACTTGCAATATATAGAAAATGTCGAGCAAGAAATAAAATGGTGGATTTGCAGCCAGAAAAGTGGGAACCTCCTGGCTTTTAGTTCTTCTCACAACCCCAGGAAGACCCCTTAGGAAGCACAATCTGCTCTGGATTTGTCTCGTGCTTTCCATAAAACTAAAAAACGTCCCTGATGCACAAATCTCAGTACCTTCAGAGAACAGGCACTTTCCGCCAGGGTTTCCATCCTCCCCCTCTCCTGGGGGTGATACGCATGGCAGAAGAGGGGGCATCTACCAGTAGGGGCAGGAGCAGCTGGGCCAGTCTTTTGGGGAAGATTTCTGTTCTAAGAGGTCCAAGTTTTGCATTTGCCTCCTTGAGGACGGAAAGCCACAGGTCCTGTTGCTAAACCACAAGCTTCCCTTATCTCGCACAGTTATCATTAACAGCAACACCACCCTCCCCTGAGTGATTCAAGAGGGAACTAAAAGGCACCCCTTAAACACTGGTCATGTTTAATTTTGTAGGTGTGGACATGTGGTAGCAGGAGAGTGGAACCACTTTTTCATGGACAACAATGAGCTCAGAACTCACAGCCCATTCAATGGGCCCTTTAAAATAGATTATGATTCACAATAACTGTGTGATTTAGCTGTTGCTCACTTCAAGCTTTAATCTTACAAACACTTACACACACATTTAGTTCCCATGTTCATTTGTTAATATCCTAGTTAGATTAAAATAGGTGTGACTGTGCATTTGTTCATTCAACATCTCCTCAAGTCCTTTTTAAATACCAGTGCTTTGGCTTTTCCAGACTTTTAAATCTAATCCCTCCCACCAGGGAAACACAGACTCTAAATTCAACAGTGTGGTTTTTACAGAAGTAGATACAGTGAAAAGATAAATTTTAAGGAAAAGCCTTTTTCTTCTTCTAAAAACATTAATTCCTTCTTTCCTTTTTTCTTGTTATTTTTCATCAGTTCCTTTAGGTGGATGTATGAGCCCTGCATGCTCCCCAATGTATTGCTGAAAGGTAAATAAAGGGTAAAAGAACACACCTCTATTCAGCTGCAGGATTTGGCTAACTCTTGGAAAAAAGGGAGCAAAGGTGAGCAAAGGAGCCAGCAGCAGTGAGTGCCCCAGGCCCAGGGGAGCACACTCATTCTGAGGATGGACTGCTCCAAACCCAGAATACTTAGGAGAAGTTGACTTTTCAGCTCCAGCTTTACAGATGACACTGTTTCTTTCTAGCTGGTGGCCTCAGAAAAATCATATTACTGTAAATACACCATTTAAGGTTTTTTTTAATATGTCTGTCTTTAAATGGACAATTACAAAGGACAATAATTTAAAAATTATATGGTGTTCAGAAAATTATAGAAATCATTTGCTTTGCTCATCAGCTTTCCATTTCAAAGCTCTCCATGAAATTTCTAGTCTTAACCCTAAAGCAAAGCTTTATGCAATGAAGGGCCAACATATTTTATATCTGCTTAATTACAATAATGAAGACTTTGGTAATGCATTTAAAAGAACTACAGTCTAATCAGGGCTGTATCCAGAGAACTGCTTTGTTGTACCCAGGAGAATTTATCTGTCTTAATTAAGTCTCCTCTCTCAGACACAGAACATAGTGACTCTTTCATCTGAACTACCTTATGTAATTGCACAACAGCTCTACTTACTGCATACATTGTTTTCAGTGCAGTTTCTAACCCTGTCATCGTGCTCCCTAAAGCAAAGATACCTAAAACATAGAAAACCATCCACAAAACGTCCTTGTGTGTGGTAAACAGTATCCATGTGGTTCTGTCTCGTACTTCAGCAACAGGGGCAGCAATAAAATATGAATGCCCTAATGATCCTATTGATCCAAATCAGATTTAATTCTCTTAATTTGGACAAAGCAATTGTTCTTTACTTACCTTAATGTAATGAAAGTAGAATCTAGCCCACAGGAGCAATGTATGAGATTCATGGAAACCTCCTTCTTAATGGTACCATATTTTCTGGATATACTATTTGAAGGTATATTTGGAATCAGGAGAACAGTACAAAACATTGTAGGAGTACCAGGTATTTTACAGGTAAATTAACAAGAATTAAATCTTTCAGAGTTACCATAGACACTAAACTTCATAGTTTATTAATCTCACTGGGTTTTTCTGATTCTGAATCAATATCGAAGCTTATGGAAAATATTTTCCTCCTTATGCCTATGCATGAACAAAATTAATTTTTTCCCATTCAGTGTTTTCTTCTGGGATCATTATTAACTGAGAGAAGGAAAACAATCAACTCTTTGTATGCTGTAAAGTTGCAAACATTTTTTTAACTATGTACTTTGGAAAATAATAAATTTCTAACTCATTTTCCAAAGACAATTAAATTATCTGTGAATGAGTTCTTCAGCTACCAGGTAAATGAGGTCCATCAGATACTCTGTAATTGCTAAATATTCTCTATCAAAGCACACTGTTGTAGCTCAGCAAACTGAAATGGCATTACTGCCTTCATGAAAAATGAATGCTTCACCCTGCAACCATTTGCTGGTATTTTAAAAATCAAACACTGACTTAAGAGCTCCAAGTGGAGTGCAGTCATTCATCAAGCACTGTGCACCACCAGATGACACAGAGAGATTTTGGTTGTAAGGTTGGCATGACTCAGCCTCAAATTGGTTCCTTCCCAAACTCTCATAGAAAACTATTTTCTCCTAAAAATAAGAATGTGCCCAAAAATAAACTCACATGCAGCATTAGAAAAGTGTAGGAAAAGATGAAAACCACACCATCCAGAAAGTAGCCAAAGTACTAAATTACAAAGGACAAATTTTGAAGGAGTCTGAATAAATCCTTTGATTTCAGGGTCAACACGGCTATTGGAAGTAAGAGAAGTGATGCAACCAAACCCGTGAAGAACTGAAAGGGTAGAACATTTTTAGATTATTAACTGAGCTGGGCTCAGTTAATAAATCTTCCACAGTTTATAGCTTACTTTTGGTGACACATTCATTCTGGATACCTTAATGCTTAATTTCTCTGCTGCCTGAAAACACAGGGATTGAAACTGAATTCTGAAATCCAAGCAGGCACACACACAGGACTGGGGATGAAGCAGGTTTTCCTGGCATCCCAGTTCCAAAAAGCTCAAGTACAGATGTCACATATCATTGCATACAGAGTCAGAGGTACTTATGTCTAAATGACTAAAGCAACAGATCTGACTCCAGAGTAGCACTGACGTAAGCAGAAGTTCAGTGACTTGCTCTGCATGAAGCAGAGATCTGATGATACATCCCCAGCTCTTGCTGAGTCAATGAAATGTTTAACCACAGATCTACTGTATTCAGTGAAACTTAAAAGAAATTTTAGCGCTTGGCTGATCTCAGAGACTCACCCACAGTCATGCAGGAAACAGAGGGCAGAGGAGCTGTGAACAGTGCTGATGCCTTGTGATACCGAGCCACAAAACCACCCCTTTGTTTTCAGAGATTGCTCTACTTTGTATCAAACCTACCTGTTTTGTGAATCACATCTTCATGGCAGGAATGTGGCAGCATGCAGTAAAAATAAGTCAAACAGTTGTCTTGGTAAAATGCTTCTTTACAAGTATAAAAAAGACACCACACACCATTCCCAAGTGTTTTTTCAACAAGATTCCTAGGTATATCTTCAAGGAAAAAACCCTACAAACCTGAAAGATAGGCCTTTTAATTTCTGACCATAAATATAATCTGAGGGCAGGTAGGAGACATAGGCTTGAAACCTCTTAACCTGAACTGTATGCCCTTCACAAGTTTCCCAATAATAATAAATGGCTCAGTTTGGGTAATACAAATGTTGGTTTCTTACTTGAAAGTTTCAGTGTAATTGTTTGCCCTTCTTGTATTTGAGTATTCTCACTCAGGTAATACCAGAAAATATACACAGAAGTGCCCCTTTACCTCTGCCATTTCATTTTTATACACTTACACAGTGACAACATGAAAAAATGTTTATTTCAGCAAAGCCTTGGGCAGAGCTGGGCCCATGCAAAACCCAAACCACAAGCAGTCCATATGCACAGCCTCACCAAGAAAATTACATAGTTTAATCAGAATTTTCTGAGACAGAAAATGTGCTTTAAGTTTACTAGAAGCAGGTGTTTATTCTACAGGGAAGAATGAGACTAAAAGGCCTGGAAAATCTTTTTGTATTTTCCTATTTAAGCCTGTGCAAAGAGACAGACAATGTTTGGCAAACAGATATATTTTAAATACACATCCTGAACATGTTTATGCTCCATTTGTGACTAACATAGGGCATTGAGAATAAAGCTGTGCTAACTCCTGTGGCTTGAAACAGGACACATGGATATGAGGGCACAGGCACAAAAACAGCTGTGTGAGCACACATCACACACTGACACACACCTAAGACAGAGATGTAAGGCATTTCACCACCTCCTTTCCAAGTGCAACCTGGAAAATTATAAAAAAACCTTGGTACATTCTGAGCCATTTCAAGAGCAAACATTTTCTCCCCACAAATATCTCCTTGAAGCCCAGAGGGCAATCATGTCTTGCAGGGATGATTACAGAGCATCCAGAAGGGGAAAGAGAAGCAGAATAGAAGAACTCCATCAGAGAGAAACTGGGAAAACCAGCAGGATTACACAAAAGGAGCAACTAGAGCTCCTTCAAGCAAACATTGCTACTGCCTGTATTAATCAGACAGAGCTGTTCCTGAAACCAATACATAAATTTACATTGTTTCAGTCTGCATATATAACACCAGTTCAATCTCATTTTTCATACCAAATTACATCAGATTTTAATTAAAATATTTTAACTGAAAATTAAAACATCAGTGGTGGTGCACAGACGCTGCTGAACAGATTTACTTTCTCCCTAATTCAAATAAAACAAAATAAGAAGGAAATACCTAAGAGCAAGCTCAGCCAGCAGCAGGGACTGGCCACTGAATTAATGTTCCAGGGTGTTATTTTCTTTCTAAACTTACCTCTTGCTGCCAGTTACATGCCTGCAGGATCAGAGACTACCAAACTGAACTCTATTAGTCAAATAGCAGGGGAATGTAAAAGCAAATAGCTCCTAAATGCAGTATAACAGTAATAGTACATTAATCAGGAAACTCCAAACAGCTTTTTCACTTATCAGGCAAAAGGTGGTCCCTTAGCAAAACTGAAGCCTTGAACTCCCTACCATCACATGCAGACACATGTGGGTGAGACTCAAACGCAGTGACAGAACACCACCTTCCACCTCTCCCAAAATATTCACCAACAAGTTTCACTGGGAGAGGTGACAACAGAAGAGCCATACAGCACAATATCCATTTCCAGAGCCACTGCTCTAATGCACCCTAACTCCACTTCTTCCAACTGCTAATTGCTTCCAACGAGCTAACATGAGACCTGCATCTCTTTTCTCCACAGCTACTGCCTCTGATGCTTCCAGAGGTTCTTTTGTTTGGTTCAAAGGAGTCAGAGTTATAAACTTTGTCTGGCTCAAACCAGCCACCCAATTCAGCCTGAATTGCTAAGAGCACAGATGTTTTTGGCCCAGCACCATACACAGCCAGGCTCCACTGATGCTGCTGGCCATTTGCTGAAACTTTCTCTGATTCCACAAATAAAGCCCATTCCATGACTTAACGTCGTTTTCTAGCTACAAAATAAATAAAAGAAACAGTAAAATGTTGCATATTGGAATGTACTCTTACAGTGATGGGAGCCCTTAGGCAGAGGGGGAACATAAACAAAAATTAAGGCATGAGTCACAGAGTGCAAGTCAAAGAAAAAAAATGGGAAAAAGAATATCAAGAATATCAAGAATACACACAGAGGGTGCAAACATGACAGACACCAGACAGAAGCAAACAGGGCACCATGTAGAAGTGGCTGTCAGGCACAGGCAGCAAACTTCAGAAGCAGACAGGTTAAAGAGCTTCTGACACTTCGCTCAGTTCAGCTTTCCATCCTCATTAAAAAAGCACCTGAAAAAGGAAACCTTCATTCTCCCGGGAGCACATTTACTTCTTAACAAATGTTACTGAGAGTTGCACTATTGACGTCAATAAAAGGAGGGCAGTTTAATCACTGAAGCCAGCTCTGGGTTGCTGATCTGATGAGGATCTGCTGCTCAAACTGCTAATGGTTTGAGCCTAATTTTGTGGTAATCTCTGTACTGAGTTACTATATGTATTCCCCATTCCCCGCTGCTGAGGTATCTAACATCCCTGTACCTGTCAGGTGCTGGGAACTGAAAATTGTTTCTCTGCAGTATTAAAAAGGCCAAAAAAGGAAAATGGATATTACTAATGGGCAGTGTCAGTGCTCATGTCCGTAGAGGATATGGCAGTTCCACAGAGCTGAATTACATTACATATTTGCACATGGCAATTTGCACTGAAAAGGAAATACTCTTCTTCTTAGCTGAGTTTTGCTGTTAAAACAGATCAGCCAGGAAAAAAAGAAAGAATAGAGGTCGGAATGGAAAAAAAGCCAGTCTGATCTTCTCAGCTGTCTGCAGAGCTCAGGCACATCCCCACTAACCCTCCAGCCACTGTGTAGGGCGAGCACCACACAGCCCTGCATGGCAAAGACTGAGGATGCAAAAGACGATCAGCAGTTCTCATCCTGAAGACTAAAGGTCAAACTGAGCCAACCCCTCCAGTGGCAGCAGAGGCACATGGTTCCAGCAAACCCCCAAAGGCAGAGACACAGCAGGCCAGCCAGGCAGCACAGTGACACTCAACATGCCACTAATTCACCAGCAACAGCTCTGCCCTAACCTGTCAACAAACCCAAGCATGTTGTGCATGACTGCTTTCCAGCATCACTTCTCCTACTGCTTGTCCTCTGCAGACCTGAGGCAGGTTGGTGGGTTGGGCAGCTGGGTAAGCCCAGCAGCCAGCAGAGGCAGTGGGCAAAGCCTGGCTGTCCGCACAGAACAGCAAATGCCTCAGACATGCAAGGCACCCTGCACTCAGGCACGCACCTGGTGATCCACAGCATCCCCTTCTGTTGCCAAAGTTGTTTAATAAACCACTAGTAGACTTGAGGCTTGAAATTTCACAGGGATGTTTAGACTGAGAGCTTACATAGTGACAAACTTCTGGCTTTGAGAAAGACTGCTAAAACCCATCTTTGGTCGTTTACACATCCTCTCTTCTAGTGCGAGACCTGCCATCTGCCTGCTGTGATTTGCCAGTTACGCTGCCGTATCTGTCACCACCCGCCATCGCTGCCACCACAACCACACAGAAACCTCTCCTGGCATTTGCACCCTTGTGCTGCTTTTAGACTGTTGCCTGAGAAGGAGCATGTGCCACAGGGTTAGAGGCAGAGGGCAAGAGAACTTGGTCATTTATATCCCAAGCGCTGCCATACAAGCAGGCTTTTCCTCTCCAGGAGTGGTGAGGAGCAGCAACATCCCCAAAGTCCAAGCAGGGAATCCCAGTGAGCTGACACTGCTCGAAGACTGCCTGGCACCAGCCCCTCCAGCACAACTGCATCCACCCCTGCATCTCCTCCACCCTGCTTTTTGGACACTAAGCACTCTGAGGGCTAATAAAAATGCCAGCCCTCCACAGATCCCTTATTTGACCTTAGGCACAGTCAAATTCTCCCACCTTGCATCAGTTCATGCACCTGCTAGATCAGTATCACAAGATTTCCAATCCTGCCTTACCCCACAGAAGCTGATCTGTGGAAGCTGCACATGAAACAGCAGTGGCTGTGTGTTCAAACAGGGGACTCATCCACTTGGCATCCAGTAAATTCATGTCCCCTGCTCCTTCCCTATCTGCCTGAACCCAAATGCATATAGTAGACTGTTTAAAAAAGAGGTAATTTGAATCAAATAGCACTCCTCAAACATTCCAAGAGCATTCCTGAAAACCAGGATGAATTTTATTCCAAAGCCTCTAAACAAGCAGCAAGCTCTGCTGCAACACTGCTGCTTTCCCTTTGCCTCAGTAATTCAGTTTCCACTGTGGGGGGCTATTTATCTCATTCCCTTTGCAACATAAAAGCCATTTCTCCAGTCAAACCTCTACATTAGAGATGGTTATTTTTTCTTTTATCATAAGCCTGCTGATAGTCTATTTCATATGGAGGGAAAGCACACAGCTGAGTGATGAAGGTGGCGGCAGAGAAGCAATCACGCTCATGCGAGGGACCTCTCCCAGGATTTTATGCTGCTCACCAAGTCTGACTGGAGTGCCACACTGGCTGTACATCACTGTGATTACACTGCCTGGGTCATTCTGATTTACGGGACAGGGAGAGACGCAGAGGCAGGAAATTGGCCCAGAAATGATGCACTAATGTGTACTCCTCTCCAGAAGCTCAGTGACTGTAAATAGGAAAATGTTAAAACCACGTTTTTGATAAGCAGGACAAATCACGTAAAGTCCCTACAATTTTATTAGAGGAAACATTTTCAAATGCATTGATTAAATTAGGAATAATGACTTGGACCCGAAGTTATAAACCTCTAATTTCATCAGCACTAATGACCTCCTGAAACAGAAGGGAGGAAGTCAGCATCCTCATGGCTGAGACGAAGAGTGCAAGCACATGACACCAGCCCTTTATCAGCCATGCTGCAATGGATAAAACCGGGTGAGAAGACAAAGACTGTGGAGGGCCAAATCACAATCCACGTGTTAAACAGCTTCAGCTACCTAAGACTTCAAACCCTGTTCAAAATTACTTATTTCTTTAGCTCCAACAGACATTGAGACACTTAATTGTAATCAAAAAAGCAGCTTACATAAAAGCAGTGTTATTCTGTGCATATTCACAACAAAGCATATGGAAAAATGAATGTATCCAACTTGTAATCATCTTCCCAATGCAAATGGCTTCTGACATGCATTTTCCAAAGCATAAGTTGCATGCAAACATCCCACACACCAAACTGCTAACTCCAAAGGACATGCAGCAAGGAGCCTGTCATCAGCTGGCATTCACCTTCCCACTCTGCTGTAGCACTACCACTCTTCTCTCACAGAAAGTCACACTCCTCTCTGATACTTACACTGTTTTCTCTCCACAGTCTTACTAAGAGGAAGAAGACAAGGGCAGGTGTGGATCTTCCACTGCACATAGAGACCAAGGATCAATCCAATTGTCCCTCACCTCCCTGAGACTGACTAAACAAAGAAGTATTGTCCCTGAGTGGGCCTAACATGCAACCTGTACCCTAAGATGTCATTGCAAGATGAGAGAGACCTGATAAAGAGCAAGGAAATGAGCAGGGATGACAAGGCATCTTCTTAAATGTTCCCCTGGGTCCTGTAGGTGGAAAGGTCTTGTCATCCCTGACATGACTGAGATGATCTCAGGATCACATGAAATCTAAACTCGTCTCCAAATGCCTGCACACACTGAGCAGACCAGGAGGAAAGCAAAGCAGGGTTCTCATGTCCTGCTTCCCAGGCCCCAGGCATTGGTGTGACTTATGCAATGCCCAAGAAGGCTCTTCACACTGAAGGTACTTCCTTTTGGTGGAAAGTCACCTAAACCTAAACTGCTCGTTCACTAGTGCAGACCTAATTGGGGCCTTCTATACTGAGTCCTCCTTTTGTCTTCCCACAATGGCCAACATTATAAAGGATGTTTTATCCATTTTCCTTTTTCCCTCCAGTGTTTAGCCCTTTCCCTTTAGCTCTATGAAAATCAGAAGCAAGAAGGAAGAGTGAAATGAATGTCTATGTCTGTCAAAACACAGTGAATGGGAAGAAAGCAAACTGTTCTTCCCTAAACTCAATTTTCATTACCTCACATGTCTCTGAAACCAGCAAATATAAGAAACTGGTGTTAGAAGAAAAATTGTTTTAACAAAGGTTGCACCTTGAAATTTAACATTAATATGGAAGAATAAAATAGCAAATCATGCAACACTGTGGAAAAAAACTCAGAATTATCTGAGTGCTTTCCCTTCCCTTCCCTTATTAATGCAGTCTTTAGATTTATGTACTTCTCTTTCTTGTAAGAACTACTTCACAGGATAATGCATGATTAATTAATTAATTAATTAATTAAACGTTACCAGCTTTGATTAATCTGTCAGATAAATGGGAAACACATACTGATAACTTATAGCTGTGCATTAACTCCACTTCTGCCTCTCTCACCGTGACACATCCAAAAAACAAGCCTTACCTCAAACAAGAAACAATTTTGCTTAATCTCCCTTCAGGATCCAAAACTCATGCAACATCCTGCCCACATCCCCTGACCCATCAGAATACCCTGTATGGTGAAAAACTGAGTTTCAGACCTTTGAATCTGAACCTCTGGAACACGTAAGAAGCTGGGACCTTGCTGGCTACATACACTTTCCTATGCAGTAGAAGCTATAAAGATGCTCTTCTGTGCACCCTTGGAATTTCCAGGAACATAATACAGAAATAATCTCATTTGGGCATCCAAGAACAGGAGAGAATGTTTCACCTTGCACATTGTAGCAAATTTGGCCTAAAAGTCCATATAACTATTTATTAGCAGTGGGCCACTATTAAAAGATTTGTGTTTTTTTCCTTAAACTGAAATTCCAAATTCAAAGTATGAGTTTGGTTGCTCTTTTTTTTTCCCCTCTTTCCTTTAGTACAGGAGTAAGCTTTCTATTATTAGTCTGTTTCTGTCATTAAATTCATAGTGTGTGCAAACACTGATGGGTGTTTTTTAGCTCTATCAAACTCCATTCTGTTCTGACAACTGAGAACTACATCTTTTATTGCATTACACGTAGGGAATATTTAGAACAAACAAAAAGAGAACACTGGCTACCCACATACATTAAATATCTGATAGTACATTGAAAACAATACATGTGGTAGTGCAGCTGCACAACATTATGATAATTGAATCTGTCCTCCATCTCTCGAGCCACTGAGTTGCAGCCTTTTTTCAGCATTCTTCAGTTATTTTTTTTCATTATAAATAAAGAGACCTCATTTCCAAACTCTTCCCATCTTTAGTTTTTCCCTTGAACTCACCTCTGAGAGACTTAATGAGGACAGAAAATTGATCAGTGAGTACATTTTATGCTTTATTTGAAAGCACATAATGTTTCTCACAAGTCCTCTTTGTAGGAAGATGTGTCTGCAAGTACTTCTCTTCTATAAATATATTAGGAAAGATGAAAGAGAGAGACACAGCAGTCCAGGACTTGGACACAGGCTTGTGCCATTCATCTTCCACAAGAAGATTCACTCCAAGTCTACAGGCACAGAGCAAACCACTGCAGCATAACACCATTGTGGCTGCCACTGCTGGAAACCACGGCCAGTCTGTCATCCCTCTGGGAATCACAGCTGGAACACTGTTGTCTCACAGGGACTTTCAACCACAGTGACTGCTCCCATGATAAATGGAGTCATGGCCATCAACAGACCACCTCCAAAAAGGTCTTTGCTCAGCTCCTCTGGACCTTTCCTGATAATCGTTCTCTTGGATAGTTCCTTATGACAATAAGGAAAACTCACCCATCAGAGCAACTCCCAAATCAGCTGTGCCATGAACTTCATCTGTGTGTTGTGTATGTCAAGCTGATGTTGGACAGGTAGTGTGCAAATCCCATACTTATGCTACTGAGAGCTCCAGGGATTTTGGGATGGGTGCTGTACAGGGAGAGAGTATTCTGCTTTTAATGAGCACTTTGGCTCCTACAAAAAACCACAGTAACAAAAGCTAACTACTAAACGTTCACTGATTTCAGTCTATGCGGAAAGGGGAGGGGGAGCGTGGCAGAAATTGTGTACACCAGATTGCAGCCCAGGGTAAGCCCTGCCTGCTGTTTGGTATGTGCCAGCCAGTGTCTTGGTGCAAAACCTGATAAGACCACAAAAGTCCCTCAGGTGACCACACTACTCAGCACACCATCACGAGGATCCACTGGCATGACAGAACCCAATGACTTGGTTAGCACAAATGTGCTCTTGTGCACCAAGACTGCAATCCCCCACCAGCTGTGCACTGCCAGCCCTCCCCAGTGGCAGCCCAGCTGGATTTAGGACTAATCTGAAAGATTTTGCTCACAGACCATGAACCTCTAGTGCCCCAATGAACTCACCTGTGCTGGAACTGGGCTCCCTTCAAGATGTGTGAGGCTCAATCCTGTTCTATTTTGTTCTTATTAAGTTAAAAAATATTTTTATTAAATTAAAAACAAAGCCACAAACATATAATGGTTGGTGTTCAAATCCAAACTTTCATCCATTTACGGACCATTATTTATATGTGGGGTCTTTGTCTCCTAGAGCTATCCAATTCAAAATTAATTTACAGCCCTGTCTTCAGACATATAACATAAGCCATAGAATGACAAGACCTCAGCATGGGAGATATAAACAACCTCCAGCAGAACACACCGGGGTGCAAGTGAGCTAACACACAACTACAAGAGTCCTGTGGAACAAAACCAGCTAGTTACCCTTAAAAATACAAACACAGTATGGTAAACATTTTCTTCTCTATTGCTGACTGCTGTACTTAGTGGTTAGTAAATACTTGTGTTACGGCAGCAACCACATGTTGCAGTGGGATGTTGGACAGCACTGGTACGTACTGCATGAACAAAAAGAGGCAACAGTTGGCCCAAAGGGTTGACTGTTAATATTGCTTGCATTATTCTAATTTCTGGGGAAGAAATAATCTTACTCTGAAGGAAATTTTAAAAGGCACTCAGAACATACACTGGCTCATCAGTTAGGCTATTAACACAGAATAAGTGTGTTAATAATAATTAAAAATAAATACTGTGTTAATATAAAGAAAAATTACTCAGAGCAGTAACAGTAAATTACGTAGTTTCAGAGAAAGCCTTACAATAGCAGCAGTTTTGTTCATATTACTACATGTGCTGTTTGTTGATTGGGGAGGTGCATTTAAGACATTTCCCATGTTATGCAACAGTAATTTCTAAACTGAACTGGAAATAAGTTCGTGAAAAATACAAGTATATTTAATTGCAAAATGGACTCAAGATATGCATTAAATCAACTCATATTATCAGACTCCATCTCTAATTCTCACCAGCAACAAAAATGGAAAGTGGGCGGGAAGCTGTTCCAAGTGCCATTCCATTAAGCTTCCCACTGATGTACTCTAAACAAAAGGTTCAGGGTTTCTGTGGAAAGAGTAACAGACCCACCAGGACTTCACGAGGGATGCATGTCCTCAGTTTTCCCACGAACCCCTCTCTGTTCTCAGAGCTGTGGCTGTGGGAGTGTGGTGGCTGCGACCCTCTCACTGCAGACAGCTCATGGGAGCAGGAGGAGTGTGTTTAACGTGACCAATTGCAGCAGTCTCCCTACACACTCTTCATGCCAAATTTAACATTTACACTGGATCATTCAAGATCTACCTTGAAACTGCCCATTTTTATATTCATTTGTAAGATAGGAGAAACAGAGTTTTAAACCATTAATCTGGCTATGATCATTAACAGGTAATTGTTTTTCCATTTAAATCTTTCCATGCACCTGTTACACCACACACTGAAACTCAGTTTCTTGAGCATGCCAAGTGTGCCCACCATTAACTCAGGCGGATAGAAGGTTTGCCCCCAGCTACACAGGGAGGTTATGGCGGTCCCGTGGCGTAATGGAGAGCACTCCGGTCTCTGACTCCCAAGGTCATGAGTTCGAGTCTCAGTAGGGGACCGCCCAGCAGTTAAATGCCTCCCTGCCATCCGATCCCGTCAGATCTCGGATGCTCAGCAGGGTCAGCCCCGGTTAGTACTGGG
>JAWWEV010000172.1:28494945-28515710 GCA_035583235.1 Hafferia zeledoni
ACCTAAAAAATCCACTGCACAGGCTCGAAGGGCACACCCACGTGGGGAGAGCCCTTCCCAAATCTTCGTTCGCGAAGGTTGGGCCATTATTATTACACAGGGAGGTCAAACAGCACAGCTTAGGCACACACTGTAAATAAGTGGTTAAAGTCAAGGTCAACAAGGTGAATGTTTTAAGAAAGGACATGCAAGCCTCTTCCCCTGCCCAGAGGAGACAATGGCAGGAGTAGGAAGCCTCTCAAGGCTAAGCAAGAGAAGGACTTTTCCAGCTGGTCATGCTGCAGCAGGAACACCCTGCCAGGCCCATGGCAAGTCCCAGCCCAAGGGCTGCAATGCAACAGTGATGAGTGAGCAACTGCAGAAGGGCACAAGGAGGTCAAGGATAAACAAGGATGCACCATTTCCCCTCATATGGGATTAACTGCAGGCCATGTGCAAAGCAGTTTCCCCAGGCATGTTGCCAGCGTGCAGCAAGGGAAGGCAGCACTCGGCCCATACAAGGGCCTGCAGGATTGCACCTTCAGGAAACATGGGCATCACTCCCACCCATCTGCTCTGGAGTGCACAGGGCCCTCCAAGACCAGAAGGGGAAGCAGGAGCCCAGCCCTGCCACAGTGCAGCACTTGGGTAACAGCTGCTGCCAGGCTTCCCAGGGGCTGCATCCAGCTGCACACACCGAGACACCCTGCTCTTGGTTCTGCTCACAGGGAGGGCTGCCAAGGGGAAGGCAGCTGGCAAAAGCTAGTAAATCCTTCAGCTCAAGCTAGCAGAGATCCTGCTGTGACCCTGCCAGCTCTGATGGTGGGGCAGATAAAGGGTTCTGCACTCCAGGTAGCTCATAAAAAGAGATTAAAGCATCACAGTCAATGAGACAGTTTCCTTCTATTTGCCCACTCAGGCAGAACAATTTCCTCCAAGATTAATTTCTGCCTTCCTCCACTCAGTGGAGGCCCCAGGATGCACAGGTGGGCGGCAGGGCAAAGGCACACCAGGACAGAGGGGCACAGCCAGGGAGGAGGCCCTGTGTCCCTCTCATGCATTGATCTTCCCAGCAGAGAACCACTCCCACAGGATGAGTGTGCTTCCTGCAATGGCAGGGACACAGATCCATAGGCTGCAATGCAAATGTAAGCAAGTAATTACAATAATAATGGGAAAAGCATTTAGCTGTCACAGAACTAAACAATTATTTTCATGGCATTTAGAGAGTCCATCCAGACTGACCATGTAGGTCCATCAGACTGGGAGGTATTCCCTGCTCCTTGCAAATGTGGCTTTGACTGATGAGGGAACACGAGACAACCATTAGTGATTTGCCTTGTCAAACTTTAACAGTAATTCAACAAGGAAGCCAGAAGATGCAGCTGAGGTGTGAGAACAACAGATGGAAATTCTGATAAGATAATGATGCTTTCCTCCCAGCACAGCCATGACCTACCCATGCTCTGGGATGGTCATCTATCACGTCAGCATTTCCATCTTCCCCAAAAAGGGCAAAGCTACCTCCCCAAGGCTCAATATCCCTTAAACCCCTCATTCAGAATGGATAAAAGAGAAAAAAATCAGTGATACAGTGAGACTGTGTATCAGTGATGCAATTACTGATTGTACACGCAGTCCATATTGACTATGCTTTTCCATAAATTTGCAGAGCACCACCCAGCTGAAGTCTGTACCCCTTGGCCACCTGGCAAAGGGAATCCACTGACCAAGCCTCAGCTAGAGACCTGCCCAAACATTTTTTAAAAGACAAAGGTCTGCAAAGGAACACACACACATATTCTCACCTCCATGTGCCTAACATCTGTGCTGTGCTTCATTCCAGGTAACTAAGGACAGCGGGACAGAAACTCCAACACCCCAGTCCACCAGCTGCTTAATAAATTGAGATTTTGTGAGTGTTGACATTTCTAGGGAAATGCAGTGTACTCATGAAAACTAGTGTGTTGCAGGATTCTCTTCAAAAGCATTCAGTTTGTTTTTCCAAGCTGAGAAACTTGACAAGATAACACCTCTAATGCACTGAAAATATGTGCTGTACAGTCCCCTCAGCACAGGCTGAGGCTTCTGTTACTGCCCCAAACCTCAAGAAAACAGCAAGATAAAGGATCTACATTCTCCTATCTACAGCATCTCTACTGTAAGTGCTGCTCACCACACCCTGCAGTGCCTCAACACACCGACACTGGGGTTTGCACTTACCGTAAAGTCTTTACAGATCATGATTCTGAACTTTGTACCACGTACAGAAACTTTAATCTCTCAACTGGTAAGTACAACATCTGAGCCCTAAAATCAGATTACTAAAATTTATTTCAAGATAGGGTATTACAGAAACCACCAGCTTCCAGCAGGAGCCCACATGAACAAACAAAAAGACAAGAGAGAGACCTTCCCGTCTGTCAGGTGACTATTCACATCTTATTTAGCCAGTTAAGCATCTTGCTGCTGGTTTGAAATGAAGATCAACACAGCTTGCAGACAAACACAATAATAATGGTCTGTTTTACATTAAGCTGTGCCTAACATCATGGTCTTCCAGCATGCACTTAACCTTCAGCTGCACTTTCTGGAAAGAGCTGTGGTGTTATTAACACACTTCTACACTTCACATGCTTCAGAGTCACTGAAACCAGCCACAGCACCTCCCAAATCGTACATCTTTCAGCACTGCATCACTGGGAGAGCCAAAAGCAGAGACTTTGCCCTAAGCTGTCTCTGCCCCATGCTTATCTGGAGCTGCTGCAGTGCTTTCACAGCCACAAAATATCCCGGGTATAAGAAGGTCACTTTAATTAGCAGATGACACCACGATAGTTTCAGAAATGCGAAAGTCTTCCTCTCTCATTTTCTGTTTCACAGCCTATCCACAGGTCTCTAATTATATATATTCACACCTCTACATAGGATTTAATGGGAGTGGGAAGAGATCGTTAATCTGCAGACAACACACAATTTTCCTCTAAAATATGGAATGTTAAGTAAAATGTCACAAGGAAAGAAATTCCAGGTGACTTTAAATTATTTAACTGTCCACACAGTCCTTGCATACATCTTGAAACAAAAGGTTCCTTTCCATTAAAAAAGTACATATATATTTAAGAGTTTGGAATTAAAAATTCATCAAGAAAATGTTCTGTCTCTAAGATGGTGCAAATCTTCATAGTTCTGCTGATTTCAACAGACTGAAGTACAATAAAAATACTTCTAAGTGGAAAAAAGTAATATAAAAGTATGTCTTCAAGTCCTGTATTTCAAGGTTGGGCAGAATTACTCTTTTCACACTTAACTCTCAAGAGTTTTTCTAAAATAAAAACAAAGAGAAAAAAACAACACAAAAAACACCAAAACCACCCCAGCACCCCAGTCAAGCTATGAGGATTTAGAAAGCCTATTGCAGCCAAATTTCATAACATGTTTTGTTTTGTTTTGTTTTGCATCCATCAAAATAAAATGCATCACTAATTCTTCTGACAAATAATTCTGGTCAGGTTACTCACTGATGTTTCTACAGCTTAGTACAAATTTCTTTTTTCATCTGGAAAAATTTAAGGGAAGGGGCACTTAGTAGCTATCTCATTGACTACACATCCATTTCTTGCTAATCTGCGAAAGGGTTGTTCCTATCACTTACAGAAACTAAACTCCACTTCCTGAATGCTTTTCAAATTGGGCAGTTTTTTGCATCTCTGCCCAGTGCAGAGGAAACAGGAGACCTGGCAAGACAACATCAAGCAAACCAGGAAGTTTTCTTTACCACAAAGTGGTTTCTGACATTGGCTGTTGAAAAAGAAAAGGCCACAAAGTAGGGCAACTTCACTGACAAATTCCATCAGCTGGATTTCACTGAAAGAGGACAGCCAAGGAGCCAGTACCAAACACGAGCCTGCTACCTCAGGCTCCACCTGGGATGGGGAAAGGGAGGCCTGAGGGCACTCAGTGACCCAGGGCTCATGGCAGGAGCACTGCCCAGGGCATTTCTCCTACAGCCAGGGCAGCACTTGCTGGAGGATGGGAACCACCAGCACCCCAGGCGTGAGCCATGCAGCTTCCCATGGGCCATTCCCCACCCTACCAAAGGGTCTGCTTTCGTTAGCAGGCCCCCTCACATAGATGCTCTGCACCATGTCCACTCCACTGCATTTCTTTGGAAAAGGCCCCACGGCCTTGTGAGAAGAGAGGTGGCCTGGCCCATGGCTGAGACACTCACAGAGGGGGTAACAGAAGGACACAAAACTGACATCAGCCCCCAACCACCTCAATATTGGGATATTCAGGTTTGATTCATAAACTTTGCAAGTAGTAGTTTGCTAGTTGTTTGGTTGGGTTTTTTGTTGCAGTAGCAGGTTCTGTAGGGTCCAGCTTCCCTCAAAACTCCTTCTGAAAAGCACATCTACCACTGAAAGCTGAAAAACAGCTGCAATTACTGTGCCTGTTAGGGTACTCACATGAATGGATGTTATAGATGGGACATCCTGAACTCTGCAAGCCAGAAATACATTTCCAGTGTTTTTAGTTTACTTAAAAAAGTCGAGTGCAATTCTGTAAATGGAGCATACCTCCAGCACCGAGGGTCTGAAGTCACTGAGCTGGAATATGCACCTCCTTTGCAAATCCCTTAGTAATCCCAAAATCAGGAAAGGCAACAAAAGCCTGCAAATAAATTGTATAAATGAACTGTATTTCAATAACTGATCAAAATACTGGGCATTTCTTCCCAGAACCTCTGACCCTTACTCAATACCTCATGGAAAATAAAGATTGGAGGGACTTCTGCTCACATTTTCCTCTCCTATGCATATCTTCAGCCCTCAGGGCAAAGAAACCTTGGCAGCCAAAAAGGGAAGAAGCCACACTTCTCTCCAGAGCTCAGCTCGCTCACACTGCTCTTGGAATTCCAGCTGCTTGGAAGGAGGCCCCTTCTCCCATTCTCTCATCAGGAAAGTGCCATGTCCTGACCCCAGGGGCTTCCACCCGGACAGGGCACTGCTGCTGCAACCCTTCCCCTCGTGATGTTGGCACAGCAGGATGAAGGCAAAGGTCACCCAGACATCTCATCTTCTGCCATGTTCATCTCATGCCACTCCACAACCATACAGCAGACAGCAAAGCTACCAAATGCATCAGGGCTTTCTCCTTCCAAGTAATTATTAGAATCATTTTACTTAATTCTTGCCAACATCTACACTGCAAGATGTCATCATACATCAATTCATAGGATTGTTTTCCAAATGTTTGGTGAGTAAAATGAACTTGCTCCACTAGGCTCCTTCTCAAAGACAGATAGAGTATATGAAGTATTAAATATTATCAAATCCAAAACTTAAGAAACTGAAAACTTTTTTTTTCCTATTTTTTCCCCTTTTTTAGGGGGAAGGTGAGCAACCCTTCAGCTGAACTTAGTCTAGGCTTTTTCCTCCCTACTCCTGTTGCATATTCTCCCTCCATTTTAACCTTTACAGGAAACAATAACTACCTAGTGCTTTCTCTGTGTCAGAGCAGTCTCCCTGCATCCTATTAATGCTGCAAGTTCACAGCAAGTGCCTTCCAGGACATGTCTGTAGAAAAGAGAAAGAAAAGCTTTTCTTTATGCTAACAGGGTTGGCATTCATTCTTCATGTTACCACTTGCTCAGAATTCCACAGATTCATCCCTCTTGCTCTTTTATTCCTTCTCACCAGTGCTGACTCTGAGACACATTCACCTACTTAAATTCTGCTGGAGCTCAAGTTGTGAGGCATTAAAATGTTTTTAATTTCTAAGGAAAAGAAGACTTAGAAAGACTGTTCTCACTTTCCCAAAGCACAAGCACACACAGAGCTTCCCCTGGTTAGTACATCATTAGTATTTCTTTCCAAGAATTTCACTGCTTGCAAATAGACTGTTTTCAGGGATATGTGCTTGGTGTAAAATCTTGCACGGAGGTGTTGATTAGCCAAATGCCGCTCATTTTGCATGGTCTTTTTTGGTCTAGTTTGGATCTTTAGGCACATCCCGGGAGGCCAACGGCTGTGTAAGACAGGTTTGTGTAAAATGAGCCACGTGTCTGCTAAGAAATAAAGGCAAAAGGGCATAAGCAGCAGCTGCCATGAAGGGCTCAGATAGGCTCTGACAGGCTGCTGGTGGCACCAGGCTTTCACCAGGGCTGCGATGGATGGAACCTCCAGGGCAGCTGCAACTCGTATCTTCAGATGAGCAGGAAAACACTCTGTTATTGGGCTGCTTCTGGAACAGATTAACACACATGCAGAGGAGAAAAGGAAGACTTGCAGAAACCTGCTCTCCAATGCTCATTCATGTGACCTTCGGACAGGAAATTAATCTTTTGACCCCATCCATTTGGAAATCGGAAAGAAGAAAACTCTTGTTTCAGTGTTGACTACAAATAGTTGCCTAACTCTGCTTCTGGAGAACTTATATATAGGTAAGCTAAGCAGTTCATTATACAGACTATTGCAGCTCTGAGGGGGGAAAAACCTCTACAAAAAAAAATTAGTATTAGTTAAGGTTTGGCTTGGTTTGGTTTTACACAAATGCAGGAAAAGAGTTAAGACGGACATTTTCACATTTGGAAAGCCAAAGCATCTTAGTCTATGTTAGATCTCCCTATTAAAACCACAGACTACAGCTGGTGCTGCAAATACTCAGTGCCTTAAAAAATCAGGTCATTTATTCACATTTCCATGTTCTAAAACACGTTTTAAAGTGGTTTACTCAAGTCACACTACACTTTGGAATTTGTTTTTAAAAATTGTTTGTTTCAGCCAAGATTAGAGTTGACTTCAGACTCTGCTCACACACCTAAGATCAGAGAACAATTCAAAATTTGTGCATCCCATGGTCAATCCATCCACAGATCCAAAACTATTACACAGGCATAAAACATTTATTCTAAGTCTTATCTGAGGTAACATGGTGATTGATGCTGAGTAAAGAAGTTCTTCCAAATTTCATTTGAGGTTAAGCATCTGATTTTCAGCATATGCAAAAGAAAAAAAAAAGTGTTCTAGTTATAACATGAAGCTGACATTTCTGAAATGCCAAAGCAAAGACTGCCAATATGTTTTTGCTTCTTTCAGCATTCCTAAATTTTCCCTGTCATCATTTTGAAATAGTGAGAGTCATCCCTCACAGCAGAGCAACCCCAAAGCCTCTCTGATACCAAAACTGACAACTACGTAGCAGAATCAATGAAAACTGTTTTCCCTCTGCCAGATTAAAAGCAGAACACAAACATCCTAAAATAGGGCCAAAATCCAGAGATATTTAAAAGAGTTTGGAGGCTCTTGAAAAACACCTGAACAAAACCTTTGAGAACAGCCAACAAACACCCTAGTTCAGACACACTGAGTGTATAACTGACTCTGCAAGTTGAACTTACCCCAGACATCCTCTGAAAACAAATGGCTACTGCACTTCATATTCGCAGAGAGCAGCAGCAAAATCCTCCTGAAATAAACCTGCCCTCAGAGACAGACACAGTTTGGGAGTGGCCAAATCCCCAGTTAATACCTCATGCTCCATTCTCACTGTTCCCCCAGCTGGTTACACCAGCTCACCCCTGTAACAAACAGCTCTTCCTCTGCACAGCCACCCACACAAACCCTCACAACCTTGGGGGTCTCACAGAGGCTTTATCTATAGAGTTTTAATACCTTTGGCTAGAGAAGTGCGATGCTACGCAAAAAAAGGGGGGTTAGTTTTGTTGATTTCCTTTGTCCAACAGCAGAAACCACATCCCAGCAACTCCTCCACCCTCAGGATGTCGCTCTCCTGTTTCCTCTCTCCCTCAGTGGGAGCCTTTTAAATCACTTTTAATAACTCAATAAAGGTACACATTTGCCTACAAACCAGGACAAGTCTGATGCTGTACCAAAGGCCAGGGAAGCCTTCAGTGGAGCTCAGAGAGTCAATGTGATCTATCTTTTAGTTTACCCAGCTGGCAAGTAATAAGGGCAAACTGTTCATCTCCTACAGAAAATAAGTGAAATTGCAGTGTCCAAAAGCATTTGAGCTGGATTAAGAGTAACTGAATGAAGCTGGCTGATTAGGAATGAGTTGTAAGAGGCACTGAGGTGTTTAAACAAAGATTAACAAAGAGGACATGAGTTTCAGCTGGGAGACTGAAAAAATTAAACATCACTAGTCCCACTGAGTGATGCAGCACAGACAATAGCACTGGAACAGGAGGCCACAAATGGAGACTGAACTAGGACTAACCTGTACGGAATATCAGTTACTTTTTGGTCAACACAGTTT
The DNA here is from genome assembly GCA_035583235.1 of Hafferia zeledoni. Taxonomy (NCBI): domain Eukaryota; kingdom Metazoa; phylum Chordata; class Aves; order Passeriformes; family Thamnophilidae; genus Hafferia; species Hafferia zeledoni. The sequence continues at coordinate 28,503,205 of JAWWEV010000172.1, forward strand.
TACCTGAAAGAACAGATTAAGAGATACTGCATGTGAGTCTAAGAAATTATTTTTCAGGACACTTTTTTTTACACACATTGGATGAAGTTAAAAACACTGAGCCTCGACAGGTTTCCTTGGTCTCAGTGGATGAAATAGCCCTGAGGATTTCTCCCAGAGCTGGGAAAGGCTCCCTCTGTGCCAAGCCCACCTGAGCCCCCAGTATGCCACAGCCACAAAGGAAGGATGACCAAAGACCAGGAGGTTTGGTGGCAAAAGAAGCAAAGTACATTTGAACGCCTCGTTTATATAGACATAGGCCAGGAAGGTTCTGGAAGGGTGGGCGGCACGAGTCTTCCTATTGGTCAGGGAACATGCAAATAAGGGATCGAAAATGGACCAATAGGGTAAAGGGGTGGAACGTTACAACAACCAATGACAGAACAAGGATAACAACCAATCAGAGAACGGGGATAAGAGCCAATGAGGATACAGAACTTTAACCAATGGGGAGAAATGGTGGGAAAGAAACTCTATGGGATTATAGGGAGAAGAAACTTGGATAGGGGATGAGTAAGGGAAGACAGAATAGGGAAGACATGTTTGTGAGGCACTTTTTATTACACCACTGACGTTAAGATACCCATATTAGGGGCACTGAGGTTTGTGGAGTCCATGTCCTCATAGACCCAGCGTTTGGAATATTCTTGCCATTTCACAAAACCCAGGGCTTCTCCCACACCTTCAGCCATGAAATCCCATTCCCTGCTCCACCAGGTACCTAACGCTGCACCTCCAGTCTCCCTTACCCACCCCAGCAGCCCCAGGTCCTACAGTGCTGGGAGGGAGGTGAAAGAGCAGCAGTGAGAGAAACAAAGGCAGAACTAGAAGAGTGGAAGGAGAATTGCAGAGAAGGGAGAGGAAAAAGCCTGCCATTGAAGGGCTGCAGTAGCAGGAAAGTGAGCAATTGTAATGGACAACTAACCACTAATTGGGTTAAAATACACAAGAATCTCCAGGTTCCCAAAAAACAAACTGCAGGGGAAGTGACAGTGCTGTGGAGGTCCCTTCCACAACTCCTTCTGGGACTGTCACTTGGGGAAGGCTGACACCTCTGTGAGTATCAGAGATATGAAAAACACCAAGAGGTTGAAAAATGGCAATTTATTCTCCAGAACAAAGCTCATCGATTTCCATTCATTTGTCCCACAGAAATTTCTCCTTTGGTTTCAACTTCAGTATGGAAGATAGGGAAAGAATATGGAAAGGAAAGAAGATTAAAAAAAAACAATGAAATATGGGAGACAGGGAAAACCTTCATTAAATTTAACTTAAAGGGAAAGGAGCTTAACTTGTGAAAACAACAATAGGAAGGGCCTTTCCTATGACCCCTAAAGATCTCCCATAGCCACGGTGAAGCAACAGTGTGTTTTCCAGCATTGGCCAACAAAGCTCCTGCCCAGTCTGTTCTGATACTGTAATCACTCTGTTAACCACAAATCCCCAGGGTAACTTAGCTACCTAAGTTTGTTGTGTTTTTTGTGTTTTTAAGAAGCTTTAGAAATAAAGACCTTTTCCATTTGTCTACCTGGTATTTTAGCTGAACTGATGAGCTTGGTATTGTAATTCCTATTTCATTAACACAGCCTACACTCAGAACCAAGACCTGCTCTAAAAGCCACGGTTCCTGTACAGGTAGAAGCTGCATTTAGGACAAGGAGGGTAGAAATAAGAATAAATTTAAACCTTTCTGTATTCATTAAAACACCTAATGAGAAAATTGCTGCCTACAGCAGTTAATGGTAACTTGTGATTGCTGATGAAGACAGCAGAGCTCCTTTGTAAATACAATAAATGCTGTTTCAGCTGCTTTGGCCCTGAATAAAAGAGCCAGCATATTGTTCATTCACAAAGAAAACTGATAGGATTTGTATGGTCTGCAAGAGCCTAAACATTGTATTTATCCCACTGAAGGGCAAAGCTGTACAGAACAGGAACCTCTTCTCACTAAGGTCAGGTCAGCTTTTAAATCAAATGGGAGCAAATTAAACCCTGAAACCTCTAAGCTGGTAGAACTGGTAGTAAGAGGACCTATTGTGTCTAGAGCTTTAGGAGCAAAGACAAAGCAACCTGGCTTGAAAAAAACCACAAGTGCATCACTATTTGTGCAATAACTGCACATCTCTTCAGAAAGGAGGTGTGTGCCACCACGGTTGGAAAGCACAGCTGTTCAAATTCAGACAGGCACCACTTTTATTGTTCTTGAATGCTTGAACCAACCAAACTTCACAGACAACATGAAAGTCATGCAGATTTCAACCATGGTTATTTCTGGAGCTGCCAAAACCGGAAGGGAATATCCTCACCCCCACATTTTTAATCAGCTTAGAAACGAAACACAGGAGTATTTTCTCACCATCTCACATCACTGAACAAACATGAACCCTTTCTTCCCCAAACAAATGATGCTACAGGAAACTATTCAGTCACAGGGCAAATGGGAGAAAAGCATGACCAAGCTGCTCCTCAGTCTGTCAGTAGAGCCTGTAGCGTCACATTTGGGCTCTACCACTCCAGTTCCCCCAGCACAGACACACCACACACACTTCACACCACGCCAGTGCCCACTCACAGACAAACCATTCCGGATTGCATGGTGGTTCTTTGTACTTTATGCCCTTATTTCCATTCAGACCACTACAGGCAGAAAAACTGGAACCACCAGGTCCTCACTGGGACTTTGATGTGCTACTCTTTTTGTACAGAAACTTTTCTAGCACAAGTATGGTCCAAACTGGCAAGTGACAGCCAAGCAAGCTCTGAAGAACATTCATATGGACCCACTCTAAGACAAAGACATCTATTTTACTACGCTGAGTTTAGTACATTGCATTTCACCTATTACATTAAGCAAGGGCAAGGCACTCTCCCATACTCACAGCAACGGAGTTAAATTATGCATTCATAGCTAATTACGTGATATGCTGTTTAAACCCTGTCATTATATATGTCAAATAAGGAGAATGCAAAAATGTAGCTCCCAGGCAAATAAGACAGACGGGGGAGTGTGGGTGAAATCACCAAACTTCCTCTAAAGGACTGTTATGTCCAAGACACTTTTGTCTATCTCCACCATTGGACAAAATTCAGGTCTATGCCAAGAACAATGAAACCTTGATTGTTTAGGTCTCCCAGCTCAGGTGGAGGTGTGTTGGCATATATGGGTGCCTGTTCTCTCCAATTCCAGGTGTTCCCTTAAAAAAGCTTAACTGCTGAACCACCTTGCAAGGTAGCATGGCAAGCAGTTATTTTTTCTCCTCTGGTTTCCTCATTATGCACATTTTCTTTAGTCTGGAGGAACTGCAAAGTTTAGAAAGCCATCAAAATCATGCAGCCCCAAACTTGCAGAGAGACCTACTCTGGTACGTATCAGGAACAATCAGCAGTGATTTGTTTGGTTCCCAGACACCCTCCTGTGTCTGCAGCAGGAACATCCCCACAACCTCAGGGGGCAGCGTGGGGAGGCTGCCTGGCAGCCTCCAGTGGCCACCTTTCCTCTTCTGCAAAAGTCTGCAGGGCTGCAGAGAGCTTTGCTGGGAGGAGCAGGAAAGGAGGAAAAGTCTTCTCTCCCAGCATAAACAGAGCTCTTTCCACAGATGCATGCCTCAAAAAATACTGCTTTTGTTTTAGGCTGGAGTGCAAAATCCAACTGGTCCTTCACATGCAGCCACTGCTTTTGGTAGCCAAGGCCAGGAATCTTGAGAAAAGAACAGTTCCTTTTTGACCTGGAAAGGTTTGTTGAGAAACGATGGAAAAATCAGGCTTCATCTATACTTAAGAGTCATGACTGGCTAGGACTAAATCATAGAATATACTGAGTTGGAAGAGAGCCACAAGGATCATCAAAGTCCAACTCCAAACTGAGAACAATGAAATGCAGGAAAGCCCCTGTGAGCAGGCAGGGACATGAAGCATGGGCTCACCCTGTCATCAGTCCTGGGGAATCCCTTTATCCAGTGAAATAAACTTCTGGCATATGACATAGCCATGGCTCCTGCTGATGGCTGCTCCTGTCAGGCTCCCTGCTGCTCCATCCCAGGCCTCCCAGCCAGCTCCCAGCCAGCACTGCTCCTCCCCTTAGAGAAGCAAGGGTAGGCTGGTCCTGTGGCACAGTGAGCCTGCACCCTCCCAAAAGCCCAGCCAAGCCTTTGGGTTCCCAAGTTTTCTTGGCACTTTCTGCCTGCACTCAGGCACATCCTCCCCACACAGCCTGCATTCTCCTCCAGCTTTGGCCACAACAAGCACCCCAATGTCCCACTGCAGGCTTCTTCAAAATGCTTTCCTGGAGGTTTGTGCAACCTGAATGAAGCCACTGCAGTCCCTCTTATTTACACCAGGACTGACACCAGGATAAAAATGGAGGCAAGCTTCAGGATAACAACAATCAACCTTCAGAGGTGTCCTTCAGAGGGATGAGGTTGAACTCCAAAATTCATTTCATCCAAGATAACGACTGTGATTTATAACAGTCCAAAAGGATGTTTGTACCTCCAACCCCACACCCTTTTACGTTATTAGAAAAACCTGAAAACATCTCTTTTTTTTTGTCACAGTGAATATGTACTTGATTAAAAAGCTGACCCAGCAGCAGGACACCAGAATTCTTTGCTCTGTCCTGGTTTGTGCTGTGGGTCCAAACAGCTTCAGCCAGTGTGATTACAGACAGCCCAAAGGGTAACAGGCACCAGGCAGAGGTAAAACTGCCAAGCAGCAAAAGCAGCCCAGTTCCATTAATCACTGACAAAGCATCCTGATGCTAAATCCTTCACATTCATCTTTTCCTGAGCTTTTCACTTTGCAGTTTATTACAAACAAAGCTTGGCTCCAGAACCTCAGCAAACCCTCACAGAGCCACATTTTTCAAACTGTCATCCCAAGCTGTCCTGTGCTCTCCTGACCATCCACAAACATTACTCCACATTCACATTATGTACATTAAGAGCACTTTTAATTATTTTTCCAGCCCAACAAATGAGCATTCACAACAATTTGGACTCTGGCACTGTCTGCCTGCAGCAGGCAGATGCTACTGTGCTCAGTAGGAAAGGAAGCTATTTTTATTTTAGCATGAGGGCAGGAAAAGCTTCTCAGAATAAGCAGCCACTAGTGACATTTTTGCTCCTTTTTTTTGCTGCTCCCTGCCCCTTGCTCTCTGGGAGAACAGCACTGGTTCCATTCACAGCAGGGAGCCCACCTGGGGAGCACCAATGCCAAAGGACAGCTGCCTTTGAAGGTGCACACATGTTTATATGGAAAGGACATATTCCTTACTATCTCTGGAAAGTCAGCCAGACATACATGTTGTACATTTCCAGAATCAAGAAAGCAATATTTTTAAAGGCTGTCAGAATCCTGTGCTCATATTGAAATGTTATCTATCCTGCAGATCAGCTGCAATTATCTTATGACTCACCTTCTAGCAATGGTGTGAATTTTGAACAATTACATATTTTAACTAAGTGAGAAGGTAAGAAACTTTTCATTTTCCATGGAGCACTATGATTTCAGAAAAGGCTTCAGAGGTTTTTTATCTTCCCTTTCTTCTCCATCACATCATTTGTAGCACCCTTTTCCCTGGATCTTACACACATTAGGAAATACTCACCAGCAAGCACATAATGCTCTTTTTTCCTCTATGCACCCCACTCAATACTCCTCTGCCTTTCCCACATCCACTGACCTACAGTTACACAGCCTGGCTCTCCCAGGATTGCACAGAAGTGACCACAGCTTAACATACAAAATCTCATGTGGGCCCTTTTCAACCTCAACTAGTGAACCATGATCTTTGCCCACTTGAGTTTTTCATGTCTGCAAAACGCTCAGCAATTATGTCCAAAAGCACTGCCCAGGAAAACATTTCAGAGTTTTAAGCTGCTACTGGTGAAAGGGGAGCTGGAAAGACCCATGGATGGGATGCAAACACCTCACAACCCAGATCCCCGGGGCAGATGCAGGATGCATTCACCAGCTGCTCCTTAGAGGGTATGAAGACAATCAAAACGGTCTATACAATAAAAGCCCCTGTAACTACAGTATGGCTTCATCAGCTGAGCCACACAGAGATGGTTCTTCAAAAGCCACTTGGGTTCCCCATCACCATGGCATCCCTCAGCTCCAAAGAGCTTTTCTGAATCACTGTTATTGAATTAACTGGCAGAGCCCATCCAAAGATGGTATATACCCAAGTTGTCAGTAAAGGTGAAGCTGCAGCCCAGGTATATCTCTGTTCACTGGAAGTTTCTACACCGTGCATGATAGAAATCCATTGCAAAATTGGTCCCTGAGGTCCCTGATAGGAGAAGCTTCCTGTGGATATTAGACTTAGATTAAGCCAGATTCCTCCTTAGGGTAACTCTGAACTGCAAAGTGAGATTGAACTGGAGACTGACTTACTATTATCATTGAATTATCATTTTTCGCTACAGTTCTGCTTATCCTCTTCCCAGATCTTCAACTCCTTGGTAGAGGAGAAGCCTGTGAGAGCTGAGGGATCATGAAGTACCTTACAACACATCTGTCTGTACCTTTTCAAGGTGATAAAGTCTTAAATGCTGGCAGTAGTGTCAAAAAAATTACCAGGGACACAGCACAGGGCAGAGCAAAAGAAAAGACGTATTTCTGTGCCAGTGTTCAGAGGCTGATAGGATGCTGAAAGCTCGTGCAATTTTCTTGCCATTCAAATGGAAGCCTCAGCAGTGCAAGTTCAAAATCAGCAGACTGCAGCAACTGTAGATAAGAGAGTCAATGTACCTTGGTTTTCACATCATGGCTATTTAAATCCTAACTCAATGAACTACTTGTGCATTCAGCATCTTGAGATTAAATGGGCTGTTTGCTTTCCTAGGTTAGTGCTTCCCCAGAAATAGCTGCTCACTTCTAGAGCAAAGGGGAGTGTATCTGTTTGCTCAGCTCCATAGAGCCCCCAAACCTCCTGGTTTTGCCAGGAAGATTCTCTAATAAGGACACTACAACAGGCAACAAAACAATCCCTTTAGAGGACTTCTTATCCCCTGGCACAGAAGTCACCACCCTGGCAGAACAGTCTACTGCAATGCAAGCAAAGTCCACAAGGACTTAGGTGGTTCTACTTTCTGTACTCTGACCAGAATCAGCAGAGCACAAAACCCTCTTAAAATCATTACTATGTCTTTGTAAGTCTTCTTCCAGGCTAAAATTCAACAAAAGGCCTTTTAATTGCTCTCCAAACAAATGCCACAGGGCCAAGTCCAATGGTTCTCTGCTAAAACTGCAAGTGCAGACCACAGGCATCTTGCATCAGTGACAGCTGAACCATTCTGCTGAGCTCTGAAGAAGCACTTCATATACTAAATGTCTCTGCATTCATGCTATATATTTATATATATTTATTTTTATATATATGTATATGTATATATATAATGTGTGTCTATACATATATATTCTTGCTATATATTTTTTCAGGCTGGAGGTCCAAGGCGTGCAGCAACAAGCTGTAAAAACGCGTCAGCAGAATCTGAGAGGAAGTTGCCAAGTGTCCAAATAGGATATCATTTAAACATTTGCAAAGTTTGCTGATGATACAGCAGTGCAAGGCAATCGCACCAACATTAGCATTTCAAAAATAGTTTCTGAATGAAAGGAGGATTTAAAAATAACTTTGTTTTCTCCCGGCATCCCTATGCTAATAGATTCTTCTTTTAATTAAAAAGTCTCTTATATGCAGGCATCAGGCGTCACCATCTACTTAGGCAATTCCAGAGCCTCCGGCAAAGCAACCAGAGCGTGGTCCTCCTCTCACTTCTCCCCAACAAACCTTGAAGGTTTTGTGCAGAGGTTGGTGTCTTGTGCTGTTTCCAACGTCCACATTCCAGTCCCAGGTGAGAGTAAGCTTGTGGTGATCCCTCCCAGAGATCTTTCTACATCTAGCAAACTACATCTCATCACTGAGAAATCTGGTTAACTTCTCTTACAGATAAATTACCTGAGCCAGAGAGAAATCAATTTGTTTACACAAAAGTCGCCAGAGTACCACTTGCACCATCATTAGTGTCATAGCAGACAGTGAAGTATTAAAGCAACAGGAATAAACAAAGGTAAGAAAATAAGAAAGTGGTATTTCTATTAAAAGACAGAGTCTAAGTATGTAAGAAACAAAAGCGCTGTATTATATAACTGCAGAGGTGGCGAATTCCAGTTACACAGGTCCTCCTTATCCATAGGATGCTTTGCTGTGCAGTGCCAACACTTTTCCAGACCATTTTATGCAGGTGCTGCCAAACACACTGAGCTGTTTAATCTGCCTTTCAGTACATTGTTTTCTTCACTTTCCTCTCATTATCTTCTCAGATATCCAACCCAGGTCTGGAGTTTGCAAACACTGCTAACTAATTCAAGAATTATCTACCCAGAAATCTCATAAGCTAAGATACAGAAATCATTACTAAAATAGATAAAGATGATTCATTTTGTTTCTATTATCTGAAAGGACATGACCAACAGCTGAAAAGATCTAAAAGGACACACTTAATGTGAACCAACACTAAATCTGAGTACGGCACTGAAACAAAACCCCGGAACCATCAAGAATTCTGCCAGTAAGGTCCTCTGGAAAGCAAGTTACTAACCTGATTTTTAACGTGTTTCACCCAGCACAGTTTCAGGGGTAAGTACACTCTGTCACTGTTTCCATTCAGAATTTCTATAGAATTCAACACTGGTTTTCCCAAATACCTAGTTGCTATAGTTAAAAAGATTCCATCTTACTAAATGGCTTTTACACCTCAGCTCAGAACAAAGAGACAGACAGAAGCACTCAGATCCATCAGTCTGCAGCATCAGTAGGCAGAAAGAAGTGTTTTTCCCCCACTATCTGAAGAAAGCAAGGGGACCAGCAGGAAAGGAAGCAGACTCCACTGTAAAACCAGAACTAAGATGTGCCCTGGTTATAAGGCACAACCCTTCCTTGCTACCATTCACCAATTAGCACTACAAAACATTGTGCCTAGTTTTAGCTTTAAGGCTTCTCATAACAATATACTTATGCACATGTTTAAACATTTTAAGAAGTGGGTCCAAATTAATATATACTGATTAAATTCCTTAACTTCAAAAGTGATGGGCAAGTTTGGGCCTTTTAAGACACACTCCCTGACACACCCTGGAAGGGCCTGATTTTCATGAAGTACCACTCACCCCCTCTCCAGGAGATCCCTTCCTGCCATGACTCAAACAGTCAGCCAGATCTGCAGGTCACTCTGGAGAGTGTCAAACACCACATGTATCAAGTGCTCACCTTCAAATCTGCACCAACTCGTTTCCTTCTCAAGTATCCGAGCATGGAAGCTGGTTCACTGTTCCACACAACAAGCCTGCCTTGTGCTCCAGTGTGGCATACAGAGTTCTCCTCTTTCTGCTGGGGCACAGACAGTGAGTCCTCAAGTGTTCACAAGAACACACTGAGTTTCCAGACTGCAGCCTTTCATAGCCTACACCTTGTAGGAAAACCATCCCCTGATACCCAGCATCCAAAGGTGCCCTGCCAAGAGTGTGAGCTGCTAAAGGAAATGGCTCTATAGATTTGAAACCTTGAAGTTTCATCCTAACTGGCTTAGGAAAAAGAAAGACAAACACCAAACAAAAAAAACACCCAAAAACAGTCCCAAGAAAGAAACCAAACGTAAGCAGGAAGACATGAATTTTAGTCAAATCATGTGGGCAGACTGTACAGACAGAGGGATAAGGGAAACTTGTGTTTTGTGTACAGTAGGGAAGTAGCTCTGGGTAGCAGCACCATAAAGGAGTGCTGACTGAAGAAATAGTGTACAGCTCTAAACAAGTAGAGTAGGTTGTATCAGTTCAGGTTATGGAGAAAGCTATGCCAAGAACAAGACAATTTTCTTTTAAAGTGTATCTCCATTCTAGCTAAACTTTTCTTTTTTTCTTTTTTTCTTTTTTTTTTGTTTTATTTTGGACAGTTTTGCCAGTCAAAAAATGCCAAAACTCAAAAGGAAACAATCACATATGCAACCAACAGCTGGAATACAGCAAATTCAATACAGGAAGGGTTTGTACATCTGTATCTTGTATAACCCAACTCATACAGTCAAAATTGTGTAAGATATACATCAGCACTGCTAATTTTCTATTTGACTCATAACCCAGGAGGTAGCCAATCAATTTCAGAGGCTCTTAACTTCAGAACTTCCCTAGATTGTCCCCAGGCTCTGAGCAGCTGGTGGTGCCTGACAGAAGTGGTCACATTGTAGAGGCAGAAGGTGCAATTCCATGCATGGCTTAAATCGTGTTCGAACCCAAACTCCTCCCACAGAGGGTGTTCCAAGCCCCAAACCAAACTTTTCCACACACTCTCTTGTGTCAGCAGTGCAACCCTACAACCACATGGTAAAGGAGGAAACTGATCCAGGTGTGTGCAAACATACATGTAATTGTGGATGGTCCATACTTGTACATAAGAGTCAGCAACAGTATCAGGGGACACTTCACCCCACAAAACTTGTCTAAGAGTTTCAGAAATTGTTCACCTGTAGTTAACTTATCTTCCTACATATTAACACTTACAAAACACATTGTCAGTAGTTATTAACAGATTAGACAGTTCTTTCCCTAAAGCTGACAATGTTGTTATTGTCATCTTTCAGGAATTAGTACTGAGGAGTATAAAAGCAATTCTCCACAGGACTCTGAGCTGTAGCCTTCATTTCAGCAAAGCAAGTAGAAAAAGTGCAGGAGGAAGGACCTATGGTGTTAAAGAACATGTGTAATGCTATACAATACTTAGGTCACACTGCACAACCACAACTATACACAGCTTATGTAATTATAAATATTGTTCCAAAGGGTGATACAGAAATTTTAAATTGGTACTCTCAGAAATACCGAGATGTGGACAAGCTGCGCCGAGAGAGACAGCCCAGTACAACAGATGAGATTCAGTGTGAGGATTATGGCTCTGCTTTCATGTCTGGTCTTTAAAGGTCCCCAGACAACACCGTTCCAGTGCTGAATTGAGCCTCATAAATGTAGTGCTGAATGCATTTTATGGGCATAATTCCCAGGGTCTTTGAAAACAATGCATTCTGTCAAAATAGCATCTGAACGAAACAGGCGCTTTAACCACCCAACAAAGGCCTGTTTGATGTGCCACATTCCAGGAAGCACAGCTCAGTATGATTTTATCTGTGCGTTGTCAGGCCTCTTGTGCCTTTTGTTGAAAAACTAATACAAGCTCCACAACAGGGGAGAAAATATTCCTCTCTAGAAGTATGCAGCCAGAACAAAAAAAGTTGGTATTAGAAAAAGAACCACCATACCAACTTTCTCTGGTGTCAGGCTTTCTGTTTTCCTCCTTCAATGATCTAAATGCTCACCTCCTAGAATTAGGGCCTCCTGTAGCGACCAAAACATTTGTACTAACCCAGCCAGTGAGGCAAAAACCAAAATGTGTTTTGTTCACATGCATCCCTTTGAACCTCTACTAACTGTGCATCACCTGGTTTGCTTTTAAGTTCTTAGTCACGATGATCGTCTCGCTGAAGTCAGAGGGAGGGCTCACAAGAGAGGATGCTTCCTTTCCCCTGAGGGCAGGATGCTCACACCACAAGACAAATTTCATTTTTCATATTTCATGTAGGCCCACACAAGCAAATAGAGTATGTTCTTCTCTAATGACAGTGCATATTCAGAAGGGAAAAGTAAATACCAAAGAAAAAGAACTCCTACCCAACCTTCCCAAGCACTCAGAAATCTCTGACACAACAACACAAGAGTCAAAGTAGGTAAAACAAGATCCATCTACCTAATATGCTTTCTTTGACAGCTCCAAACATGGAAGACTTAGAGGAGAGCATTAGGTGGTGACCAGTGACACTCCTCTGGTACAAGCTCTCTGGACAACAAATTCTAGGTATCTATGACTGAGAGACTTCCTGGGCAGCAATATTTTTAATAGTTCCCAAACAATTTTTTATCACGATTTTGCTTTTTTGAAACCAGCTCTGCTTTTAACATTCCTATTGAACTATGTATGTATGGCACTGTAATTAAGCTTAGGTGCTGCTTGTATGAAAACAAGTATCCTCTTTGGTCCTGAAACTGCCACCTGACAGTTTCACTCGAGGTACCTCAGCTTTACTATGAGCAAAAACAAGCATCTGTTTCCAATGTATTTTATTCATGCTGCTTACATTTTGTAGAGCTCTGCATCTCTTTTCTGTAGTTCTGTGAGAAAAATTCTCGGCTCAAAGAAATTTAGAGAGAGACGAGTTAAAAAGAGCAAAGCAAAAATGAGGTTTATTGGCCAAGCCGTGCGCACAGGGTGCCTCGCCACAGCTAAGTTGCCGGGGAGAGCACACGGAGGAGGGGGAGGTCACCCCAATTTATGTCCTACACGCCACGCCCCTTCCCTCCCCTCCGATAGTCCATCCCTCCGTAGTCCATGTTTGGCACCTTGTGCACTGATTCGATGT
>JAWWEV010000172.1:28515810-28586228 GCA_035583235.1 Hafferia zeledoni
GATGCTGATTGGCTTGTCCAGTCATCCTATCAGGCCCTGGCACCGGCCGTAAGCCCTGACAGCAACTCCCCTGCTGGAGCTACTGCCTTACAGACTGCCCGCCAAATTCGCCTGCCTAACCTGCATGTGGAGAGATTCCCCCTCCCCCCTTAAAGGGCCAGTCCCGTTTTCCAAAAGCAAATTAACACAGAACCTTTGAATTCAACTGTTCCATCAGCCTAAACCCCTTCTTTCCCCACCTCCCACAACGAACCCTCCCTCATTATTTCTCACAGTTCTTTTTTCTGGGATGAAGAACCTTCATCTGGGAAGTCTGCAGTCATTTAGAAGTTCAATCCACACCCCGGACGATTCCTGTCACCCCACACTGAAGTTTCCAGTACCATTAACAATAGTCCACCCTGGCTCAGAGGAGATGGCCAGCTGTGCTCAATGACTGAGTCGCTGTTTCAGTACATTTTAGAGCACAGTGAGAGCTGACAACTCATATAACATCTCTCAAAGCAACGTTTAGCAAAAGCCTTGTGGTCATTACTAATAGCCAAAGGCAATCAGCATCTGCCAGCACCTGCAGGCCACACTGTCTCCCAATCTAAAATTCTAGCCCAATTAATAAAAAGACACCCATGACAGGCTGCCTTGTTCTGTTCAACGATTTCATAGAAGGGTATTGACTAAAGATTCATTACCACACTGCATTTGCCCATCTCAGCACTTTGGTGCTCAATGTGGCAGTCATGAAAGGGTGAAATCATCATATTTTAATTTTCTATCTCTCTTTTTTTAATTTTTATGTTTGTACTGAGTTCGGGAATGGAAAATTTAATTTGCCACTGAGGCACCTACTGAGTTGCAACTGCATCCCTGCCAGCCCACCAGCACGCAGGGCTTTGCACTCTGCTAAAGTGGCTCCCTGTGACAGAAAGGCCACTGCTGTGGCAGGTGGCACAGCTGCCACACCAGGCGGTGGCACGGGAGGAGCCTGCCAAACATCTCCCCACTGCCCTGCTAGCTGGCACACATGGCTGACACACACCCTTCCCAAATGTCCCCAGCCAACAAGGCCAGCAGGTTTATGAAATAAGAACACACTCAAGACAGTTGTGACCATTCTGCTCCAGGGCAGCAAGCTGAAATTCCCTCACATGAGAGGGAGGAAACCAGGGAAGGGGGAAAGTGTTTAACAAAAGCTGGCACAAAAGGATGCTGCTCTTCCAAGAAGCTGAGGATTGCTATCAGGGCCTCAGAAACAGCCATTTAGAAGATAAACTGTTTTCTAAACACCTTCCCCAGAACTTGTGCACAAAGAGAAGCCTTTCAAGCCATGGACACTGAGTCTGTTCAGCTAAACCACTGGTCCTTGCAATTCAGTTGCTGCTCTGAGGAGGGAGTAAAAATGGAACCACCTGCACATTAGAATTGACTTCCATAGTTCTCTATTCTATTGCACTTCTGTATAGTACAGATGTGATTCCTTGTCTAGCTCAGCACCTCTGCATTTCAAGTTGCACTTCAGGCTTCACTTGCTGGATTGCTTAGAGCAGCTTTTTATAATAGCTCAAACTAGACCCAAAACCAGCTTGGTTAATATTAATATATATAACAAATACAGAGTTTCTTACCTTATTTATGTAAGTGGGGCTCTTAGTTCCCTGCCGTATTACCTTACTTTTGGCTGAATGAAAGAAGTGATTTACGTCATTCTGTAAGCTGACATCCTCATTACTTGCTGCACTTCTGTAAGCAAACTCTACCAACCAGGCACTATTAACAGTAGCTATGGGAAGACAAGAATGGGTCTTGTTCATACTGTGCATGTTAAATTAATTTCAAAATCTCAGGTTTTAAACCCACTTAGCAGGTTAATTCAATACAATATGAGTTTTCTGGATTTTACTTTTAATCAAAAAGACAAGAGATGACTAGTTCAAATGATTTAGAGAAATCCAAGCATATTATATAATCACTGGTCTTTTAATCATGAAAGCATATAACCCTACCAAAAGAAAAATTTAGACAAATCTACCAGTGGTTAAACCATAGGAAACAGGAATTACATTTTTAGCCTTTAATACTTTGGAGTATTAAATTAATACAGAGTCCCAAACAATTTGTGCCATCAGCCTGTAGCTAACATCAAGCCAACCTGACCTACTAACAAGGATTATGCTTTTGTGCCCTTTTTAAAACACCCAGAAGGGCCTAAGAGTCCCACACACCTTTGGAATCTCCCCAGATTTCCAAGATTTGTTAAGAATCAACATTATTGTTTCAGGGAGTGCTGCAACCAGCTTCCCAAACTCTTCCTGGGCATTACTTCTCAGCACTGAAGGGTTTCAAAATACCTGAGCAGACACTGCCTTGTCACCTCTGGTTCCACACAGAACCACCTCCCCTTTTCATGCACTCAACCACACGACAGGAGACATCCCACCCTTCAGCTCGAGTGCCTGAGAGAAATAACCCCTGAGCATCTCTGCTGCTTTTGTACCATTATTTCTATTATATAATTACACCAAGAGTCTCCCCTTACACGGTCATTAGCTCTCTGGAAAGTGCCACTTACCCCATTCTCTCCTGATACTGAGTGGCATGTAACAAATTCCATCTCCATAATGTGTTTACTAAAATATACAGCAGACAAAACAGTTTTCAATACATAATTTTTACAAATACTACCTCATAGATGCAGCCACTTGTGTATTGGCATATTATCTTCCTGTTTAGGTAGGGCATAAAGGAAGAGGCAGTTGTGGCTTCTCACATATGGGTATGGAAGACAAAAAACCCCAATGGTTGTTAAGTAAGGGACTGCTTTGAAGTGTTTCATAAACATACTCAGCATAAAGCAGCCTGCATCCTGACTGGGGCTGCCAGCAACAACCAGAATATAAGCAAATTATAAAGATAATGTTTCTAGAAATAATTGCAAGACTCATGTTTTCTGTTTCACACAGTGCCAGTATTTTAACTCAATGACCTGGCATCTAATTTTTCCAAAATGTGACCTTTAATTAACACTGTTTCCACGCATCACTTCCTCCTGACACCACATCAGAGAGCTGCTCTCTGCACAGGACAGCTTTAACCTCTGAGTGTATGTGCATGTGCACACACACCTCCTACAGACTTTGCAGGCATTAGCAGGGAACTCGACAAAAGGCATGAGGCTACTGCTCTGCCATCCATGCAGTAGCTGTGTCTGTCTGTGCTGCCTCGCCAGGTGCCTGGCTGGGGTCTCATGGGGCAGAGCTGACCCAGTGTGGGGCAGGGCACTGATCTGCCCCACATCATGGGGGACCTTGCCCTGCCAAGTGGGAGTTGCCTGGTCAAGTATTTCGAGCTGATTATGCCTCCTCCCCTGGGTACAGCTGCACCACTACTGCTATTCATGCTCACAGATGTTGCTGCCTGGTGCCTTTAACGGTCAATTGTGGGCTAAAAAAAATGTATTTAAAGGCAGCCAGAAGGGGCAACAGACAATAGTTAGTTTTACAGAGGAACAGAAATAAATAGTAAATAACGTATCATACTCCAGACCTATCTTTTGCATTATGCAAGCACCAAGATTCCTTCCTTGTTCCAGAAAACTTTCAGTCTCTCTTCTATGCTCCAAAATAGCAAGGAGTATACGATAAATTTGAAAAGTTGCAGCACAAACAGGGATATTTGTATCTGTCCTTTCCAAGATGGCAAGCAGCCTGCACATACTATTACCGTTAGCTAAATCTGTGCCTTCTACTACTTCTCACTTCCCACCCTCTCTACTATTTTCCTTCCTCTCACTTGGAGGAGGCACACTCGAACTCCTCAATGTGCTGAAGCAAAGCTGAAAACCACTCAGTATTTAATAAACAAAAAATGTGCCTGTTTTATTTATTTAGGCAATTTCTCTGAATTCACTGATTGTATTTGCATGAGTGCTCCTCATCTGGACCAGTTGGATGCTACAGAAAACCCCTCATAAATAATTGATACTGCTTGAAAAACACAGACTTCAGGAGCTATTCTGCTCCTCAAGACCATTCCTCTCTTTCTGTTCTCTTCTTTATTACTAAGGACATTTCTGGGCAACAGGGTCATTGCTTCTTAGTGAACATCTGCTACTAAAAGCTGTCTCCCAGGTGAGCCAAATCTTGTTTGCCTTGGTCACACCAATAGTTTTATTGACTTCAGCAGAACTATATGTGCAAAGGACTGACCTCTGCCAAGAACTATGTGCCATGTCCCTGCAGGTTTGTCTTTATACTTTGTTGATGTCACTCCCCAAAGTTTTAAAATACTAGAGTTTAAACAGAAGGATATGAAAGAACACCACTTCCTACTATCATATGAAGCTCTAAAGAAGAGAGTTGGAAGAGCAGTCAATAAAGTGCAAGATCTTTTTCTTATCCAAATGTTCTTATCATATTTCAGTGTCTGTTTTGCATAGACAAATTTCTCCCAATATTGTTTTTCTCCCCAGTGCTTAAAATAGGAATATGCTACAAACTCAACCCTCTCGTGTGGGGTTCCTGATAACAGGTTGGGGATTAGTGAATAACAGTCATCACTGTGCTGTGCTGGGATATGGATTGGGAAGTTACTGCAAAAGGGAAACCGTAAGGTGAGCCCAATCACACCAGCTGGCAAATCTGCAATCTCAGAGGGGTGTTGCAAAAATCAGGTTTTACACCAAACCCTTGTGCCACTGTGTCTTACACAGATGCCTGACTGCGTGCATAAAAATAACACCCAGCTGGTTTTCAAACATCTCAGCTTGAAACTACACATATACATCTTTCTACTGGCAGCCCAGGCTGCTGCAATGGACACGCTTGGGTAATATTTTTACTGCTTATTTTGCATTTGTACAACTGGTAAGTGATAAATCTAACGCTTAGGAACAAAGAGATTAACCACACAGTATGCAGTGCTGAACTCCCCCATTCAGCCATAAACCACAGCCCTCCTACACTGACAACTCAGCTGTAATGCCACATCCTGTCAGAGCTGGATTCCCTCTCCACATATATTTTAGTCCAGGCCTGCTTTTTTGGTTAAGTAAATACTGGAGAGCAGCCCACTGCAGTATAGATGGGTACATACAACATATATATTTCACCTCTTTAAGAGCTTTTCTTGTATGGCTGATTCATTCAGAAATTACCCAAGGATTCAAATGTGCTCCAGTCACAAGAAGAGCTGGATAATTCCTCAGAAGGTGACAGAAAATGCACTAAAGAGCACAGTCTCCCTGCTCAACTCCTGTGGAGGAGTGAATGTGTTGCTAATCCTTTTAAGACTATCCACCACATATTTTAATAATAAGGACCAATGTTGTTACAATGAAAAATATTATAATCTGCAAAGTCTCAGTTGCTTTACTTCTAACAGCTGTTTTCATACATGACACACAACATAGACTTCAGATTTTTAAACCCTTCAGAGTTTTAAGTACAGAAGTTAATATTTATTCTCAAGGCTTTTTTTCTGGTAGTTTAAAGCACTTTCAATTTAATTTCCTTAATTTATGAACTGTGTCAGAAATAGCCATGCAGGATACATGCTTGACATTAGGACCTTCGTTTGGTTGTGTTCCTCCTGGGGACTATTGCACTGACACTACCCAATTGCCACTGCAGCACAGATTTTACCTGCACTCACATGTGTCTAGCAATCCACCCATAATAACCCCCAGAACCCAGAAAGCTCTTTCATTCCTAGGCAGAGATACCTTATGTGTAAAATCACCACAAGAAGGGGGCTGGGCTCCAGTGGGGCTGCCAAGTGTCACATCCTTTCCACACCCGGGGCTCAGCAGGGGCTGTACTGAATTCCCTGGATCAGGGGGACAGAATTGGCACCTGGCTTTCTGCAGGCAGGTGGTGGCCTCTCCCTGCCCGTGCTGCCTGCAGCCTGATGGCAGAGGCAGCGACACAGACACCCAGTGAGGGGAGGATGGCGAGTAAGGGATGGGAAGCACACTGAGGGACAGAGGTGATGATGTATTTGCAGGAGTTCCAATTATCCCATGGAATCAGTTGAGTACATCTCACCCAGCTCCTTTTATGGCATCTACTGTCCAACTCATACCAAAAACAGAAAATGAAATGGGAATAACTGGAACATGAGATATGATGCTGCTACTGGGAAATTACCAACTCCCTAACTTGAATTCCTTTTACATCTTTAAGGGATTACTGAGATCTTCTGAAGTCTAAAACAACTGACAGACAGTTGGCTTAGAAAACACATACTTCCTTGGGGAAAAAAAAATACTATTTATCACTTTCTTATCCACCTCCTTTTTCTCCATGTTAGTAAGACAGGGAGGCAACATCGCTGTCTGACAATTCATTTGCTCTAGTTTATTGATTCCTCATATGAAGCCATGCTCCCCAGACAGTGATGTCATTTATTTCCATAGCAACTGTATAACATCAGAGGACTATACCTAAGCAGGTGGAGGAAAATCTTTGGGGAACAAGAATATCTTATGCCTCTGCAAATCTGCCTGCACCAGAAAATGGCTTTTAAAAGATGCCTGAAAGCTGGCTCTGAATAGTCTTATAAAAGACCAAGCGATGCCAGTATTACTAACCATTGTTGCACTGGCAGCGGTCAAATCAAATTCAGATGTGCAAAGCCTACTCCTCTCTACTCTGCAGAGTACTGCTCTGTACGTGCCACATTCAGAGAAGCAGCAGAAAGGCACAGCCTTTCACCAGCCCACTGCAATCACTGAAGTCCCCCTTCCTCCCACCCAAAAAACCAGGGCCTGCCAAGTTACCAATGAGCTCAAGCTGGTTACCAGCTTTTCAGAAGCAGGATTTACCCTTCCAGATCAATACTTGACATCTAAGTCATGTGGGCTGTGCCAGCCATCTCTATGGCTCCATGACTTTGCAGCATGAACTTGTGCAGCAGCTGGCCCCAGCCACACAGTGGGCCCTAGTTCCTCATTCTGCAGAAAAGATAGCATGGAACAGGTCCAGGAACATAACTATTTGATTACATGAATCACTAATCACACTCATTACCTCTCCCAGGAGGTAATTTTTACCCAAAGTACCAGAGGTTCAGGTCATCAAAGCCTCCATGGCTCAACAAAGTCCCAGACATGGTTTTGGCTCCTCTTCAGCACTCACAGTATTTGAGCCAAATCTGATCTTGCTTGCACCAAGCTGGCCCGTTTCTCCCCAAAAGGCATGGCAGCCTCACTGACAACCACAAGAAAACAACTCAGCTGGAGCCCTTTCTTCATCAGCTCCTGAGGTGTGCTGGTGTCAGGACAGGCACATGCCCCAGGTCAGCCCTGGGGGCAGCCGGGCAGGCTGACTCACCCCTGCAGCACTGAGAGAGTCAGCAGTGCACAAAGGGAAAGGGGACACAGAGGTGCTCAGAGATCATCAGGAGCTGACAGCAGCTGCCTAACGCAGAGCCTTCTCAGCATCACTAGGTTGGGTACAGACCTGCTCCCTTCCAGTCCTCCTACAGGCAAACACAGTATTTATGACACCCATACAAATGACCAGATGTGAGCAGCTCTTCCTACCACCAGTAAATAACTGTAAGCAACTGTACTTCCATCACTGTAAAAGCTTCTATAATCCTTACTGATCGAGTGTTCCAGGCTGATTTCTGCTTTGCACAGAAAAAGTGAAGCACGATGGATGATTCACATGGCAAATAAAAATGAAAAACTAATTGTTCTTACATATTTTTTCTTCTTGTGAAAGTCAGGACATAAACACTTCAGATGAGATTCAGCTAATGAATCCCACATACAACAAAAGCACTCCATGGTAAACAGTTGCCTATTCAGCAGGTTGCTAAATCTATTACCATTAATTCCTGATCTAGTTCATCTTAGCAAAGCATGAAGCAAGGCTTTTGCTTTGAAAAAAAACTCAAATTGCAACAAAAAGCTGGTGTTCTCTTTTCCTATTAGCAAAACTGAGAAGAGATACTCTGGGTAAATTCAAGACCTGAATTATTCATCAGCTTGACTAATTAATCTGTAGAAATCAGTAGAAATAATATTTTCTTTAAAGGAGCCTCAGAATTCAGGGAGATACAGAGCAAACAGATTTTTCTTTTTTCCTATTACCACCACATCAGTCTGTGTATAAAACTTTCTTTTGACATGCAAATACCTTCCCACTGAGGTAACACAGTATGGGTTTAGATTATTTCTGCCAGTAACCAGTATTTTCCATTTTTATGATCTCTGTATCCTTCAGAGACTTCCCTCTGCTTCATAATTCCATTGCCCATCTATTGTCAGTTCTCTCCTGCATTTGCAACCTGTTGCCAACCATGATTTGATTTACTTTGTCAGGAATGCATCTTCTCGTGCCCTTCAGTCTGTGCTTAAACATAAACTGTATTGACAGCAAGAGAGACTCGACTGACAGCTCTGCACGTTTCCCTTTCTGAGCTCAGCCTATACATGCTGGGTATGGTCTCACAAAGGCACCCAGACAGGGAACTGACATTACTGAAGATGCCTCAGGGACAGGCAGCCTTCCCTGAATGCACTGCATATACTGCCCCACTCTCAGATGCACCCCAAAGACAACGTTAATATTACTGAGCTGATGGTTGTACTGGAGAACATGTAAAAAATTTAAATAACCTAGTGACTAATCATGCCATAAAATACTGTTCTTCCTGCAGAAGAATAGATAATTTTTCAGATAATCACAGGACTCAGTTTAATGAGTTGAGTAACAGTTTTCTACCTAAACTCCTTCTCTTGTATTTGAATTATAACAGACATCCTGCACACAGAGGTGTTTAGCCCATGCTATTTTGCCTTATTGCTATTATACGGCTACTTCTAGAAGGTCCTTCCCTTGATGGAAAAGTTGGCAGAGCTGCATCCCTTTCCTCCTTTTCCCAAGTACTCCAATAAGTAGCTGTTCATCTGGGAACAGAGACTGAAGGAATATTTTCCTCTTCTGACCAAGGAGCTGTTACAGAAAGAGAGCTGTTCCTCCCACACCTGCAGCAGCAGCAAAGCTCCTGCAAAGGTCTGTGCCAGATGACCAGGGCAGACACAGAAAGGGGAGTATCTTCCCAACTTCCACAGGAGGGTGGGTGTCCAAGCAGAATGTCGGGATGGACGCAGATGCTCCTGCATGGCAGGATGCCATGAGGCTGCTGGCCCGAAGTGTTCTGTGAGGGGTAGGAGCTCTCCTGCATAGGGAACACATCTGCATTGGGATCACTGAAGATGTCTGCAGTGATGATATTCAGATAATCTGCAAGGCTGATTTTCCAAAGCAGAAACCTGCACCTAGACAGGGAGCTATTTATCTGGCTAGATTTTCCAGCTCCATTTCCATTAGCCCTATTGACCTGACACTGACCCCTGCAAAGTGCCCCTCTCTGTGCTCAAGCCCTGCAGCACCTCCTGGCACTGTGTGGCAGCGGTACCTGCCCAGACCCCTCTGTGCTACCTGCGCCATCTGGCCCTCATTGAGACCCACAGTGTTAAAAATCACTGTCCACATTAACAAACAGGTTATTCCATATAAAATATCAGAAATTACTTCAACTAATACTTACTTGTAATTCAATTTGAATTTAAGTGGATGTAATTAATCTGGAATGCAAGAACATACTATCTTTTCCCAGCTACTCGCTCTCTCTTACATATCACTTAAGTATCAAAATAATCTGGAATCTCTTTCTAACCATGACTGCCACTGGTATCCATCATTATTACCTCTGCCACATAATACCATCTGCCTATGTGTTCCAAGACCATAATGAATTTTGCAGTCTTTAAGATCATCCTGATATTACCTAGAACAGGAAAGTGGAGCATTTGAAAAGTATTTTCAGTTCTCCATTTAAACTTCACATGTGGAAAACTATTCTTGTTTGTGCATTTAGCTGCAACCCTAATATTTTCCTACTGCATTCACTAAGCAACAGCGAGAGCTCAGCCCAAACAGGAGCAAAAACAAAGCAAGCTGAAGCAAGCCCATTTATGTCTAGTTCTGTTCCTTCATCTTTTGTGAGAAGAAGGACCACATATGGTGGACAACTACCAGGCTCTTGAAATCAAATCAGTTTCTTTCAAAGAACATTTGTATTTTGTAAACCAATTAAACCACATGAATAGTACAAGTATGAATAGGCTTTTGTTTTAGTCAAATTAAGATATTTTGGATTTGTGAAGATGCAAATAGATATGACAAAAAAGGTAACAAGGATACAATAGAAAATTATGGAGCAGGGAGAAATTTAATTACATGCCTCTTTGCTTGAAAGTTCAAGGCTCTTTTTATATTGCTGCAAATTTATAAATTCACAGATCCCACCCCTCTGTTTTCCAAATATGTTCAGGAAAATAAGTTGGTTGCAATTGTCCTTCCATGGCTTCTAATTTCAGTTGTATACTGTTTAGATTCCTTTATTTCTATGGAAATGCAAGAGCAGTTCCAAGTCATGAACTAACACACTTCCTTTTAATGAAGGCTGGATCAAAATCTACTTCTGAGGAAAAAAAAGTCCTGCAGAAATTAACAGTGCACAACAACCCTTCTGAAAAAAAGAGTTTTAAAAACCTCCAAGCCAGCCAGGCAGAGCTCTACAACGCTGTACTCAGCACCTGAAAGAGCAACACTCTCCATCAAATACTGGAAGTTTTTGAAGCAGTTTTTTAGAAGACTATTTCACTCCCATAAGCAAAACCCTTTCACTAAATTTAAAACAGGAACTCCTACTGACACTATCAATGGGTTCTGCTCACAGCCCAGATGCAGCCTGACTCTGAGAGCCAAATACCTTCATCCCTATCACCTTCTCAGTGGTGTCCCAGCCTCCTTCAACACTACTCACTAATTCTCACTCGTTTGAATTTACTGGGATTTTTTTGCTGGGTTTAAAAAAAAAATTATACTAAATTACACTGAGATGCCAGTTTACAAAAATATATGTGTGACAATAGCCTTCCTCATTTCAGAGATCATATTGAGGATGAGGATGATGGAGTTCTGCTGTATGAGTCTTGAACGAGGACTTCAGCCATCTGGGCCTTATCATATTCCCATGAAAATCAACAGGAGTTTTGTCAGTTTTACCAGGAACTGCGTGATGTGAGTGACACTGATGGGTGGGCAGACCTATGGACAAAGGGGCTGACCTGGGTCTTTATCAGCTTGTATGAAATACATCAACCACACTGAAATGCAGGGGGTCACTGAGGAGCTCTAAGGGGCAAGCGAGAACAAGTGTTGGGAACATGACTCCAAGGAATAACCCAGTGTCACAAAACATGGAAAACTGCCTCCTTCTTTCAGCAAAGAAAAACAGACTTCAGCCTTTGGGAGTATCTGTTTTCATCCTGCCAGCCTTTTAAATGCAATCCATTGGTGTCTGTGGTCCCAGCTGTACAAACAAGATGCCGGATGACCTAAAGGGATCTGCACAAGTGGTAGCTGTAGCCCTAAAGGTAAACACCAAAATATACAGTTTGCACTGTGTAAGAGGTTAAAAAAAATACAGGCCCGATCCAGCTCCTGATGTTTTCCTACCTCCTGACTGCTACAGGACACAAGCCAAAGAAGCCAATAGTGCAAGGCACCAAATATCTCCTGTAAATTAACTCCGTATGTTGTCAGTCCTAAAAGGGGACACAGCAACACAGACTGGAAGGATACTGACACCACACAACTTTTTATCCATCCCTGTGACAGAAAAAGACTGTACAAAGAATCACTTACATCAAATGAGGTATATGAGGCTGGTCTGACTTAAGACTTGTGCAGAGGTTGCAGGTAACCTGCCTGTACAGTATTTGCACCCAGCTTGCAGCAGGGACACAGCCCTGGTGTGCTTCCATGTCATTTGTGCAGAGATGGTTCCCAGAGACAAGCTGCACTTGAAATAAACTAAACTAAAGGAAAAGGGAGAGCACTGGGAAGTTATCTCGCCCATTGGTCTGCAGAGTGAAGCAGCTTTGTAATAGTTCTTGCAGGGTAATAATGTGCTGCAATTAAAACCAACAAACCTTGCAATACAGTAAAGCACATTTAGAGCAAATTGAAGCTGGTGGCACCTATACAGAAGGAAAGATTCTGGTTTAGACAACCTTCTTCAAAATTCAAGTAACAGGTGAGGATTTGGCCCGGCAAGCATAAAGAAAACTCAACAAAATCCATCACCTCCAGCTTCACGACAGATGTTTTTGGGGTGGAACAACTGCAGTTCTTAGTTTCCCATTGGAATTTCCTCTGAATAAAACAGGTCTAACAATTATAATCAGCTAAATTCAAGGCCGTGGTGAGGTGTCATGCTAGAAAAACTACAGCTGGCCAAGGAAACAATTCAGAAACTACTCAGTATGCAGTTCTCCATGACAGGGCCCGTGGACTGTGGCTGTGTTCAGCACAAGAGGTTGTACATTCATGCACGAAACACCAAAGCCTTGAATAAGCTCCTTTGATTCCCCTAATCCACCTGAGCCACTCTGCCTATCCCAGCAGAAAACATTCACATGCCATGGAGAAGACATGGGGCTACCACCAGTACTTCTACAAGAATATCCATAATCAAAATCTCAGTCTGGTCATCTTCCCCCCCACACAGACAGACAAATAAAATCTGCCATTTAAAGCAAAATTAAGTCATGCTCTCCATAGCAAAGAGGAACCATTTAAAATTTAAATTTCTTTAAGGTTTTGGTGTTAGTTGTTCTTATAAAGAGACACACTAGGAAAACAAGCTACTGCTAGTGTGTCCATAATTTGTCACCAGCCAAAATATTTTCTCTTTTATAGCCAAATCACATGAGGTTTTTACTCATCTTTTAAAATAATGTTTTCTTGTTCAAATCACAAATATTCAGAATAGCATGAAAATCATTCTTTTACATATTGGTGTTACTCAATGGCATAGTAACACAGCTATATCACATACACATCGAGCAACAGATTCAAGTAAAAAAAAAATGTCATAAAAGGTGAAGTTTGTGTTTTTGGAGAAAGTTGTATGGTTTGCAGGGCCAGGTTTGGAGGTGCTGTTGGCATTTGCTCGTGCTCAGACCTTATACAGTGTTTGAGGCGTGTAGAGTACAGAGACAGCTGGGGTAGGCTCAGGCTTAGGCTGCCTTAGGTTCAGGACTGGGAGAAGATTGCATAAAAAAACAGATTAATCAGAAGATCCTGAGGAGGCAGTTGAGAGCTGGGATTGATGCTGGTGCAGGTCTTACTGGGATTAAAGTTTAGGAAAAGAGAGATGGAAGAGCTCATGTTCTTGTTAAATCATGCTGGGCTGCAAGATTAGGAAAAACCACTTTTTGCTCTCAAAGGCATGTAGATTATATGGTTCATTTTGTTTTGGCTTCTCTTTCACCTATTTAATGGAAAGGCAACAGTCCCAATTTTCAAACCACACTAACAGCATCCTGCACATTATGCAGGACTTCACCAGTCTTATAAGACTTGAAAAGATATAAACTTATATGAAACAGTAGCAACTGTAATATAAATATAAGCTTTACAAACTGTAGATTAAAGGTCTCAGAGCTATGATGGATTAATATTAAACTTTACCATACTGATTTTTTTGTCAGTTCTGAATTGTTCATATGGCTTGATATCCATGAAGTTCTGTATGTCATATAAATTTTTGCTACAAATTACTTTTTCATAAACAGTTTTCATTCCTGGCAACTAAGGATAGATCAGAAGCTTTCTCATAAAAACAAGTTTGTTACTTATTATACTGCTGTAAAGAGATTACAATGTGAATACATGACATGATTAACTATTTAATTGGGTGTAATAGGAAACCTGAGCTTCCTAGTTCCCAGCCTCATTGCTGCTTGCTCTTGTGCTTTACAAGGCTTTTTAGTTATTACTATGAAGTGCAAATCATACTATTGTTTCAGCAATATCCATTAATTTGCTTTCATGAAAGCCTGAAAAACATCTTGGAGCCTTAATGAATGTGTTTAAGTGCAATACTGTGGACTGCTTTTACACCAATATTGAAAGTATTATTCATCCTGTTTTTATAAATACAGCCATTTTTTCAGCATTATTGCACAATTATTTGTGCTCTGTTTATGTAGATATGATGTGTGTGTGTACATGGTGTCTTATTTCCAGCAGATATCACATGACCAATGTCTACTTTGAAGGCCCTGACTTTCTTTCACATCAGAGGTCAATATCCCCTTGTGCTAGAGGGCTTTTGGAAAAGGAAAAAGCAGACCTTCCCCTATTCTTTCATGTCCTTCAGTCTCCTTTGGTGACAACCAGTCTCCTATTACAGTTCTTTTTTTAAAAAATCATACTGATTTGCTGCAAATTGATTAAGCTTAGAGTACTAGAAACATGTAAAGATTTGGTAAGTGTTTCAAAAATCCCTTACCTATCTCATGAGCTGGGAGCTCCAGCCTTCTTCCCTCAGGGTGCTCAATAAACTATTCCTAAGCCCACTGAAAATGAGAAACTGTAGTTGAGCTAAGCTGTAGTAAACCTGCCTGTGCACATACCTGTGCATTCTCCTGCCATTTTGCTGCAGGGAGGGACATTTGTCTCCCCTGGAGGTTGACAGAACAACAGTTTTCTTTCTCTCGCAAAGTAGTTTCCTAAAATTCAAGACTTTGGTCTGCTTTACAATGTAAACATGTGAAATGGCCTTTCAGCATTCCTGTCTTTCAGCAAGATACAGAGCACAGTGCAGAATAGGGAGGACTTTGTCTCTACAGAGCCTCTGGCACATTTTTTATAAAGTAACAAAATCTATGCACCACATCTGAAAACTGCTGAGAATGATGACAGTTTTCCCTCTGGCTTCAAGCCAGGCCTTTTGGCACCTTCACTGTCAAGGGATATGCAAGTGCTGGCTGAAAATGAAGAAAGATCATCATAACTTACCATCTTGACAAACTGCGTGAAGCCTTAAGACTTTCTGGTTGGTTCCAGTTGCAGAGTTGAAACTTCATGTGTTCATGCAGAGTGCAAATACAGTGCCAAAGGTTTATGTTAAGGCATTTGGGCTCTGTATATACAGGTTGGTCTGCACAGCAACAGCAGAGGAGGGAACATGGGTGTGCACGTGTGTTAGTACAGCAGACTGGATCATGGCTGCAGAGGGGTAAGTTGGATTACTTTACATCTTCCATTGAAGAAGCAATTGATTCTATTCTCTTGCTTGTAAATCTTCTTTCATAGGATTCTTGGTTCAATTTTTGACTTACAGGAGATGAAGGAACCAAAAGTGTGTCTGCTCTTGTCACAGTCAAGGCAGAAAAACATTTTTCTAAGACAACGCTGGATTTCACTGTCAGAGAGTCTGCTGGGCAGAGTGAGCTCTGGCAGGACCCTTTGTACTCTTCTGCCACCACTGAGGCCCCAACAGCAAATGAACATCTGCTGCTCCTTCATCATGAGGTAATGGGGGAAAGAGTTACAGGTATGTGCTTTCTCAAAGAAGCTTCAGCTTTCCGTGGTGGAAGGTGTTAGGTGTTCATCTCTGTGCATGCAGCACCCAGTGCCCTTCTGCAAAACCTACCCATTAATTCCAGAGAAGAACTAACTCACTTTTGTTCATCACTAGTCTCCAAAACAGTAATTGTCAGACAGTTTTTGAAAGGGAAGCTTTAGAAGGTCCTTTTGTTCTATAAAGTATGTAATAGCATTTCTTCTCCTATTAATTAAACCAGTCTAGGATTTTGAGATCATGTTGAAACCGCAGTGTGGTGGGAGTTGATGCTTGTTTCTAAGCTGTAGCTCTCTAATGTGCAAGTCCTCTTCCACAGAGAGGATTAACTGCTTTATTTGTGAGTTTGTCTTGTAAAGCTGGTGGAACATGGTGACTTCCTGAAGATACCCTGCTCTCCTACCGCATGCATAGTTTGGTTTTGTTTTTAATGAGGGTTGTGGATTTTGAAATTTATGGTGTCAGAGTGATTTCTGCTTCTCAGAGGTAAGGCAAGCTATTGGCATATGTGACTGTCCCATCTAGCTTCTTAACAGACAGGCATGTTGGAGGCCACAGAAATAGAGTTGCATCTGTTTAAAAATGGGAAGAGCTATAAAATGCCAGATGTACTGGAATGATGTCATGCTCAGCTTGGGAAGGTCTTTGTTGTAATAATTAAAATTTCCATCCTTCTGTACAAATGAGAAGTCTGAGCAGTCTGCTGGGGCTGGTGTAGGAGATCTGCCTCTAATTGTCTGTTTGAATTTGACAACCAACAGTGATTAACATTTTCCTAGCAAATTTAGAAGGCAAACTGTGAGCACATAAACCATTTGAAGGACTGATGTTCCCTTACAGTGTTGCAAATACTGGGCTTGTGATTGCTTTACAAAATTTCTTCAGCTGGTTTCAGTACTGATGTAAATGATTATTGTTGGTATTCCTAAATTATATTTTACCTAAATTATTGTATTTTTTTAATCCAAATCAAATGACAGCTTAAATGATGGAAGCAGCTCTGTGTGCAACTAGAAATTGGAAAGATCCTGAGCAATTTGGAAGGTAAAAATATGTGAATTCTGGACTCTGCCTTGCTCCAGGCAAGTCATGTAATTTCACTGGTACTTCCTAGACTACAAAAGCCAAAATGAAGTAGAGGAGATAATCAATATTTTTCTGACTACCCAGGTATTAGAATGTTCACCGAGTGGATGTGTGTGAAGTCACTGAGATGGGAACTCTATGGAAGTGATGATGATATTAGGGTTGTCATTTTTAATAAGAATGTTGACTAGAACTGCCCTTTTTGATCAGCTGCTCCTTTATTCAAAGAGAAGCTTTTAACAGGGAAGAGTGAAGAGAGCTAGAATTTATACCCACAGATAGCATAAGACTGGCAACTTCTGGGCAGGCAGCACTGCCTGTTGTATCAGACTGTTTGGGGAATGTAAAGCCATTAAATTCTGCAGTTACTGCAGAGATTGTTTTGCAGAGGTAAAATGTTCAGCTTCCACTGGGCATCCATCACAGCGAGATTTAATAGGGAAGGGAAAAAACAAAACAGAAAAGCCTTGCTGTCTCTGAGTTATTATGGAAATGAGGTAAGGGGAGGGCTTTGCTGCTGACAAGGGAGTGCTATCTCTTGCTGGACCAAGTCCTGCAGTACTCACTCAGGCAATGATTCCTCCCAAAATAGGTTGAAATAATGATCCCATTGGAGCCAGTGGGAGATTTCCCACTGACACTGGTGGAGGCAAAACTTCACCCTGAGGCTTTTGCTACTCAGAGATTTCTACAGAGAAATGTAGGAAGAAGAAAGGAAGGAGCAGTGCTTGTAAATAAGAAGTTGAACTATATGGAAGATAGCAATTCCTACCTTTTCCCTGTGCAGAAATCTGTAATGTAACTGTGATGGAGGCTTTTTCCTTGCTATACCTCTTCTGTGCTTCAGGACCAACCTTTTCCCAGGTAATCTTAACTCTATGTGCCAACATTATGTTGCTTCAGCCCTGGTTGACTTCATGCAGACATGGTAAAACATGAAGCAGGTTTTTGGTTCTTTTCAGTTTGCAGACCTTAACTGCTCTTCATCAGAGAGGCAGCTGTGGACAGTGTAGGGGAGCTTCCTGCATCAAGTTTACATTTCTTAATCAACTCCTGCAGGCTCACAGGCAGTCCATGAGGTCTGCAGAGGATGCATGGAGAGGGACACCAACCTTCCACAGCTACTCCCTCATGTGCCAAGCATGCCCTACAAATCCTACTCCGAACTATCCTTACAGCATCAATACCTTTGCAAAGTAACACATAAGGCATCTCTGTTTGATGTCACCAACATTCACAATACCAATGTGATCTGTGCAGGATTCAAAATTGTATTGAATTGCCTATTTCTCCTACACACCACAAGCCCTCATCTTCTCAATCATAACTCTGAATTTTCTCTTGAAAAAGAAATGCCATTTATGTATAAATGTGCCATTCCTGGCTGCCAACCATGTCCCACCTGCCCTGGCATACAACATAAGACTCAGACAGAAACTGAACAATTCTCTCACACAAAAATTAAACAGAAAGTTTTCTAACAGTAAACACAATCACATGATTATTACCTGCAAAAAATGAAAATAGTTTATTTAAACATGCCAAAGCCAGCCCACTCTGCAGCTCTGTAACCTGTTACTTTTACATTTGCTCATCCTCTTTTAACAAACCTGAACAGTAATGTAATAAATGCACAAACCACTAATCCTGGCTGACCTCACTAACAAAGTTTACCACAACTCTTCTCCCCAATTCAGCCTGTATCCTAAAGCTGAGGACCACACAAGATTTAGCAAGAAACACAAAATCTCATCCTTGTGTTTTCAAAACTTAACCTTTAGCAAACTTTAACTCCAGCCTGAAGGTTTTGGATCACCAGCACTTATGTTGAAGATAAACTGACCCCCAGCACCAGCTCTCATCCCACCCCAGTCATTCCTCACTACCACTGCCTCAGTGTCCACACCTACAACAAATCTGAACACCCTGCAGTCCCTCCTGCCAAAACTATCTCTTGTGCCACACTAACTGCTCATGGAGGGGATTCAGCAAGGAACCAATTGTTGCCTCCTCAAGGGGAGAAAAGATGGCAGTTCTGACATGAGCCTAGAAGGAAAAAGGTGGCCTCACAGAGACTGTGATGAATTTGTCATTACTTTAGACCTAAGGCAGCCAACAACTGTGAGATCCTGAAGCGCTGACTGTTTAGAAGCTATGGCAATTCTCTGTGCATTTCCACTGGCTGCCAGGCCTTGGGCAGGATGATTAATGGCCTCTCTCACAGCAGCGTGAATGGGAAGATAAGGACAGTGACGGATCACTGTGGCTCAGACTCTCCTACTTGCTGCTGGCCTTTGGAAAGTTATAAAATGCTGTGATTTCTTTAACCCGCAGGTGAGGTGTGTCAGCATCCCTGGCTCTGATCAGAACCCATAATTACAGCTTCGTGCAGGTAACTCTTGGCTGACAAAAGATCTTTTAACAGTCTAGCAAAGCACAGATGAGGTGAGAGAGCTAAAAGGTCAATCACCAACTAAGTCATAAATGTTTCATTTAAATTAAAAAAAAATTAAACCTTTTTATTTGATAACTTTTTTTTTTTTAAACTCTCAGGGTGGTAGGACACATCTGCTCTTTCAGAAAGGACTAAGAGCCTGTCATTTTGTCTCTGGCACATCCCTTCCTGATCCTAAAAAGCTCTGAACTCTACTAAATCTAAGCTCCTAAAGGCATCCTGATAACTAATAAAAGCGAGTCATTCATGCTACCCTCTAGAAAAATCAAGCCTGCGTTTAGATGTCTTCCCTGCTCGGAAATCCTTGCAAATTCAATTTGCATGCTTAATTAGCATCTATGCCCTCATGCTGCACTGTTTACAAGAAGCAGTCATCATTACACAGCTATGCATCTATATTCCCTCTGCTTCTGAGTATACACTGTGCATTTCAATCCTTGAATCTGCTCACTTGCTGGTTTGGGTGTGAGACACGCACACAGCAACACTTTGAAGCGCCAGCCTACCACCTTCATATCTGTTTTGCTCAGCTATATTTATGATCCAGCTCTTGAAATTCCTTTCCATAAAGCTTTTCTGAAATACCTGAAATCCATCATAGCTTCACCTGTACGACTGTGAAAAGCCTTTTGATCTTAGAAGTAGAAATGACCCTGGAAGCTCATACAAACTCAAAAGGTAACACATCAAGGGATGGAGGGCAGGGAAGTTGAAATATGAGACCTGTATCTAAAGAAACACTTTTTTTATTAGCACTTGTACCTGTTTTCTACCCTGTCTGTCTGGGCATGGATTTAGAGTGCCTGTCTACCTGCAGCTCTGCTCAGCCTCCAGTGTCCTCTCTCACACATGTGGTTCAGGCATGCAAGGGAACCACCACCTTACAGATGGGAATGGGGCAGACACACACAAAGGTGCTGGAAGAATTAGACATCACACAAGTAAGGCAGACACCTATTACAAGAGGCCATTAAGAGTAGCATTAACATACTCTCCTAGGTATATATTAGTTGTCTATTTGTGTCCATAATGGATCAGTAGAGGTCGTTTGGGAAACAAATCTAACACAACCTGCAAATAGCCCAGATGCTCCTGATGAGACAGCACTGGAAAATCTTGTATGGCAAAGTCATCTGAGCAAGACTGGCAAACTAAGAAATAATCTTATCCCTAAGCTTAATACCTAACAATTTAAATTTGCTTTTTTTTCATTTGCTTACTCTTTGCATCTTCCTCACACAACAGATTTTTCCTTGGACACATCCACACACCAAGCCAGTGCCAGAGCATGCCAAGGAACACCACTCTTGTCTGGTGAGCGAGAAACACTCGTTCATAGAGGCTGCAAAACCTCAGCTCATGATTCATTGCAGGTGTCTCCACAGAGGGTGGTCAGAGGGCCTCAGACTTCTCCGTTTCATGACAACACAACCATTTTTGGACCTCTCCACACCCACAGTAAGGGCAGGCCCAGAACATCACTTCATACTTTGTTGTTGCTGCTATATGTAAATGCTGACCTGGAACTATCTGCACTGATAGTCTTTTGTTTTTACATGAAGTACATTTTTATTTGTTTGATTTTATGGATTCTTGACTGTTTTCATAGTCTTCAGCCACTAAAAAGAGACAGTATCATTTTAAGACTGGGCATAGCAGATTTCTGTTTCATCACAGTATAGTCTCTGAACAATAAAAAATTGGAAAACATTGTGCAAACTTTTAAAAATATTCATTCTCCATCTTCCAATACACAAAGCCACAACATATGGCTATTTGTGCACTGGAATGCAAAGTGCATATTGCTACAGTAAGGGTGAGCTCCATCAGAAATGACCAGCCTCTAAATTCCTTGGTGATGAAGCCAAAGGCACAGAGCTGTTAAATAAAAAGTACAGTGTAACACAAAGCATGCACTGAAACTGTGTAATCCCTGAACGAGTGGTGTCCCATGGAAAGAGGAGGTTTTCTTGCCCAGGACGAACACAAGCTCTGTTAGGGTTGCTCTGATGATGTGACACAGCACAAGGGCAATGAATGGGTCAGACTCAGCATCCATCCAGCAGCACACAGCTTGGTCTGAGTACAGACTGAATCTTTTTCTAGTGTACACCTTCCACTTTTAGAAACTATGGGGTTACAGGTTCCCACTGAGATTGGGAAAATTGCATCTTTACAGAGACTTAAAGAATTTTGCATGCAGAGGGCTGTTATTGATGCTCTTGTTCCTCCAGCAATCAACAAAATATGTTACTCACAAGTAGCAGCACTTTTTAGACAAATAAAAGGCATGACCCCTGCCCCAAGCTGTTTACAGTGGGATGAGAAAACATGGTAAGATGCAGGGAAGTGGAGCAAGAGAATTGATACAGCAGGGTCAGGAGGGCACCTGCTTTCCTGGTCCAAGCATCCTGCTGTTTCCATCTTTTAAACCACTGGCACAAGCCCTCAGGACCATGCCCACCCTGCTACCACCAACATGCCAGCATGGCAAGCCTAACTTTCACATGAATGATTCCCTTCTCTGAATCCCTCTTTTCCTTTGCTTTCAATGCTATGGTTCCCATATGATCTCATTACATATTAATAACCATTCATCCATTCATTCGGATTCCAGAAGGGAAACACCAGCTACAGAGCAGCTGACTGAATGAGATTTTATAACAGGTCTTAACATGTCACTCACTCATGTTTCTGACTTCACCATGGTTTTTGAAACAAAGAGAAAAGAAAGTCTGGCACTCAGACATTGCCAACAATCTACTTGACTATTTTTGCTTATATTAACCAAGAGTTTGACTCTGCAGTTGTCACCTCATCCCTCTGCAAGATACACTTTCCAGCCAGCTATCCCTTCATGACTTTTTGTCTCCACCTGTTTGAAGCAGAGCCATTCACAGCCAGGGCAGTGGGTTTACTCACCAGGCAGCCTTCTGGGATGAACAGTCATGAAGCTCAAATAAGGATACTGATGGGAAGCATATTAACCACCATGTGAGAATTTTAATCATTTCACAGTTTTCTGCTTGGCATCTCTCAGAGAGCATCCAAAGGAGGACCATGAAGATGGTGAAGGACCTTGAGGGGAAGCCATATGAGGAGAAGCTGAGGGGGCTTGGTCTGTTCAGCCTGGAGAACAGGAGACTGAGGGGAGACCTCACTGCAGTTCCAACTTCCTTGTGAGGGGAAGAGCAGGGGCAGGCACTGATCTCTTCTCTGTGGTGACCAGTGACTACTTTTCTACCAAATTCCAAAATGTTGCTTGTTTCCTCTTCAAGGATTTCAGTAGAGATTGTTTTTTTCGCAAGCTAAAGAGACATCTAGTCTGAAGAGAGTGCACTGAACAAGATATATCCAATATTCCTTGATATAATTTCAGTCAAAGCTATTCAGAAGGCCCAGAATCCTTGGATTTCCTCCAAGCAGGACAGAAGACTTGAGGAAGATGAAGGTGGGAGGAAAAGAGGGTCATGGGACCCACCCACCCAATTTAGGGAGGTGGGTCTAAGGGCAGCCCTGAGAGAGGTTCTGGGGATGGACAAATTTCGGGATAGGTGTATCCCATTAGATATGAGAATCAGCTAGTATTATAAAATTGTAAAAACTATACTGTCTGGTGTGTGCTAATGTTTATTGTGCACCTTAAAGCACTTTAATTAAAGATCTGCTCTCTACCTTAACTATACTAAAATTGTCCAGACAATTTTCTTTGACTTCAGGAAAGAGTTCTTCCCCCAGATGGAGGCTGGGCATTGGAACAGGCTCCCCAGGGCAGTGGTCACAGCACCAAGTCTGACAGAATTCACAAAACACTTGGATGATCCTCTCAGGCTCATGGTGTGGCTCTCAGGGAGGATCCTGTGCAGGGCTAAGGGTTGGACTCCATGATCCCTGTGGGGTCCTTTCCAACTCAGCCTATTCTGTGCTAATGGCCACATGGCCAGCAGCTTTACAGCTCTGTTCACTTCAACAGCTGGAATGAAATACAAACATATAGCACTGCAGTTCTACACTTTCCCTGCCACTATTCTGCATCATGACCCTGGTAGACATGCAATGAATAGAAACAGTATTTAGAGTTCAAAGTCTTTGACCTGAGTCTTTTTTTACCTGCTTGTAGAGCCCCATAATGTATTACTTCTTTGCTCTTTCTACTGTTCTTTCTTTGGAAATGGAACAACAATATATTTTCAACAACATTAAAGGTAAGTCTATGCAAACACAAATATCCAGCTCCATATCACAAGGCAATTATGCCAGTTGAGTCTCAGGTATCCAGACAAGTTTCCCATTTGATAATAAGAAAAGATAATTACTAGTCATGGTTTGAACAAACATTTACACCATTACACCATTCCAAATTGAGATGTTATATTAAAAAACTCTACCTTTTTAAACTTAAAACAAGTAGTTACCAGGACAAAATGGTTATTTATGCAACAAATCACATCTTCAATATTACTTTGTTAAAATCACATGTTGTTGTGATTTTAAACAGCATAAGGTGGACATGCAAACAGATCCTGCTTACCAGTATGTGAGATGCATGCACGTGGAAACATGTAAGAAAGAGAAGA
This sequence comes from Hafferia zeledoni, assembly GCA_035583235.1. Taxonomy (NCBI): domain Eukaryota; kingdom Metazoa; phylum Chordata; class Aves; order Passeriformes; family Thamnophilidae; genus Hafferia; species Hafferia zeledoni. The sequence continues at coordinate 28,539,376 of JAWWEV010000172.1, forward strand.
TTCAGTTACAGATAAATATATTTTTCTTATATGATTCATTTTCATTGGCATCTCTTAAAAGTAAAGCTTAAATAGAGGTACTTTCTTGCCTGTATTTGTAAGTAAAGGCCAGCACATCCTTTACAACTGTTATCCATCCTTCAACAGCCTGCAGGGTTTAGTTATTAGTTCATTACTAAGGTGACCACAAAAGCCACCTTCCTTCTCACAGGCACTGAACCCACACAATTCTTTTCCAGAACTGGGGCTGTTCATTCATCTCTCCCACGCTCCACCTTCAGCCCCACCAGCTGCTTCTTCCCCATTTCTTAAAGGCTGACCAACTTCTTTCACTTGATACCCAAAGATGCTGATCCACTTGCAAACCCGTGGGACCAATTCCACTGCACCAGGGAGTCACTACACATTTAAAACTTGCCTCTCTGTGTTCAAAGCACTTCATTAATCTCTCCCACACACCATGCTACACTACCTGCTCTGTTGATTTTTTTCAGGAAGATTTTTCATTCTCCCTGCTCCAAACCACACTGTTTTTCTGCAGCCAGAAGGCACAAAAATCTCTGTCATTGTTTCCATTTTTTTTCTGTGTATACCTCTGTCTTGAACTATAAGACTGTGAGAGAATACTGTGGATACTACACAGAAACCAAGTTGCCTGCATGCTCATACATGCATAGAACAACTTGACAATAAACAAACGTGTCTCTAGAGGACATCAGTATTCGCAGTTCTAAATAAATTAATTTCTATATTTAGACACCACTAGATTATGCTTTCATGCTTCAGTTCATGAAGAGACCCAGAAGGACAAGGCCAATCAATGTCTTCTTTAAGTTATTGACAGGTGACTTCAACTACAGTAGCTCTCACTGCCAAGCAAGAGTTTGCAACTGAACTGTAAATAGATCTCACAGTGAAAAACACACAAAGTGGACTACAAAGAAAGGCATGTTCAAGAAAAGTTTCCCTTGAATGTAAGCATTCCTCAGGCTTGGAAAAAACCAAACAAACATAACCCACTTTCTCAATTACCTATGCCTGGGAAGTTTCCTTTAGCAAGCCCATATTTTTTTTATTCCTGCAGAATTTAAACTCTGCCTGCAAACCATGAGTCAATGACCTTAGTGGGTAAAAGTCAGGCAATTTCCAAATGATAACAAAGGCAGGGGTTCTTCCACAAACTTCTGGTATCTCTGGTACCTCCAGCACTGCTGTCCCCTTGTCAATAGAGCAAAATTGGAATGTCTACAATTCAGATCCAGGAGGATCTGGCAAAACTGCAGGGGGACAAAACACACAGAAATAAACAAAAACGACTTCAACTTCTGAGAACACCGAGCAGATGTAAGGGCAGACACAGGAAACACTGCAAAATAAGAGGCAGGAAGAGTAGCATGTTTTCCCCAATTCTAGGACTCTAAACCCACTCCCACTGAAACCAGCACTGCTGTCAGAAGGAGGAGAAGCAAAGTATCTCTGCTTTGCCTCCAGCTCTCCAGCAGCGTATTCCCAACCCCTGCACTCTTCCAGCACAAGCATTTATGTAACTGTACAGTGAGCTAGAAATAACTCAAATATACAATAACTAACTATGGATGGAGTCTCCAAGGTCAATGAATAAGAGCAGAGAAAAGAGGGATCATTTCATCCTCCTCTCCAGTAGCTGAAGAAGTTAAAATGCCTAAATTGCAACCCAAGGGCATCCACACTGTCCTAACCATGCCATTTCTCCCTATAGCTCCAACTCCACAGTATCATAACCACTGCCACTCACCAACAGAGGTAATTCATCAGCTGTAAAAATGCCACAATTAGCCCTTTACATTTAACGGTTCAGAGCCCATTTTCAATGTTTTGCATGCAAACTTACTGCTTTCAGCTGAATTTTTAGTCAAGACTTCTTTACATTAGAATGCATAAGAACAGTGATTTCATTTTAAATAGAGCTGTGAGCAACTGGAGATGAAGATCCCTCCCTCTCTCCCTGAGATAAATGAGCAGTTCCCACTAAGTGGAAAAAAAATAAATGAAAAATCAAAGGGCAATAACCTGTGTTATTACAGAGGTGAGCCTTTAACCTCTTTCTGACCAGTCCATCCCTTCTGACATTTAGCAGACAGCCAAAGCTTATAATGGAGGATTAGTGGAAAACTGCTTTTACACAGATATTGACCACCAGGGTTCTGGGATATCGACTTTCACCACAGTGTCACAAGGCAGACAAGCAGGTTTTAGAGCCAATCATACTTCATATCATCTGTTCAAACATTGCTGCATGTAAAAAGTAATAGGTAGAGGCAATTTGTATCTGCCAGTCTCAACAATGGCTTAAAATTTAAAATATTTCTCCTGCTCAATCAACATTTGCATTTACCCCCCACTATGTTATGCTTTTCAGAAACTCAAGTTTAGTCATTTACAAGCCTCTACTAAAAATCCACTTTAAGACTAAAATCCACTTTATCTACTAAAAAAAATAATCCAGCTTTAGTGACGTGTGCCCAGTCTTCTGTATACTCATGCCAACTTTAAAAAACTGAAGCTATTTAATACTTAGGTCCATTGGGACTTGAATACAAATAAATCCATCAGAAAGCATCATCCTTATTTTCCTTCTTCCTTATGCTAGACCATCTGTGCAAGCCACTGTACAGCTGGGGGGGGTGGGGAACCTAAACCCAAACAGAAAGGAGATGCTCTAACAATAAAGATGTAGTTATTTGAGATGAGAGCATTTCTGCTGGTGGTGGTGTCTTCAGCAGACAACCCCTTTGAACTGAAGGAGAAAGTAACACTTGGCTCAAGGGAGGTTTGTCTTTACCCATACCATGATAGAAACCTCCAGCACACAATTGTATCTCCAAACTGTTTCCATCACATTCAGCTCTTAAACAGTAACAGATGTTTAGACCTTGTTCAGAGATGTCAGACATGGCCTTGAATGTTCATAAGGGCACAAGGCAGTACATTCTTTGAACCAGTCTCATCTTTGTTTTTTCTGGTAGAAACTGAGGAAAAGAGGCTGGTTTAAAGCCCTTTAATTTTGTTTAATGGTCTTAAAAGCAAAACCTGAGCACTTGCTGCTCATGTCAAAACACAGGGGGAAAAAATAAATCATCCACGTTCTAAGTGGCAGTTTCGGCAACTGAAATTTTCCCATATACCGAAGGTCTCCCTGAACAACAGCAGGTCCTGCAGCAACTGCAAGTGCCACAGCAGTCCCTGTGTGCCCCACGGCAGCCACAGCTACACATGAACAGCAGCAACCAGAGGGAAATCCAACCTCAGTGCTCCTAAGAGTGCCAGATTGTGAAAGATGCACTGGGACTAGTCAAACCAGAAGGGTTTTACTTACCAAGGTTAATTTAATGACACCCTTTGTGCCATCTGTACTGAGACTGTTGAATATCTTTGCATCACCAATTTATTACTCTTTCTTCTTTCTACCTTATTTCCCATTTCTCTTCTTTGAAAGGTGTATCCAACTATAAAAAAGACAGCATGTTTAATATGAAATAACTCATTTTTCATGTACTTTTATAAGTTGTCTCAAAGACTGCTTCATAGTAGGGATAACCCCAGCAAGCCATCCTGGTTTACTGCTGTTCCCTCCAAGGAACACGAGCCACACAGCCCCTTCTCTGCACACAGAGGACTGTCTTCTACAGAGCACAAGATTTCTCTGCACAACTCCCCACTGTAAATCAACTCCACTTTACTCCTCAATCTCAGTGAAACACAGTAAATTAGAGACCATCTTTTCTCTCTGTTGGTATTAAATCCAGTTGTTGAGAGACAGCACAGAACATTAGGCTTTAAAATGGTCAGTGAGTCATTTCTGAAAAGGCAGTTTGGGTCCATCTTCCTCATATGAGTTTTTCTGGATAATTCTATTTCAGAAGGAAAATAGCATCCTTTAAAATCTTAGCAAATGCACTGCAGGAGACAGCCTGGTTGCTCTCCCTCAGGACAGCACAAGGCAGACTTTGCTTCTAGATGCACACCCCTCCTTTCAAGGCTCAACACTGGCATGATCTGTCCCTCACTCGTACAGGTAGAAAGGCCAGCCAGCCCTACAGAACCCTCCGTTTCAGCTCCCCAGCCCAGCTGTGAAGAGGGAGAGGCACACAAGGAACCCCCCAGGCCCTGCCTGCTTTCCAGGGAGGAACAGGGTGGAGGAAGAGCCAGACCCATTCTCCCTGACATCTCCAGGCTTGACCGAGAAACGCTTCCCACAGCTGTGGCTCCTCATGGCAGGGAGGAAAACAACTGAACTGCCAAATGGCCTGGGCAGTGCTTGTTCTTCCCGCTCTGCTTGTTACTTGGGGCTACACCAAGACTTACATGAAACTGTCAATGGAAAAGATTCCAATTGTTTCATTAAGTGGTTGTTAGATTTACATTGTCCCTAAATCACAACATGTGGTATTAGAAATAAATATAAGAGTAATCTAAAGAAAATGATACAGCAGCTTAAGCTCAGCTGCCACTTATAGGCAAAATTGTTGACTCTTCCTCTAGATAGCAGTTTTGCAGATACATAAATTGCCACTGCAGAAGCAGTGAGTATTTTTTCCATATAAAACAAAACAACCTTATTATAGGCATAAAATATTCCAAGTTTCCACACTGTATCACATTTGTGAAAGCTCCCAGTGAACACATCTTCATTTTAGCATTTAAAGCCCCAGAAAACTGGGAAATGGTTTTACATTATTCAAAAAACAGAAATACATACATTTCTTTAGTTTGTCATTAAAATGAAATTGCTCTTCACTGCTGTCACCAAATTAAGTTCCAGGTTGTATAGAAGTGAGCCTCTACCTTATCAGCCTGTTTCAGCTGTTCTGGGTGTAATAAACACAGATTTCAATTTTCACACAGTCCAGTCTAACAGACCATGGATCTTTCTCAACTAATACAGGGCAACGGATGAACAAATTAAAGCATGTAAGAGCAGGGGCCTAGGATGATGGGAAGTCTGCTTACCAATCTTTGAAACCATTTCCTAAGGTTAGTGCTGTTTCTGTCTCATTCCCACAGGACACTGACAGTAGGAGATGGGCAACAGCACAGCCTAAAAACCAATTCTCCACATGCTTCGTTGTGATCCAGGCTAGAAACATGTCAGGTGGACACGCAGCCCAACCAGGAGGCACCTGCACAGATCTGCACCTTGGGCTTGCTGACTCTCTTCAACCTTTGTTTGCCACTCTGCTTTCTTCACTCCCTCCCTGCTTGTCACCTCTAAAAAGGCACCTGAGTTTCCCACCACATGCAGAGTACAAGCAATTATTATGGCACCTGTAAACAAGAAGCATTTGATGTGGCTTGCACAACCTACAGCAAGATGAATGTCTGAGGGATCCCACAAGGTGACCCGACTCCAGCCCTCCCACTAATATGATAAATGAATCCTGTAAAAGAAGGTCAGACCAACAAATATTTCTGCTTATAGCAAGCTCTGGAACCACTGTACTCTTTCTACCTGCTGGCAATCTCCTTTATTTTTAAAAGAAAATTGAAAACAAATTTTAAAACCTGCTTTTAAGAATTCCAGGCAACTGGGATGTGCTAGACAGTTCCACATTTCAACCCCAAATTAAACCTCGAAGCGGTTAGTTTGATAGGACCCTTACTCTATGTAACAGAATGTCAAGGGTCCAGACCTTTGTCCTGCCCTGGACAGACAGGGCTGGCATTTTCCAAGGCTGGGAGACTGCCAGAAAATATAAAAAAAATAGAATATAAAGCATTCAGGTTTTCATCTCATTTAAATAACCTTGAGGGATGGAGGGGAGGCACCAACAAAAAAAACATTCCTCATACTTTGTCACAGATGGGAATTTTCTCCCACAAACACCTACTCAGACAAAAGGTTCTTTTTCTCCTAAAGATGCCCACCCAAGAAGTGCCAACCATCTCCCTCACCCTGTGCCCCAGGCAGCTCTGCAGTTTTTGCAGCTCCTCAGTTCTGTTTCAGTTTACTGAGTCAAAACCAGGTGTCTATTGAGTTTGAGCAGCTTATTAGAAAGATGTTTGCTTCAGTCATCATAATTTTTTTAGTTTCACTGAATCCTCTGCCTAATTAACTGTCTCATTTACTGTGCTCTATAAGCCCAAACTCTTTCAGTAAGTACCTACTAGCCAGACCTACAAGTACTCACTCCACCTGGAAGACTAGAACGTTTGCTAAATACTCAGTAATTCAATCTCTAGTGAAATGCTCTCCAGCCGTGCTCAGCCTCGACAGAAACAGAGCTCTCTGTGTTTGGTTCACTCTTCTCAGTACCACTCATAAGAAATAAACAAAAAAAAACCAAACCAAAATTACTGTGTATAAACAACATGCAACCTTTTGAACTTTTGACTCCAAATAACAATTAAATTAAGGCATTCCAAAAATCAAGTGCTGTCCTCTACACAGTAATATGGAAAAAGGAACATTAGACACTTATGTTTTGGCCCACACTGTTTTTCAAACTCCTTTCAAAAGAAGCCAACCATATGGATGTCATTTTTAAAAACTTGAGTCATAGTGCCACATACTCCTTGGCATGACCTGCCACTACAATGAAAATTGCTGTCAAATGAACATGAATTCGCTCTTTTGTTACAAAAAGTGAGAGACAAAAAGTTGTTTGCTCTTAAACTGACATCACCCAAATATCCTCTAGGTTGAAATACAACTATCCCCACGTCTCATCATTACCTAGTAATGCAAACCAATTACAAAGGCATTTTAATTCAGACCTGAAAGATGCCAGAACAATAAATAGTAAACAAAAAATCCTATCTGAATAATTACATGAAATGCAAAGATTGTGTAATTATTTCAGCAATTGCAGACTAAACACTGAGTGAACATCTGTGCTTTTACAGAGCCTGCCAACCCAGAAGGACCTGCAGGCTCAATAAGGCTACCAAAAAAAGGACTGCCAGCCTTGGAATCTGAAAATACAAATTTAAAACAGCTTCAAAGGGAACCAGATTTAGGTTTGACTTTCAAGAACACAGTTCTGCACCTGAGCTGATGCCACATCCATTCCCTGGTCTGTGAGAATACATCAGCTGGATCCTCAAGAGCAGCCACATGAATGAGCTTTCAGAGAACAACTGTCTGCAGATCCACCACAGTCAGCCCCTCCAAAGACTCAGTTTCAAAGGTGCGAGCAGCCAACGAGCCAGCAGCATCTTCAGGATTAACACCATGTACAATATTTATGACCATTAAACAGACTGCACAGCATTTTATGGCATGTTCTTTACTATACTAATACTGCATTTGTCGGTCTGAACACTTCTTTTTCCTTAATTTTATTAGTGGTGAGAAAGGGGGAAAAGTCATTCATACATTGACAAGATGGGTTTCAAACATAGAAAATTGAGTCTTGCTTTCTAATCAAACAAGCCCACACGTCCTCATCTCATAGCCTGAAGGTAAAAATACTGAGTGAAAATGGTCTCCTTCTACATGAATACGAGGTCCAAAGGACAAAATACAGCACAGCCATATCAGCTGCTATCAGGAGATATCTAACGCATTGAAGTATTTTTGTACTCTGGGAGCAAAATAATTACAGTATACCAGACTTTGCAGTGTACTCTCTGCTGACATGGTAAACATGGCCTTTTCAAACAGTCTGAGGTTATTCAGCCCATTTTACTACTAGTGCTGGACTGCTCTTAGGGTTTTTTCCAGTACTTCATCCAGTTTAGTTTCAGATGCCCAGGGATGAAATGTGATTATTTTACTTGGGAGATAATCCCCAAACTGAAGGGGGTCTCAGTGTCTAAGAAGAAATTAAGCCCCATGAACCCTACGAGAAATTCAACCTGGCTTTCTGCTTTTTTTTTTAATTTCACCTAATCAGTCTTAGTCAGAGTCCTTGTAAGATAAACCGATTGTACCTGATGCTCTCATGACAAAGCTTGTAATCCATTAGAAAGTCGTCTGCAACCTCAAAACTCAATTTACGTATGACCTTTTAAACCACCCGATCAAAATTATTCCAAGTCCCTTTGGTTAATGTCAGATCTGACCTGCAGACTGAGAAAGCTCATTAATGACACACTCAACTGTACATGCTGATGCTTCTCTCTGAAAAGGGAGCATATTTCTGAGAGGTTCCTCTTCCATTCCCATGTGAACCACGAGCTGTGTCACACGTTTTATCTGCAACTGTCATCTGCTTTTGAATTATAGCATCAGGAAAGACAGTCAAGGATAAAGCCATGGATGCATTAAAACATTCCCCTAAGCCAAACTGTGGGAAGATCTAACTCCCCTGTGATAAGTAACACTTACGGCTTATTTTGAAAAGTAAGAAAACAATGTGAAGGCAGAGCATATTGCAGACCAAGTATGGCATTAGACACACAGGAGGAATTCATAGGATTGGTTTACTGTCATCACTGGTAAATGCCATACCATTCTACTTTACACCTTTATTTACTTAACTTTACATCAAATGCATCAGACCAATCAATTGCCTAACAGTGTTTCTAATTCAGTCTCCTTGAAAGATGTAACTGATTTTCTGAGAGCTGTGGCTCATAACATACTGATTTGTACCTTTTTCCCCTCAGGTGAGAGCCCAAAACAAGCTGCCAGCACATAGATCTGTTACATAACTGCCTAAAATATTATTAACAAGTATTTATAGGGCCATAGGATTCATAAAACAAAAACTATGTGCTCTGAGAGTTTGTCACTCAGTTTGCCACTGTTTAGCCTGGAAAGGAAGTTACAGTCATCCTGTTTCATTTGCTGAGAGGGGTTCTTCTGCTTGGCTAAAACCTGAATGGACTCCACTGAACTGCCTTGGCAGTTTCTTATCTCATACAGCCACATCCAAGGGATTTCATATTTCCCCAAAGCAAAAACCCCCAGCCAATTAACCAAAATATCTTCCCAATCAAAGTAAGGATTAAGAAACTCCCAGAGGAGGGTTTTGTATATGAAAAACCCACACCTGGGTTGCAAGCCTAGAAGGGAGCCATGGCTCCTGAGATCCAGATCATTTCCTGCAAACACAAAACTTGATTGAAAACAAAGAACACAAAAGCCTCCACCAGGAAGACCAGCCCATGCTGGGAGATGAGAGGAGCTCCTCTCTCCAAATAGACAGAATGGTAAGTAACTAGAGTATTGTGCAGACTTTTTAATTTCTGTTTATTCCTGCCTTTCTGCAAGTGCTGCCCCCTTTAAACTCCCTAAATTATTACATTTCTTTCTAGCTCTGAGGTACAGCTGGTTTCTGCTTACCCGTGAGGCCTTCTGGGCAAGGCACTCATTAAAACTGGGGCTGAAATACGTGAGCTGTGTTGGTTGTACAGCAAAAGTGCAAGAGGAAAAGCCTAGACTGAACACCACACCAAAAGGCTTATTCAGAGAGCTTGCCAAACCTGGAATGAAGCCCTGCAATCACACACAGCTGCTGATACAGTCCACTTCACAGCTAAGACCCTCACCAAGTCATAACAAAACACAAAGTCAGCAGGCTGGACTTAACTCTGTACACTCTGCTAAACAAAAGAGGACCTTGCACCATATTCTCAGTTTTAAAAGAACTGAAACCTGCCAACAACATTAAGTGTCAATTTGTATAGGGGTTCGTCTTACCTGAGCACTGGGGGCACTGTGAATGATGGTCCGAAGAGCTCAGGCACAGCAGGCATCAGAAGGCTGGATCAGAAGGCTTACAAGAGTTTATTCAAGATAGCTACACAGACAGTTCATAGTAGTAGTAGACAGTTCTAGTTCCCAGTAGATCATTCTAGTAGTTCTAACCTCACTCAGTAACATCCACACCTTTTATATCCTCTCACATCCAACATGTCATGGCATTATTGGTTAACTAATTCACCTCACATACACCAAAGTCTCTCATTGGTTACAAGCCACCACACACACTCCATGTAGCTCCTTCTCTTTAAGGGAGAACTCTAAATTGCTTTCCTTAAGGGATGCACTCACAGTCCCCCTTACAAATTTGGATAAAGCAGAGGATGCTTTTGAGCCTCTCTGGTGTTTGAGGCATCCCTTTCCCGCAATCCTGCACTAACAGCCTTTCTGCCATTTGTAACTACCTATTTTCAGGCTACCAAGCACTGGCCTAAAAGGTAAGATGCCACCACGTCCCTCCCCTTCCCAGGCTCACTCATCCACAACCCCTCCACAGGCAAAGATGACTTTTCTATGGCTGAGGATGTAAAAAGGTACCCAGGCCCATTGCCCTCCCTGAGCTCAGCACAGTGGGCAGCATAAGGAACCTTATCTTTTGCTGCTTCTTAACCAACAGCTTTTCCCCTGTGTCTCTGCTCCAGACTGCTCTGTGCACAGGTCTTCCACCCCCTTCAGGCACAGGAGAAGACAACCTGTCTCAAAACCCAGAGCCAGCCCACGTGCTCGCAGCTGAACACACAGCAAGTGGAGCCCAAGCTGCAGTGAAAGGTCACTTTCTCCTCTGTGTCCCCAGGCAGCCGGGGCCACACTCTGTGAAATGAGAGCCAGGAAGAAACCAGTGTTTCCAAGCGATTGTCCCTACACAGGGATGCAGATTAACCATAACCCGCGGGTGACTAAAAGAGCCGGGTGAAAGGAAAATAGGAGAATGAGGGGCATGTAAAAGTCAGAAAGAGAAAGAAACCAGGACAAAGGATAGGAGGTGCATTTGCTTAATTAGCAAAACAGTCAGAAAAGCAGGGCTATGGGAAGTCTAATAACAACCCTTCAAAATGGGAATAATCCATCCCCCACCTGCCTGGGAAGCACCTCCCCTCTCACTGCAGCATTTGCAGAACTCTTTTCTTTTATCTAATTACCACCAACAGGCATCTGCTGCTGTTTGCAGCCTCACTCTAATGAGCAAAAGCAGCAGCCAGATCTGGCTGGAGCTGGGAAGCAATAATGTGACCACAGAGATTATTTTCTCCTGAAGTTCATCAGAAGTACCTGCTCTTCAAGGAGATCCAGAACTTTCCCAAAATTGGGAAAAGGAGCCAGGGCATCGAAGAGATTAAAGTGAGAAGAGTTTTAAAAGGAGGAAATGAAGGCAAAAGCACAACACTGGCAGGTACACTCAGGGCTAAATGCTAAACCCCCACTGCTCACAGGGAGATATTTTGGTAGGGAGTAAAACAACTGCTGCCTTTTTTAAGGCTGCCAAATTCAAGCAGGCAAAAATTCACGCACTACACAATCTAAGGTTGTCTTTTCTAGTACTCCACAGGGAGCTGTATCCTGCTCCCAGTGTAAACATGGGACATGGTGCTCCAATTAAAGGCATCTCTAGCCCATAATGTGACTTTTAAGTGGCATTTCTGGTTTACTGGCTTTAACAAAGTCTAAGAAAGCGTCACGATGCACAAGGCACTCTGAGAACCATCTCAGAACAGAAGCAAAGAAAAGATGGTTAGATTCGCTCATTCAAAAAATTAAGTTTATAACTTCTTCACAAAGAACTAGAATGAAAAAATACACATGCTTTATAAAACATATAGCAACTACCCCATAATTTAGTTCAAAATGCATACTGGCACATATATTAAGGTTCCTTAAATTTCTGGGAAAACAGAGATGTCTAAAAAATAAATGCTTAGGAAAAGCTATTACTGACCCTGACAAAAAGGCACAGATGGTGAATTTAGTTCCAACGAGTCTGATAAAATGCTGCACAGTCAATAGATGGAATTACTCTTTTTCCCTTGCACGTCATTGAGATCGTCAGCCCTGGAAAACAGACGTAAAACATGTGCCTCAAAAGACAATCTCTTGTAAAACCTGTTTTCCTACAAAACAGAGACTGAGGTTTTAGGACAAAAGAGAAGTATGGGGATTTTTCTCTTTTATTTCATTAGAAGCATAAGCCTGAATAACCTGTGGTATTTCCTCTATGTTTTGAGAAGCTTCCACAGGCCTTGCCTTAGCTGGAGTTTAATCTGAGTCATTCAGTTCCCTTGGGTAGGATTATTCCCATGCTTATGGGAATTGTCAATCTCCCTCTCAATACAATAAACATCATCCATGTAGTACTTACCAAGTTAATCATCATTAATTCCTTTGTGCAAGAGCCTTGCAGAACTAAGTTGGACCACAAGCACCAACCTGAAATGCTTTGCCTGTATTTATGCCCTTATTCTGACCACATGATGTAGTGGCACAAGGGTCCATCGACCATGTTATGGTGAAGTCCTTCCAACACCCAGGCAAACAACAGGAACCCAAGGGGTGTAAAACTGGAGGAATTACAGGGCTTCACCAACAGAGGTGTTGCTACAAACCTGCTCGTGCCAAATACACAAATAGCAAAGGAGGGCTCTAGATGCCCCACACTGGGATTTTCACAAATCGTTTTCTCCAAGATAGTCAGCAACATGCCCAGGTGGTATCTGCTGTGGGATGGTCCAGTTCCACAAACAGTTACCTGTGTCTACGACATCACACTCAGGCAATATGTTTCCAGCATCAGCACGCTGCTTAGCAAAACTATCCTCCACTGATACTTTAGGGCAACTTCCTTCTGCTCAACAACAAGAACAAAGGGAAAGCAGTCAAAATGCCTCCCTCAGAACACAGCAACCCCTACCCTGCCGTACTGCAGAGCTGTCAGTTTGCGGTTTTTGAACTTTGATGACTGTTCATACTGATAACAGATTTTCCTCTTCTGTCTCCTCAAGTCAGCTTTAGTCCCCCAAGAATAAAAAAGACCTTTTTTTTTTATTGCTGTATCTAAAAATCTAGCCTGAAGATGTTTTATACCTCGACTTGAATGTTTGCATAATGTTCCTCTAAGAACACTCTCAGACTGCACGCTCACTCATAAAAGCTGTCAGAACATGATGAAACTGTTCTAAATGACAATCCAAAAAAATGTAGAGATATTATCCTTCTAGGGCTGAACCATTTTATTTCCAAAAATAGATCATAGGCAGGAGACAGATTCTTTCCTGTGAGAGAGCAATGTGGGGGGAAGGAAAAGTGCAGATTATCTATTCCTCTCTAGTCCCAAATGAGTGTGCTTGGCAAGAGCTGTCTCTGTGAGGAACACCCCACACTCCCAGCAGAACACCAGGCAGCTACTGGTGCAAATATTTGGCTTTACACTGCTGAGAAGACCTTCAGCTCCAGACTTGAACCAATCATACCATTGTGTTGAGAAGGAAGTCCTCTACACTGGGAATCTCCCTAAATACTATCAAAATTATGAATGAAGTACAGATATCAGCCATTCTACAATGATGTGACCTGCTCAAACTTAATGGGAATTTGGGAGGCCACTGAGGCAAGACACTTTTTTGCAGAGAGATGCTGAGAGATCAGCACCACCCCTGCCTCCTGCTCCTTGGAAATGCATGTGCACCAGTAGCTTCACACAGGGCAGTAAAATTACTTACATAGTGAAGCCTTCATTAAAGGGCTGGGTTCACAAACATAATCCTTCCCTGAACGGTGAATACATTCACTGCTTCCTAATGGCAACAGTTGTGACTGCAGAATATAACACACTTTCACAGCTGGATTGTAGCCATGCCCTTTGGATATATTCTTCTCTGAGAAGGACAAGTCTGCTAATTAGAAGTGCTACAGCTCTAAAATAACAAATGTCTGTCAGGCAAAAGCTTCTGATGTTTTAACTACTTCATGCTTTTACTTTAATGCCTATTTCTCACTAACCACACAGTGTGCAATCTGGATGCAAAAACACAAGAACCCACTTTTTTAACACAGCTGAGACTCTTCCCTCCAAAGACATTCAAACAGTCTAGCCCATACATTTCTCCAAAAGAAATAAGATCTATTCTAAAAATAAAAACTCAGGAAGTGTTCTTTATTTAGTTTACTAAGGGATCAGTGTCTGAACTTTAACGACCTTAACCACAAAGCTCCTCAAACACACCAACTTACTTAAGCATATTAAGGTTTGACTGGCATGCACCAACTAGAGTACCAGAGTTGCCTTAAGACAACTGTGTTTAGTCGCCTGAGTGAGCCTAATTTTAGGGCATAAGCTGACTCTTCCATTCCTGATGTTTTGATTCTACAACCAAGAAGCTGTCACTTAGAAAAATAAAACAAGACCTTTTATTTTAAAAAAAAATTTGTTTTTAACAGAGCCAGTAGATATTTGTCTACCAACAGCTCACTCGTTAAAAAATGTTTTGAAATAAGCAAAATCTTTATTTTAAAATCATAGTTCCTTGCTAATTTTGGAAAAAATGTCTGTTTTACATCAGGGTCTCCCAGAGTCCTGTAGGCAATCCAACAGAGATGCTGGCATGTCTTTCCTGTTGCACACCAAGCCCCTGCTGCTCTCCCTCCCATGATCAACCCCAGGGCCTGGGCACTACTGCTTTCCAAAGCTGTTCTTCTTTCATAGAGTATCTGCATTTTGAATTATTTCCCAAAAAATGTGCCAGCTTGTATTTTTCCACTTTAAACCTAATTTTATTTATTATGTTTTTAAGCTCTCCAGAAACTTTCTCCCATTTAAATTATTTCTCTGACTTGCTAAGCAGCATGAGCAAATAAATTTCCACTGCTGAGTTCAACCACCCCTGCAGGTCACTCCTGCCTTTACAGAGAAACTGTGTTAAACAGCACATGTCATTTTATGAAATCACCCCCAGTCCAGGTCAGGACTCTGCACACACCACCAGGTACCCAGCCTGGAAAGGATGACCCAAGTCATCATGTCTGACAGCCTTACTGAATAATCTGCTTTTGTTTTTCCTCAGCTGAGCCCTTAGGGAAAACCTGCTCCCTGGATACTCCTTCCAGGATCAGGTGTTCCCCACGTTTTCCTCCTGAGCTGCCACTCAGCCCTGTTCATCCTACAGCTCAGCAAGAAGCTCCTGCAAGACTAATCCCTCCATTACAGTGCGGTTTCACCCTTTCCTACATAGAGCAAGCACTTCATCGCCTACTTGTGTAATTTGATCTAAAGTTTTGATCAAATCTGCCTGGCAGAATTTGTCCTTTATAAACTGATGCTGTTTACTGCTCCTTGATCTTCTCCAGACTTCCCAGCTCAGAGCCAAGAAAGTGTCTCGCTGCTACAGAGCTAAACATTATTCCGTGATTCTGACACCTATTGATTGTATTTTTTCCCCAAACAGCCTCCTTCTGGGCACCTCTTGCTTCTTTTCCCCCAGAAAAGGCAGCTGTGGGTACACACAGCTCATCTGGCTGTGTATAGGAAGCATGGTTGATACTCATTTCTGTATTGTGGCTGCATAAGGCAGGGGGGTTTTCACATTTTTGAAAGGAGGTAACCTCTAGTCTGTTGGTATGACTGGGTTATAGATCATTCAAGGGCCTGTTGACAGCTGCTTTGAAGCTCCTGCATTTAAGGGACAAAACTGCCCCTTTGCCTGTGTGAAGAAGGGAGGAAATACAGATTATTATTATTATTACTACAGTTCCTTCAGGCCAGCTCTGCTAAGCCATTCCCAGGCCATGCCCCGCTCCCAGGACCACCCTCCAACCCCAGCCCAGCAGGAGGAAATGAGGGCTAATGAAGGTGCCTGCACACCCCCCCTCCCTGCAGGGGGAAGGGTGGGGGTACCCCCACTAGGCCCCCAGAAGGAGGCAGTGACCCCCCCCAGGCAGGGCACACTGTGAGCTGCTGCTGCCTCACCTGGAAGATAACCATGTCTGAAGGTATTTGTCTGCAGGTGGGTTAAATTTCTGTAGAGCCCTCGGTGAAACAGCCCAGAGCCTTCTTCCCAAATAATATTTATCATTTAAAAACTGGCTCATACACCACTGGCAAAGGGGGTTTTCTGGTACAGATGAACTGTTTCCTAGAGCTTTTCCTGACATCAGTTCATGGTGTAACTACTTTTGGAGACAAAGATAACTTTTACCACTTCTTTCCACTGTACTGGGGATTTTTTTTTTAAGCTTACCTTTTGGTTAAAACTTTGTCAGTGGAAAAGATGGTAAAATGTAAAAGCTTTTACACTCTCAACACTCCTTCCTCAGTGTGCACATAAATCCTCCTGATGACAATGAGTGATGTAGCTCACATAATTAAAGGAAAAGTGGCCTTGTTTAGGGGGTTAAAAGTGCTCTTAAAAACAAGGACACTTAGCCAATAGAGAAATTAGGAACACTCCTAAGGACAATTCCCAGAGAAATGTCACAAAATACACAACTTTAGTACTAATTGTGTCTCACTCTGAGTGTCAGGTTAGTACGATACCTATGTCACATTTTTATTTTTCCCAACTAACAAGATTGAGAAAGACTGTTCAGTGCCAGTAATACTTGGTGTTAACCACAGGAAGCACCACTCCATTCTTGCTTCGTGGGCTGTGGCTGTGCTGAAAACAAGAACTATTGGCATGTGTCTGAGCTCAGCCCCAAATGTCTCCTCTTGCCAAGAGTCATTTATCAGTTTAAGTCAATGATAATGTAATTTCAAACAAAAGTTTTTTGAACTAGTAGCTGGAATATTTGAACCAATAGTTGGACTGTTTTCCATGGATATCCTGTAGCAGCTGTTGAGGCCAAAATTAGAACAGAATATATATTTTCTACATAAAATAGTCATCTTTAGGGAGCTCTACTTTTTTCTGAGATTATTGGCCTCATAATTTGAGCGCAGAAAATTGGCCCATCCCCAGTAAAAAACAATGGAGCTGTGCAGCTTTACTCCCACTAAAACCCCCACATTAGCTCTGCTATATGTTTCATTGGTTAGCATGTATTGCTTTGGATTAATCACGAAAACAGGGTGAACAAATGCATTACTACTGTTAAAAAGAGTCACATGTCCTAAACATCTCAGTCCTCTCCCATAGCCCTGTTGATCAAATTGCTCTCTCAGAGCTAAGGCACAGCATCAGTGAGGGTAATTTTCTTCTGAAAACATATGAAAACTACACTTCTTGGCTTATACTATACAGTGAAGGGGGTCACATAAAACATTGAGACTTCCACATAAATACAGGTGTTCCACCTTTTCCCTACAATATTAACTTCTTCTAATACACACTTATGTGATTTACAAGAGTCAATCTAATAATTTATGCCTGCTGGTAGCAGTTACTTGGAAAGGAATTATTTCAGCAAAGCCAGTGTAATTACTAATGATCTCATGACTAGTTACTCTTTTCAGATGCTCCATAAACCACCCATAAATTCATTCCACCTACTATCTGTTTAACTTGTCAGCCAAGCTTACTGACAGGGAGTAAGAACAGCTTTTAAAAGGCAGGCACCAAACCAAACACATCCGCCTTTGCCCTGAGGGGCAAGTGTGGCTATTGAGGCAAACCCAAAAACATCTTTTAATCCACTGGTTGCTGTAAATGCCTGTACCAACATCAAACATTGCTCCAAACAAGCATGCAGACACATGCAACGTCCACATGCACAGTAGCTTAAGTCAGTGGGTTTTTTCCATTTTTTTGCAAACTTGACTCTTTTCCCACTATTCTGCCTCTGAGCCACTCCTTGCCCTGTGCAACCTCTTCTTCCTTTTCCTTGGCTCAGCAGAGCTGGCAGCAGCTCAGTTCCTCCAGAGCAGGGAACCAGAAGTCACCTGCAATTATGAGCTGCAAGTGCAGCTACTCCTGAGCTTCTACCAGATGGAGCAGATGAAGCCAGTTAACAACAATCTACCCTTTCCCAATCCATTCAAACACTTTGTGAACTCCTCTAAACTTCCCCACAGCTCTGCTAGAGGATAAAACCCACTTGGGCAAATGCAAGCCTGAGGCAGTACTTCTGTCAGTTCACAAAGCAAGCTGAAACACACAGCACTGCAGGGAGGCAGAGCAAACCCCCTTCTCCTTCAGCAATCAATTGCTCACGGGTTCTGCCCTTCTGACTTGCTCCAGACACATTCAGTGCCACTGCTCTGCCAAACACATGCTGACCTGTATCATCTAAATCCACCTTCATGGAAGCACCCAGGTGTGGTAGGAAACAGAAGCTCTTGAATGAGTGAAGTGTGTTGTCTGCAGTTGAATATGAAGAAGATACAACCTCTTCTCCACCTCAAAACTAATCCCATGGTAGTCATATTTGGTTTTAACTAGATTTAAGTCTAGTCTTGTATATACTCTTCTCAGCAGAGCTACAACCATCACTTTTCCAATCACCCTATACTCCTGAAGGTTGCTTGAGTTTTACAGCTACCAAAAGCCCCCCTAACCTTTTAGTCGTTTAGTTTCCATATTTTTTTGTGTTTACTTTTTAGTAATTCAAATGCAAGTTCTACGGGGTTAGTTTTTGTTTTGTTGGGTTTTTCAAATAACCAGCGCTCTTGCTCCAAGAGTTAGTCACAATGGACTGCCCACTTTTTGGCATGTCTTCTGAGTATTTTTCAGCACATTCTCAATGGCATTATGCAATCATTTCATTAGTCTCTACTGTTTCACTTGGCAGTAAGATGCATTATAAAATGATGTCAACTCTTGGAAAAACTGAGAAGTCAGAGGAGGTGACAGTTTCAGAGGTACACAAATCCTGAAATAATACCCATCTGGAATTCATAAATCTTCATTTGTATACCTGTTACCTCTCTTTTTCACAAGTAAGCCACATCATTACACCACAGTTATCAAACACATGGAGCTACAGAGCTGCTCCCACCACCACTCCCTACTCCCCCAGAAAACCCCACATTTGGTCCCACTTTTAGAGAACTTTTTTGACAACCAAAGGTGAACTCCCATCCAGTTCAGCACTCAGGACAAAGCAATGACACACAACCTGCCTTTCCATGCCCTTCACTATTGCAGTACGATGTGATACGCATGACATGAGTCACCACAAGGTAACAAAGCACAGTTTGTCATCACCTTGCCACCTGACAACCCTGCTGACTGGTTTTTACTCCAGAAATACAGATCTAATTAGACCCTCCAGATGCCTGAATACAGGTAAGTCTTTCACAGAGCGCACACATCACGTTCTTGCATTAAGTTACTCAGTGGCTTCTGGAAAGTGAAGTGTTTCCAGAGTAAACAAAAACTAGCACGGTGCTGACAGGAAAAGGTGTTTCTTGAGCAGGGGGTTTCCTTCGCCCCCATCTCCCTTGAGGTGGGATCCTCTCTTTAGGAACTGGAGAAAATGGCAAAGCTTTATAAAATTTGATATTTGCAGTTCTGATTTCCCAGACTGCCTCTATTATCTTTACAAATCTCCTGCCTTTAGTTTCACCATGGTCTTAGAAAAGTCAGTTACCTTCATTTTTGCTCAACTTCCCCTCTCTGCGAAACAGAGCAACGGCCACAACTGTAAAGTGCTTTAAAGAAAGTCACAAAGATGGTATTTTTAAATAGCTATGATAACTAACTAGTCAATATATACAATATGACAACCCAACTAAATTCTGCCAATCAGCAGTAGTAGTGGAAGATGGTTGTGTGTAACCTTCCTTTTCCCCACCTCTCCACTGGGACAGTCACTTGCCTGTAACCCTGTGACAGACACCACACATTCTGACCCCTCAACACAGTCACCCCTGGCACATGAGCACAGCATTCCAGCCTAATGTCCCCTTACTTTGGATGCTGCTTTCACATCTCCAGACGCCTGACCCACGAGCAACTGGAAGGAATTGAAGAGCCAGTCTGACTCTGCAGAAATCTGCATTTTAAATAAGCAACCTGAAGTTCTGAGGTGCTCAGAATTAAAAAATAAAATGTGAAAAACCTAAAATAGCTGCATTTGGATAAAATTAGGATCACCTGACACATTCCTGCAGTTGCTGACAAGCATGAGAGATGGGAATTACATCTTAGGTCTGTTATCTACAGAGCCTCCCTCTCGTAGAGACCCCAAAACCATCAATACAACTGCTGCTGTTGCAAAACAGGCTGCTCTGAGCATTTGGATCTTTTCCCAACTCCAAAGCAGCTGGCACTGCAGTCTGGGGATCACATTGCTTCAGTCAGCATCAGGGCTTGTCATTAGCTGTTAGCACACCAGAGGGGACAGGGTAATCTTCACAGGAGGCAAGGAAAAAAGAAAGGGCAATGTGGGTGGGGGAGAGCCTCTCACCCCCCGTTCAGCCCTTTCAGCATTGCCTGCCAGAGTGTGGCAAAAAAAGGATGGGGAAAAATCCTGTTGTTGGGGAACAGCCACAAACTGACAGCCCCCAAAAATGTGTTGTGCTTTCTGATACAGCAGAGCACACAATTTTATGAGGAACAATTAGAACAAGGCGTAATTCCCAGTGGAGAAAAAAATCACTGACAAAAGCTATCTCACCTATATGTATGTCAATATTTTCTAACAAGTATCCACAGAAGTCTCAGTAAACTCCTGTCCAAATAAAGTATGCCATAAACAAGAATTCATATTTTTAAACAATGTTACTGAAATAAAATATCACACATCAAGTGGATAAATAATTATTCAGGGAATCTACAAGTAAAATTTGGGGAGTAAAAGCAAAGAAACTAAAACCAATGATGCATTTTGTAGCTAGAAGAAACTATTGTTCTTTTTCCAATGGTTGCATTCCATTCTTAACATGTGTTAGACCTGAAGAAGAAACAATCCTGAAAGCCTTTAAAAATAAAATAGAGCTAATATTTGTACTTTTTCTCTAAGCTAAGCTCTGCTTTGCAAGCACTACTGTAAGTATTTGCATAAATCAAAATCATTGGGAGCACAGAGAAAAAATCAATAAGTATCTACAAGGACCACAAAGGTTAAAGTAATAAAAATGTAAGTAGTTAGGCTCAGTTTCAAATGCACCCTGAGATACTGTAAACATGAATACACAATTTAAAAAAACATACTGTATGAAAAGCCAAGAGAAGATGTAGAAGTTATTTATGGCACAACAACAGTATTCTTTGTTCTTGTTTCTGTGGTTTTGGTTTGGTTCTTTGGGGTTTTTTTAATACAGAATCAGTACTGGGTGAGCAGTCTATGCTTACAGTGTCTGTTGCACCATACAGGCCACTGCCAAATCTGCTGGAGCCACACATTCAGCACACGTATCCTGACCTGGATTTTCTTCTTCAAACTTTATCCTTCTGCCTCCAGGGCACTTCAATTCAAACACTGTTCAAAAAACCACTACTCAGGTAAGCATCTTTCTCTGTGTTTTACACAATACATGCTCAAAGGAGAGCAAAATAAGCTCCTGAGCAGGAACAGCCAAGAACTTTTACATTCCTGGAGAACCTCAGCAAGAACCATGACTTGGTGCTCATGGGGGAATTTCAGTGATCATTAGTGCATTAAGCTGTGCTTTGCCAGTTTAGAGGCACTCACTGAGTAAGTCCACAGGCAATGCCCAAACTAAGGGAGACAAGTCAGATAGTCCACAGGTGCTAAATTCATGTTACCCCCCCTGAGCTGGTTACCATGGTATGCAGGTCTCTGTGCTGGGCTTCCCAGGAAGGTCACAGCCAGCTGGGAATGCTGCCACAGCCCTCTCCTTGCAAGAAGGAGGCAGCTGTCAGAAATGGGAGCAAAGGGGTGATCTGGGGTAAGGCAGAAATAAGGGAAGAAGACCCCCAAAATACTCCTCAGAGGCCTTGTTCCTCAGGACTTTCTTTTCTAGGGTTCATGTAAATGGATTCAGCAGACACTTCTCTGCAGGCACAGCTTTGATAAGCTCTCACAGTCTGGTGGCTTCAATAAAGCAGAGAAACAAAGAGTGAGCTTGCCTTTATTATGGCACTGTGTGGTACACCATAAATAGCTGCTTAGAGAGAATAACTAGATAAACACTTCAAAATATATTTGTCAGATGAGCTGGGTAGAATACATTTGGTGACCACATCAGCCTTGCCATTGTATCTATTAATTTGCTTTTTAATCCAGCAAGCAATAGCACCGACAGCATGTCTCTTAGTCATTAATGAAGTCTAATTATTCTTTTTACTCTTCATCCCCCAGAGGGCTGACAAAAAAGAGCAGGGCATTAGAGAGAGGAAGGCTTGCTAACCCTACCAAATCCAGGGAATGCAGCCCAGCCAGCAGGACGTGCTGCTGCAGCCAACCTGGGCTTGATCTCTGGACCAGGGCAGCAGCATGTTGGGGTTTTGGTGCATGGGCACACCTCAGGCCTGGCACAGAGAGGAGGAGACACCTCCACTCAACACTCTGCAGCTCCTCTGCAGTCACCATGAGGCAGTGCCCAGGGCTGTGGGGACAGCAGCACAGAAGGACTTGAACCCATTTGTAACTTAAGCCCTGTACAGAACTCACCATGTCATAACAGCAGCAGCACAGCTTGTATAAACAAATATAATTGCCTGAATGTAGTTGCTTTCAGCTGTTTAAAATTATCTGAAAACATGCAAAAAAAAAAAAAAAAAAAGACTTTTCAATAATCAAGTCTGCATAGCTGGGAGTTTATGGGGAAAAATCTATGAACAAAAAATCTATGAACAAAACAGTTGTAAACATACCTAAAGCTTCTCAAAATCGAATGAACTCTTTGCACTGCAGGCAGCATCACAGTGTCTCTGCACTTCAGCATGAAATTCATTCAATATACATTGGCCTTAAATACTGTTTAAGTTTCTGAAAAACACTTCTTTTTAACAGGAGTTCAAGAAAACTAAAATTAAGCATAATGACATTCTAGCAGAAACATCTGTGTTATCTACTATACTTCCCCACCACTTCTCCATTGTCCTGGAGTGGGATGTGGCAGGGAAGGTATTTTTCCTAAAAACTGATCCCATAATCTCTATTTTTAAGAGTAGACATATCCTTGGAAATGTGAAATACTGTTATGAATAAGGTAACATTCCATCTTTTGTCCAAGCATCCTGAAAGATTTCTCCTTTCCAAAGGGAAAACACAAGCCACGTAATGTACCATGCTGTATTTCTGAGGTTTCATCTCTGATGGATCTAAGCGTTACCTCCTTCCTTTTTGTTGGCTCGTGTTTTTCACTCACTCATACCTTAGAATGAAAACAGCATCATAGATTGATTGCTGCCACAAAGTGGCATTATTTCTTATGACTTCCTCCTGTTGTACAAGTCACTTGGAAAGCACAAGAGTAAACTCCTCTCTCCAACTGCTTTTCAGTAAAACTGCCTGGGTGCTTTAGCATAAAACTGTTTAAAAGTGATCAGACAAGAACATGGAAGAAGTATCTATCAAAATATATCAAACATGATGGGGAAGACAGTGTTTAGCTTGGAGAATCACAACACTGCAAGAAGATGGAAACTTGTCCTCATTTTACACCTTTTTTACTCGTAAGTTGTTGCTTTTCCCCATTCCCACTGTCCTCTGAGGAGTGCATGGCTTTGCTTTCACACTGGTTAAGTTGCCACATAAGAGGACTGTGCCATCAGCAAAACAGATGGCACAAAACCAGCTCCATTTTTAACTTTTGTGACAAATGTGCTGTGTTTCTCTAGGATTTTCTAAAATGGAGTCAAGAGCAGTATTAAATAGGAGGGCACAAGGAGGCTTCTTTTTCTTTTGACACCCCAGTGTCTATGTTAAAGCAAACACAAAGAGCAAATTGCAGTAGAGAATGACTTCTCAAAACTAAGCAGCTAGGGAAAAAATTGTTTCATTGCCATGCATTACTCTCTTTCAAGCTAATTTTGGGGGTGACAAAGTGGTTGGCTAAAACCAACCCAATTGGATTTTCTCTACACAAAGGGCAAAGAGTGGTGTCAGCCACCCAGCGCTCCCGGGGTGCAGCATTACAGCTCCTTGCACAGCTTCAACAGCACCACTGCAGCTCTCACAAGGGCTCAGCTGCACCTCTTTCCACTTTGAAGTGTCTACTCTGTCACTGTGCCACAGCTGTGGCTTGGCTTGCTTTGAGTTGCAAGTGGGGTAAAAAAAATTACCAACGCTACCAAAGCTGAGATTTCTCCAAGGCAAAGTTTAATTTTAACGATGGTTAACAAAGTAACATCTACCCACAGTGCTGCCTTGGATGAAAAAGGACATTTGTTTGCAGGGTCTACTCCCTCTACTGAGATTCTCAGCCATTGTAACTATTTACTTAGCGTCAAGTTTCCTTATGAAACAATAACTTTCTGTCTCATATCCATCTGGTGGAAGGCACCATCTGACCACACTGTAAGCACTAAGGCTTGGAACAGCTTTACTACCCCTGCATAGCTTTTCTCAAGGCTCAGCCAAAGAAGAGCATCTCTGTAAACCATCCCAGAGACATAAATTTCAGCCACTCAAATCTTTTTAAAGGCTCATCAATGGTAATTAGCATCTTTATTACCTTTTCAGCAGTTAAGTAACTGAAGTAGTGGCTTGCAGTTAACTAATTATATGTACACCTAGAAAATAACACTAAAGTTTCTTTTAATAATGCATCACTGTTTATTTCCCAGAAGCTTGATAACAATAATCTGAATATTATACTTTTCAGAAATTCTTCCCATCGTAAGAGAGGAACTGTCTATATAAAAAAAAAAATCCAGTAACTTCTCTCTTCTAATGGGACTCCAAGAATTCATATGTATCCTGCAAATTCCTACAACAAGTATAAAATTTTATTGCTTCAGGAAGAGAAAAAAAAAAGAATCACTCATAAAGTTAAACAGCCATCATTTCTGCTTGGCATTTCCAAAACAATAAATAAATGAGGTAACTGCTTGTGCCTTCAGGCCACTGAGCTCTAACTTGATACCACTAATTAACCTACATCATAAGAAACATCTCAGAACAAGCATAGTTTGAATTATTTCAACTACAAAATGGGAAGTAACAAATTCCCTTTATTAAAGAAGTGAAAATAAATTATCCTTTCCAACCTGGCACTGCAAACAAGAAATTATTTGCCATTTTTAATGCTAACAGCATTAGCTGAAGGATGGGAAGGGCTAATCCTTGAGCAAACCTTGGAGTTGTCCTGGCTGCCTCCAAGAGCTCCAGAGCATTTAGAGGCATCAGGGCCACAGTGAAAGCCCTGACAGAGTGCAGTGTGCTTGGACTCTGCAAATGCCATGGCAAAGTTGTTCTCATCTGGGGGAGTCTGCACCCTCAAATGAAAATATTTGGACCGTGGTTCCTCGTATACAAACGCAGAGCAGTGGGTGGGCTGCACTCCACGAGGCCTCCCTCAAATCTCAGGTTGGCAGAAATCCCCACTCCCGCAGACTCCTTCAGCATATGCATAATTTTAAAACACTCTACAACAACATTTAAACTATGGACATGCTCAGTTTATTGGATGAAGGCCTGAGTATCTATGCCTATGCCTCTACTCAGATGAAACACTTTCTGTTGGACTTGCTTTGAGTAAAATTCCTAAGCTTTTGCATTGAAGTTATTTTTTCCTGTGCTGTTCAAAAACAGTAAAAGCAACTGTAAAATAAGAGTACATAAACCACTTCTTCCCACTTCCCCTCAATCACCTTGCAAATCCAAAAAAGACCTGAACACAGTCTGTTCCAACGTGCACAAGTGGTTGGGTTTTTTCATTATAAATATTTGTTTAGGCAGCCAATCCTTATTTGGTAAAACTTTCATGTGATATAATTCTCTTCACTTCTGGTCTCTGCCAACATTATCTTCCCTTTCTATTTTGCTTCCACTGAACAAAGCATTTAAATGAAGAGCACACTAAATTTTTAATGTTTTAAAATACACACATCTGTTAAAAACACCTAACATGTACCCTCAATATACAAGTTTCACACACTCCAACATCCCTAGATTTCTGGCAATATGCAGCAAACCAAATTGAATCAAGCTGATCCTAACATGGGAAGTTACAGTAAACAAAAATGTTCAAGTTCTTGAGTTTATTCTTGGCAGTTTCATCAGTACGAACTTTTTACACCCACTAAACAAGTCAGAGATTGCCAAATAGCAACACACACTGGAAGTCTCAACAGAGTCTTTCAGGGTGAGACAACATCCTGAGGTCATCTAACTGCTCCGTTTTTGAGGAATGTGAAAAAAATGTGTGCACAGACAACAGGAGTACCTCCTGCATAGGACACAAATAAAAAAGCAGAGGGGGGGAAAAAAACAAAAAAACCCAACCCAAAACAGTGGCAACTAGCAGTATAAACTCTTTTAACCCAAGTCATTAACGATTTATCATTTATCAGCATAAATGATATGCAGTTCTACAACCTCTCAGTTATTGAATCTCTAAATACATAATTACTACTGCAACTGTTATTTTAAAATAAGAAAACTGAGTATTAGTTCTGGAGGTCAAAAAAACAAGCAACTTGCAGAAAAGGCCACATGAGTTCTCCTCTGTGCATAACGGACAAGTGAATTTTATGGACTACTGGATCTACATGTCATGTTACAGCAAAGAGCTGTGTTGGTTTATAAACCACGAGGATGCAACACAGCCTAACTCAGAACTGTTGGCTCTCCTGTGAATCACCAGATGCTGGCAGCAAATAGCACATATTCTTAAGATTTCGCCAATATTTCCACAACTATGCTGAGATGTTTCAGACTTAGAGCAGCTCTGTCCCAATATCTTCAAGGTGCCTTTCCCCTCACCCTTACCCTGTCACTCACTAAACACACCACAGGCACAGAAAACATTCATAGGTTACCTACGGTGGTTCCCCAACAAACATCCTCCAGATCCAAACCACAGGCAACTGTCCTCAGTGGCTGATGGCACTTAAAACCATGTCGAGTTCTCAGAGCAGCCTCAGTTTTACAATCTGAGGAGGGGATATTTTAGGTCATGATGTTCACTGGGAAACCTTTCAAAGAGGAGAGGTCTTGAGGCACTGCCAGTTTTAAAAATCCCATTTACACTGTCCCCAGATTGATCCCATAACTGTTGTTAGTCTAAGACCTATTTTCAGTGCTAATACTACTTAGCTTATCTAAGTCAGGTTCCCACAAGACTAGAACAACCAGCATCTCCTTTACAACCTCAGCAAAGGGACAGATGATCGATCAAAATCAGTAACTCTGCTTCTTCTTGCCCCAGCCAAGTATCCAGGGAAGCCCAGGTAGTGCTGTTTTTAGCATTATGTTTAGTTGAACTGGTAAATATACAGTATAAGGTCTCACTTCTACATCAGTCTGACAGGAGGTACCTACAGAATCTCAGGCAGTTCAGCTACATACCCAGTATGGGTGTTCAGATTCATATGGTGCTTCTCTCTGCTTTTTCAAAGCCAGGATTTTTTGTTCCCCCTTCCCTCCGCCCCATTTCTCTTTATTCTTAACAGATGACACAGTGTAGGGGCTGTGGCAGACAGACAGGTGTTGACTCAGTCTTATCTTGTAGGGTAGGTCAGCCAAGAGTCACTGCTTTTGGTAGGAAAATACACTTCAAGATGTGCTTTCACCAGCCTCATTCCAGTGTCCTAAAAGACATCTTTCAATCACACAAGCAGCTCCTTATCTTGACCTGGACTGCAGGCAAGAGATGACTTCTCTGAACTTCAGATATCCTGAAGAGCAGAGCAGGGCTCGCAGGAGGTGCATGTGAGGCAGCATTACTCAAGCCCTGTACAGCGTTACCAGACCAAGGATTACTGCACTGGTTTAGTTTCTCTACACAATCAGATACCAAGTTAGAGACACGCACACAAACCACAGGTTATCTGAGGATCTTGCTTCCTCTTTCTCCTACTGAAGTTGCAGGAGCCTCTGCCATGAGGGTACAATGTCAGGACTATGCCAGCATTGTGCCTTGCAGGAAGGAGCTGTGATGTGGCTGTAACCCAGCTCAGGGAGTCCCTGGAGAGCAGGTGTCCCCCAGCAGTCCCTGGAGATCACTGGCTGCTGGCCAGGTGGGTGCAGGCAGAACCCTGCAGGATTCCCCACTGTGGCACAGGCACCCTTGGCTCCATCCTAGACAGGCATCAGTGCAGCCAACACAGTCTTTGGAGCTGGCAGAAAAGCTTGTTTGCTCTGGAGCTGGATTTTTTAATTTCTGGTTTTTGTTAGGAAACAAATAATCCTTACTAGTGGCAAACTTTATGCAAAACAGAGGAAACCTCTTGGCCTGCCTCAAGACTCGCCGTCTCCACAGCAGAAAGCTTTAACATCAAGATTACTTACATTGCTAATTTAAATCAAGATTTACTGCTACATAATTGTTTGAAAAAAGCAGATTTAAATCACTGTGCTATTTTATCAAGTCTGCTTCATTCCTTAATTACTTTCCTAAGGAAAAACCCATTCAATCCGTAAGAGCACAGCTCAGTTCAGTAATGAAATTGCAGCTCTGTACATTCAATCTAGCTCTGTACATTCAATCTAGCTCTGTCCCTTTTCTAGCTTATAAACAAACAACAACAAAAAGAAACACACAAAAAACATAAGGAAAAAAAACTCTTCAAAAAATTAAAACACCACCAAGTAATACCTCCAGCAGTACTGTGGGCCCTATCTGCATATGCCTCTATCAGAAGGGCAAAAAGAAAGGCCACAATCTCCTGCATCTCCCAGTTTCTACTTTTTGGGTTTGTTTTTTTAATCCTCATCTCTTCCACATGATTCTTCTTAAT
Source organism: Hafferia zeledoni (assembly GCA_035583235.1). NCBI lineage: Eukaryota > Metazoa > Chordata > Aves > Passeriformes > Thamnophilidae > Hafferia > Hafferia zeledoni. Next base: position 28,567,801 of record JAWWEV010000172.1, read on the forward strand.
ATTTGGTATTTTATCATGCTCCTCTAACCTAATTCTAAGCTAAACCATTTTAAGCAGTAGAATTACTCTCATTTCACTCTCTGGCAGCTTTTATCCCCTGAGCTTCGCATCTTGTTTGTTGCCTCCATGATTGTTTGTGCTCTTGTTTCATGTAGTCCCTGCTCCTGCAGTCTGCCTTGCTCAGGCAGAGCCCTGAAGACCCTGCCCCACAGAGCTCCATCACAACCAATGGCCAGAGGAATCTGCTCACACTACCCCACAGCAATGCTGCACTCCCTTCCTCACTATTAATCTCCAAGGGGTGTAGATTTACAGCTTTCCACAGTCTACACTTTGCCAAACTTAATCTGTACTTCCTTCTTTCTCCAGACTCCCCTACAGCATTTTAATTATTTATTGCTCTCTTATCTAAACTCCTTCCAGTTAGTCTGTGTCATTCTTACACTGAAAAAGCACAGAAATAAACCAGCACTTTAAATGCAGGTACCACAGCTCTATAAAGCAGATCTGTAACTTACAAGCAGATTTTCATTTAACTTTGACCTAAGTCTCCTTCACCATTATTGCTTGTGAAGTGTCTTTCCCCACTGAAGTATTTGCTTTGGCTTTCTTCTACTGCATACAGAAACACACAGTATACTTGATTACATACAAGGCTGAATGAATGTTTCTTATCCAGGTTTTTCATGTCTCAAGCTGTCATATTTTGCTATTTTCTCCATCTTTAAGTGCATTTGCAATTCCTGTCAATATGCTACAGTCTGCAAGCTGCCTTGTTTCTGATGCACCAGCCTGGAAGCCAGGTCTCCATGCTTGCTTGAGACTGTGGGAAACATCAGCCACCCTGAGGACCAGGACAAAGTACACAACAGCTCCCTCACGTTCTAGATGTCTGTATTTCCTTCCAACACACATCAAGCATCACACATGGAGGCTGACAGTCATTTCTCTTGTTACCCCGTCAGCAGGTCACCCCCACTTCAGACTGACTGACTTTTGCAGAAGTCCTGTATAATAATAACACTTCCTGGTGACATCTGTGTATGTACCCCAAGGGATATAACCCAAGGGAGGGCAGTATTCCAACAGCTGGGATTCCCCTGTGCTCACCACGTGGCTCTTGTATTACTCCAGAGAGCTGTGCACAAATGCAGACAGAGGAATTCTTCGCAACACCATTACCTAGAAATCATTAAGTCCCCCACAGTCATTTTGCTGTGCTTTTCCAGACTTCCTCATTTACCAGTGTTGAGAATCTCAGCCCACATCAGCAGCACCCATCACTCTGTAGCTCTGCCAGCACAAGCAAGCACCAGGGCAGATGCAATCCTGGGCTCCACTGCTGCTCCATGCACAGCTGTGTTCACCCAGACCTTCAAGGAGCAAGCCCACATCTGCTCCCTGAAAGGCACAGGACACAGAGGTCTCCACAGCCTGTGCTCAGCATCTCTTCCTGAACAGTCTTATGTCTGCCACCATCACTATTCCCCACTTCTTTTAGCATGGCCACAAATCCCAACCAGACTCTTGCATTCTCTAAATAATTACAACTCCAGCATGCAAAGCAGCTGAGGACCTGTCCCTCAAAGTGGTAATGGTTTGGTAAGGAAGACCCAGCCCAGCAGCACGTGCACCTGAGACTGGCTGAAGCAGAGGGCTGTCAGTGGCCATGTCTCTTGTGCCACATCCAAAAATGCTCAGCAATCCACATGTCACACAATATAACCTGCATTACCTTTTCTCCCTCTGTTCTACAATCACTCCTTACTGCACAAGCTGACTATCTTCTTGTGAAAATCAATGCTAGGAAAGCCCCTGATGCATTAATGGAAGCCTCTGGCACTTCTGTTTTGGGGAATAATTACTTACCATGTAGGGTGCAAAGCACTTATGTTTTAATAATAGCAGTTTCTCATATCTTGGCTACATTTCATATATTCATTTTTTTGCTTCTCATCTCCACAACATACTTTTTTAATAATCTTAATGGCAATTCTGTGATTTTAATTTCAGTTGGAATAGAGCCAAACCACTAAATCTACTCGGGGGACCTACTGATTTATGGTCATCTTTTAATAAGTTGCTCTTGGTTTTATTGAAGCACCTCTGGGTGCTGTTGCAGTGGAACTATTTGCAATTGCAAATGAACAATGAGGCACATTTTCTAAGAAAATAAAGTCAGAAGGCTGCAGAAAATACACACAAGAGATACAGCTTCGCCTACAGGATTGCATATAATTCAGTGAAATGCCAAATTGCTGCGTACTGTGTTTAAACCAGACTACAACAGCCCTTAGGAAGAAATGTGCTTTTTTGATTGCTTCCACAGACAAACCTGGACAAACCTGTGTCAGAGAGGCATTTTTCAGAAGATGAAAAATAGAATTATAATGCATTAACATTTTAACCCCTTAAGGTATTTTTAAACAAAAAAGTGGTTTAGTACAGCCTGTGAAATTAAATCAGCAATGAGAAGGAAGCAGACTCCAAAAAACAAAAGGCTTGTACACTAACAAAGAACTCCAAAAAACAAAGGGCTTGTACACTAACAAAGAAATAGCTGGTACTGAGCTTATGTAAAATATACCACAAGTAATGGTCTTACTACATTTACAATCGCCTTGTAACAACTCAGAGGAGGCTATTGTAAAAATTGGATTCTTCCCATCCCAGCATTTTCTGTCAAGCCACAAGGAGAAAATAATAAAGGAAAGGGGAAATAAACACAGAAAAAATTAGCAAATAAAATTCACACCATGGATTGATTTGGTCTGTTGTGACCTCCAGGGTTTTTGGTTTTGTCTGCTTTTCCTCATGATTAATTCTTCTGCAGACATTATTGCATATTATAGTACAATGGGGACTTCAGAATCAAAACCAAACTGTTGTTGTAACCAAGTAAACATTGAATGGGATCATACAACACATTCCACTGTATTTTGAAACTGCAAAATCAAGACAACCAACTAACAAGATGATGAAGAGGTCAGACAAATAAGTATAAAGTAAAAGCTGTGAGCTGTGCTATAAACTAACCATCTCACTTAATTACTTCATTTTGATCCTTCTCTGAAAAGGCTCTGCTTCTCACCTCTCCACCTCTGAAAAAAAGCACTCCAAAATCAAAAAATAGAACTGCTGGTCAGCTATAGATGCCTTTGCCTCTTCTGTTACTGTGCAGAGAAGGTATTGAAGAAAATTCAGCTTCACTCTGGGATTCAGTAAGATTACTCAGGATGGCAAGAGGGTATTTCACAAACTTCAGGCAGGATCCCAGACAAGAAGGCTGTTTCTCAGGAACACAGCACTTAAGAGCTGCTGGATAATTTCCCCCTGCCAGCATGAGAAGCCTGGCACCACCTCCAACGTGATGAGCTGTGCCAGCATCTGGCTTGGGAGGATCAGGGCAGAGCTCTGAATGCAGCCACATTCTGACTTCAGTTCACCTGCTGCTGCCTGGTGTGAATAAAAGTATTTGGCAAATAATTCCGACTCCCAGCAAAACTGGAATCTCAAAAGGCAGAGAATGTGGGAGAGGGAAATCTATCAGGAATTAAGCTTCAGGCTTCTCAACATTTACTGCAGCATTTGAATGAGTTCTCCTGTTCTGCAGGAAATCAAAGGCTGTACCAGCAGCTACAACACATCCACAATCCAGTCATTCTTAGCCTGTGGAACAAGTTAGTGTTTGACATAGGTCTCCAAAAACATCTTGAATGCTAAATTAAGTAGCACAGAAATTAAGTCTAAATACAACCTATCACACTGCTTAGAGCATAAACCAGATGCCCAAAGGGGGAGGAGAAAACAATTAGAAGTAAAAGTGCTGAGTCAGATTGATCTTTTATTCCTATGAAGCGAAACCTGATTGCATCCTGGCATGTGCCCCACTCAGCCCCCTGGCAAGAGGAACAGATTTATTCAGATGACAAGTAGGAGGGAGCAGCAGAAACGGCATCTCCACTCCTCTCCCAGACAATGTCTCACTGAAGCAGAAAAGGGTGTTTTTTGGATGCTGATAGGAAAGCATCAATCAGAACAGCTCTGTATAAATAGTGGTTTTCAAGCTTTTTTAACATCTAGGCTCCTAAATTTTCTCTCGTGGCAGTGTGAAGTGCTCTGAAGTGTATTTTAGTCTGACAAGGAAATGGGCTTTTCTTTTCAACAGATCCCTTAGAAGTCCATGAACAGGGTGACTGTGACCCACATGCCATCCTGGCTGAAATCAGGTCTTCAGCCTAAGCAAGTAATTCACCTAGAGCAGCAAAATGAAAAAGCAGGGAGGAGGAGGAGGAAGAGGAGGAGGAGGAGAAGGCAGCAAGAAGGTAGTCCATCCCTCACTCCAAATTTGTTCTGAAGGAAGCTCCTGGCCTGCCACTCTCTCCCCAGCTCCCTGCCCTGCTCAGCTCTGCTCACTGCCAGCCCCACAGTCCCCTTCCTCCCTCACTGCCATCACAACTTGCAGCCCAGACTATCCAGGAGGTGGTGAAGCCAGGGAGATTTACTTCTTAAATAGTTTATTTTAAACAGATGGTGCTTTGACTGTTTCTTTACTGAAATACATTTACAATGTTTTCAAACAGGTAAGCCCAACAAGCATGCACTCCTCACAGCAGTTTCAGGCCATTCACTCCTGATTTCCACCAGCTTCTGCTCCAGCACTTCTTGCCACAGCAGGCAAGACAACCATTGCTTAGGGCCAAATCAAATAACACAGCTCAGTGATGAAAAGAAAAGTTTGAAAGGTTTCCACTTCCACCTAATGAATACATGCTCTACTCACTCTGGGACATTTGGAAACCTATTCTATATAGTTCTCCTAAGCTTTATTACCCTGGGAGTTCTGCACCACAGCCTTGTCCCCTTTGGGCTTGTCCAAATTCACAGCATCTCCTCACGCACAACAAATTCTGACAGTAATAGCCCGTTTCCTTATTTAAAGGAGTAACTTTAGTGGATACAGCACAGTATATAAAGGACTTTCAATTTTATCATAGCTTTCACAGAAAGGCTTTGAACAATTGCTGCCTTCAAATCTCTCTAATTTTTGTTTCATTGAAGACTGACTGTTTTGTAGTTATGGCAGAGGAGGAAGGAGGATGAACAGGAACAGAGAGCAACTCAAAATCAAACTGGAGAAGAGATACACCAGCCAATCCTACTCTTCCTATTAGCACTGGAGAAGTATTTAAACAGCTACAGACCTTCCCTTACAGAAAGGGCAAACAAGAAAATAAAGTGAAAGAATATAGTAAGGTTGTTAAGAAACCTTTTGAGGAAAGGAATCTCTCTCCAACCTCATTGTTTTGAGCAAAAGCCAGATGAAGCCATGGGAAACCTTCCCTGGATGCAGATCAGACCAAACACTGTTCCCTTCTTGCAGACTGACAGACACTCAAGACTATACACTCATTTAGTGCTGGCCATAGTCTTATCATGCTCAGTGTGACTGTGGTGACTGAGGAGCCCCACAGAAGGGCCATGTACACACAGGACTCCTTGTCCATCTGCCTTTCCATCAGCAGTGTTTGTTACAGTCAGACTGGCTGGTCACCATCACAGCCCCCACACAGCACCTCCTCTGAACACTGTCTAGACTCAGGGTCCATTTCTACTGCAAGATGTGCCTTAGTATTGGCACCTATTTTATGTCAAAAACTAAGTATAATTTTTTAATAATACTAAGACAGTTTTACTGTCCATAAGGAACTTTTTAGCTCAATTTAGAGCACATAATCCAAGCCCAGACTATGGTATGTTCATTGTTACTAGTTAAAATGCACAACATGTATCTGACATGACCATCTAAAGTCTGTACAGCATCACATAACCCCACCTACCCAATTTTATTCTAAAAGTTTTGCAGTAAAACATTAAGTGTCTTTAATTCTTTAGCTCACACTGTTGGTTACATGAACCACTGAAGGGATTCATGCAACAACAGCACAGCCAGAAGTAGCATCTTCTTCCCTATAAACTCACCACAGAAGTTTTGGTGCTTTTTTCCTTGCTCTCAGCTAGTGCAGGTTCTGACTGCAACAACAAACCACATGTAGGGGACTGAATACCTTTCTCTACAAAAAGTAACTGAGTTCCAAGCACTGAGTTTTAGCCAGGAGTTGGACTCAATGATTCTGCTGAGTCCCTTCCAACTCAGCATATTCTATAATTCTACCAGCTGATTTAGGGCATGCACTTTTTGAAAAAATGAGACTATTCATTTTTAACCAAGAAAAACAATGTAATCTGGGCATAAAAGATGTTTCAGAGATGTAAAGCCAGAACGAGAGGTGCAGATTTCTCCTCCCTCTACCAGACTAAATGAGTACCAGGTGATAGCACAATGTTTATAAGAAAATTCACCCATGCCCCAAGACCCTGGGAAAGACCCAACATACACAGGACTCCACAACTTGAGTATAATGGTGACAAGAGAGTAAACAATCTGTACACCTTGATTTATGATGAGAAGGAGTCAAACCTTTCTTACTTCTTACTGATTTTTATACATCAAGCTCCAAGCAGCAAATATTCTAAATTTTTTTATTAATTTTTTAACCTGCAAAACAAAAAGCTATGTTTATTTTGGAGTATTTGTTCTCATAACTTTACCTTAACTTTGAGCCAACTGTGATTTTCAGAACACAGGTAGAGAAGCAATGCTCCAGCAAAGTGCTCTGTAAAACAGACATCATGTCCTCTATTGCTCCTAAGAGAGAAGCCCAGACAAGCCTTTATATCCAGTGGGAATCCTGGTCTGACAAGCAGGGATAAATACAAAAATCATACAGTCCCTGAGGTTATAAACAGTGTGCAACTGCTGCTTGCAAAGCTCCAGATACACAGGACACTGGCCATTATCACTGTGCTTTATTTCCCCAATATGTGAAGGAAGATAAAACAGTACCAGGCAAAGAGAGGTGTGATATCTTCAAGGACAGGTTAAATCTAACTGAGCCATAAAAACACCGTTTTCACACATGTATTTTTAGTATAATCCCAAGGATATAATTTTATCTTCTTCCACACAGTGTCCTCTTATCAAGTCCCACAGTCTGTGTTATAATTCAGGGCAAACAGTCCCGACGGCTGCACTCTGCTGTTGCAAAGAAAAGCCAGTACTATTTACTGGCTCTCAAGCACCACAATCAATGTGAACTGCATTGCTTGCATGAAAAACGTTACCACAAATAATCACTTTTATTCCAAATAGGAAAGAAATTGCTTCAAAGAACTATAAATTCAGAGTGGGAGGATCAAATCTAAGGACAGCTCATTAAGTGATGTGATGATTAAAAAAAACAACCACAGAATGATTTAGGCTGAAAGAGACCTTAAAGATCATCTAATTCCAACCTGCCTGCCACTGGCAGGGACAGCTCCCACTACACCAGGTTGCCTAAAGCTCCATCCAACCTGGCCTTGAACACTTTCAGGGATGGGACATCCACAGCTTCTCTTGGCAACTCATTCCAGTGCTTCACCACCCTTGTAACCTCAGGTTTTAGTTATAAAAATACGGCTGTAGCCCTCAAACTAGCAAATCTGAAAGTGTAACTTGTGTGAAATCCCTATGGAAATATTTGCCCAAGTCCACAGCCAGTCCGAAGTTGCTCTAAGTAGAGTGTAGGGCACTGTGTATTTGTATTTCTTTGAGTCAATAGTCTGGGTGACAGGCAGAGTCTCAAAAACAGTCTTTTTTTTTCTTTTTTTCTTTCTTTTTTTTTGTTTTAAGCCAGACTTTTACTGGGTTGGGTGGCAGCTCCATTCCTTCTTCAGATGGGCTGTTTTCTACAAAACACACTTATTGTTTGGATTGAAACAATAATTAAATTTCACCTTGCTGTTCTGGTTTCTAGAACTGTTTATAAAACTGCATCTTTGTGATAAACTGTGTAAATCCTTTACACTGCAAATATTTGAGAATTACACTGCATTATGGCAGATCCAAGAGACAAATCCCTGTAGCACAGGGCAGGAGTAACATCTTCCTCCCCCACTTCTTTTAACTGTACATGAGGAATTTGGATATTTCCATAGTTCTTTCACTGTGGGGAAGTCTCTGTCATTGACAAAATACAAATTGTAACCTTAAAATAAAGTTGCATAATGAACAATCTTAATGTTAAAATTTTGGAGAAGGAAGAGGATGTAAGTTGTGGATTCAGTATTACAAGTGACAGCTCAGTGCCACAATTATCTAGAAAAAAAAAGTCTAAAGCTCACCATCCTATTACCTGAGTAAGTTCTGTTGCTCTGGAGTGAACTGATGAGATCCCAGCACTTTCACTGCTGATCAAAGATAAAGCAGAGTTCCCCCTTAAAACACTAAATATAAAAGCAATTAATAATCGCATGCATGGGAATAAAAATGACTGGTACATCTGGAGATCAAAGAAGAAAGCAACAGCAGCAGAACTTGAAAGTGTTTCCTAACTGCTTAAGTTTTTTCAAGGACATTTCCTTTCTTTTCTAATCCCTGATTAAACGTGTGCCAAATGGTCTGGCAGAAACTCCATCACCAAACATGGAAAAACCATTTGATGCAGGTCCCTGTATACACAAGTGAGCACACACACATTTCTGAGAAATGTCTCAGTTTTATCTTCTCCCAGAACCAGCAGGGCCAGTCCCACACAAGACAAATCTGCAGATAAAGTGCAGCAATAGGATTGCTTGTAACATTGCTGTTTTGTCTCTTCTAGACTTGGTTTATAGCAATTCAGGAGTACTGAGCCAGTGTCAGCAGGGCACGCACCTTTACCAAAAGAGGTAGCTCGTGGGGCCAGAGAGCTGGAGCTGCAAAAGCAAGGCTGTCATACAGCAGAGTAGACCTGACAGCCTTGTTCTCCACTTGCTTCCTTTGAAATGGGTAAAGGAATTTTCAGAAGCAATACCTTCCTAATACAATTTTTTGCTAAGACAGATTTATCCAAGGGATGCTGATGGCCCAGGACCATTGCTATACTCTGCAAACTCAGGCTTTGGATCAGGCTGTGGGAGGCTGCTGATGAGCCCAGCACTGCCAGGCACTCAGACACCTTGCCTGGGCTCTGCACTGGGACACAGAGGCCTCTTCTGCACATCAGTGTGGCAATAAATTCAAAAGCAAGTGAACACTTACTTGATGTCTGTGAAAAGTCAATAAAACTGTCACTGCAAAACCAGCAGTAGGTAAACTCCTTTTATCTCAACACTACCATTTTTCAGCTCTACAATACAGAAAGCCAGAGCTCTTCTACTTAACAGGCCTTTTGGTCTGCGTAAATCCCTGCCTTCTTCATTCTCAGTCATTTGAACAGGTACATGCAAGTTTAAAGCATCCAAGCCTACAAATTGTGTGTATGGGTCCACTCACATTTTTCTTCCCCACTAATCTGGTTTTTAAAAAAAGCACAAAATGTCCATGCTAACATTTTCCTTTCATGTTCAAGATATGGGTCATTAAGATGTGTTACCAGCTGCTTTCCTTTTCTCTGCTCTCCATCCACAAACAGCAGTAGTCTCCAGGAACTTGCTGGGGGGTTTTGCTCATTTTGGGGTGCTTGGTTGGGTTTTAGGAGGCTGAGCAAATGTTTTAGTCAACTGTCTTATCTACTTCCAATAAAAGCAGAACAAGAAAAATTAAGAGAATACCTTCCATCTTAATCTGGGAGTTCACATTTTTAAAGTTTAATTTAAAGACAATTACAATGCATTTGTCTTTTTTTTTTTAACAAAATCATTGATTTTTGGATCTTACTTTTAAAGCATAGGAAATCCAAGCATACTTTTCCCAGCATAGGAAATCCAAGCATACTTGGTTTTAACAATATGTACAATAACATGAACTCATTAACACCCAGAGCATCACATTCATAAAGCATGTATGAATGGAAACCAGTATGTGTTGTACATGCTATAAAATCCAAAGAATTTAATTAATTCATTACTACATGTCAACCTGGTAGTGAAGTGGCACAGGATGTCACTGGAATAGTACCCCAGCATTATTTTAATTAGGTTTTAATTTAAAGGAGCTAATTTGCAAGGGGAAAAAAAATGCAAAATTCTGCAATCACAAGTGTATTGCCAAATTTTTATGGCTGTCTTACATGAACACTTAGAGATGAAAATCCAGCAGATGGCAAGTTGTTCTGAGTAATAGCAAGGCCTTTTCCTGATCAGTGTTTAAGGTCTGAATGATGTAGTCTTTTCTACCACTCAAAGTTTTATCTTGTCATAATTGGCAAAAAAATAACTATTTCATCTGACTCTCTTGTTCATTTTAACTATTAAGCAGAATATTAATACTAACAGTTATTTTCTGCCACCTCTTAATACATTCTTTGCCTCCTCAAAAATTGATATCAAGCTGGTACGAAAAAAGAAGTGTGAGTGTGACTACCACACACACACAAACAAAAAAAAAATATTTGGGAGAAAACTAAAAGCATCAGCCAATTTACCTGAACAGGTTTCCTATTCAGACTTTACTTGACAAACACTTTTAAAAACTTACCATTAATCTGCAGGCAAGAAAGTAGAGCAGTATAACTGGGAAGGTAAAACCCACCTTCAGTTATAGTTAAAACACCATTTTGCTACTTTCTCAAATCAAGGATTGGGTGTATGTGAGCAGAGTTAGAGTCTCTCTTTCTCCTCCAGCTGCTGGGCTCTGACTGGACTGATAACCAAGTCACACTGCTCCAGAAGTGGGAATTGTTCAAAATACTGCCCCACTCTCACTTCCAAGGCAATACACCCCAAATGGGGCAGTCCCGTGGTGTAAAGGAGAGCACTCTGGACTCTGAATCCCAAGGACCTGAGTTCCAGTCTCAGTGGGGACCATCCCCTGGCAGTTAAAGCCTCCCTGCCATCCCATCCCATCACACCTCGGATGCTCAGCAGGGTCAGCTCTGGTCAGTACCGGGTGCTGTGACAGTCCCAAGGACTTCACTCTCACTGTCCAAGCTCGCTCGGCCGTGGCAAATGGACCTCAAGACTTAAATGGTGGGGCCAGTTCTGTGCACGCTGAGCCTCACCTAAAACATCCACTGCACAGGCTGGAAGGGCGCGTGGGGAGAGCCCTGCCCAAATCTGCATTTGTGAAGTCTGGCCATACATACACCCCAAACAGAAAGAAGAGCCAAGTGGTCAGTGCCCCAACCATCATCAGCTCTCCCTTTGGTGCCTGAAAACCCTGCTGTAAGTGTAGCCTTCAGCCATCTGACAGCACTGACTATCCAGTTTCCAAACTGGGTTGAGTTTGAACTTTCAACCCAGAGATAAAAGGCCCACTTCTGAGCCACGTTGTCCCTAGGGTTTTCCTCTTGTAAATAATTCAGTCATGCATATCTTAAGTGGATCATGAAATCATTTAACAGTGTATTAAACCAAAAGAACAAGCAGTTATGGCTATTTTTATACCTTGCCCAAACAAGGAACTATCTACCTGTTGCACTATAGTTTATCCACATTTACCTCTAAATAGCTTCTACTCTCATTCTCATGCTAAGATGATGTTGAGAGAAGTATGTTATCTAAACAGCTAAACTCAAATATATCTGAATCCAGATTTCAGTGGAGGTAGAAGGGGTAGCAAAACCAGAAAAAACCCAACACGCTAACCAAAAATGTATCAAGTTCAGCATTCATACAAAGCATGTGATAAAGGAATGCAACAAGCTACTTTGGGGAGTATAGATTTCAAATGTCTATAAAGATGCTTTCTGTAACAATCAGTCAAAGAAAGACCAAGCTAAGCATTGCTGGAATTTCTGATCCTACTATTAACTGCTGCTTCCCAGTGTTTTCAGAGATCATTAGCTCTCACAGCCAGGAGATGTACAGGGTACAAGATAACTGTGTTTCACAGCTGAGAGGAGCATGCAAGAGGTTCATGTTTTCCCTCAAACTACAACTCAGTTAATTCTAAAACTTCTTTTTCCTCCCCTAAATTAAAAAAACCAAAAAAATCATAATAAAATGAAAACCATCTAATTTCTTCTCCCACATTAGTAACAGTAAATACTACCCTCAGGAGTAACGGGGCAACACAGCAACTGGCACTCAGTGTTTAAATGCTCTCAGGGAGAGGTCACTGCCATGACCTGGGTGCTGCAGAATGTCACCCCTGGGCTCTGTGGTGAAGGAACCGACCACTGTTCCTCACTGACAACAAAGGTATGTTCTCCTGCAAGGTCATGTTTGTGTAGATGAGCCACATTAATTTTATTCCAAGGTAAAGTAAGTAGGAAGAGGGTTCAGAACTAACTCAGAAGCTGCCTTCAATAGCATATAAATGGTCTGCCTTTAACTGCAATTTCACAGTGAAGTTCCTATCATTGCATTTCTTACCTTTTCAGAGGAACCTCCCCCAGGGTTTTGAAGAAAATCAACTTTTTCCAGCTGTTCTATACCAGAAGTCAAAAGTGATTATAACTTCACAAGCTAAAAATTACTGTCTGTGTAGAATACCCCTCCAGGCATTCCCATTGTACTAGAAGTGTGTCCTAGGGATAGCTGGAAGAGTCTTCCTCATGAAGCAAACTGCAGCTGTTACCTCTCTTGCACATTCCCACAACACTGAGCTATTTTAGCTGGGACCTGCAATAAAACCTCTTAAATGTCTTTGGCCCAGAAAGAAGAAATTGAACCCAAGAGGTTAAAGTCCAGGCAAAAAAACAATCTATACAACTAGAGCACCATAAGCAGCGAGTTTTCAGACAAACTCTTCTCCTGGTTGAGCCAGCTCTGCCTGCCTTGCGCAGTGAACAAACCAATCCCATGGAAACAAGTTTAAACCATTCAGTTGTGACAACAAGATCAACTGCACCTTGCACCAGTAGGAGGTTATGATACAAGTCAGTACTGGCAGCACTGAGTGTGTGGGTTCTGCTGAAGTCCCCCATCCTTGCTTCAAACACCTGTTTTGTCTGTTCTCTTGGACTACAAACCCAAAGGCAAATCTCTGCTATATATAAATACCAGGTTTAAAGTGATGTTGAGGCCTTTGGGCTATAATTAAAATGTCAAACTAAAATAGTTACCAAGGAACACTGCAGGAACATTTTAACTTCCCATTTTTAGGTCTTTGGGTTGGTTTGGGGGTTTTCTTGGCTGCTCTTCTTTTTAAAGGACATGCAGTACTATGTGCCTTAAAAAAAAGTAGTCACGGCTGTAGAATAGAAAAGTAAACAACAGCTTGAAACAGTCTTAACCTTTTTTAATCTAAAACTTGATTAAAATCTCCCCATGAAGATAAAAGTCTGGTTTTTGTTAGGAGACTTATCATCTGTACAAGTTTCCTGCCAAGAAGAATGCTTATGATATTGCATATCAACAACTTGATCTACTTTCTCTTCCTGCTGTCAAAAATTAAATCATTTTATTATTTCACAAAGATGAGTATCATCACTATGACAACAAACCTACGACCTGGAGAATACCATAAAATAATGCATCAAGAAAAAGCAACAAAAGGGTACAAAGAATGAAGAACCCTTCTGGAAGCCTTCCCCTCTCTGAAAATATCCCTCTTGCAGGAAGCTCACTTCAGGAAATCTGCAGGTCCTCTTAACAAGGAATGTTCTCTTCTCCCAAGTAACAAGTGATAGGATAAGCTGTGTCAGAGGTGCTTTAGATTAGATATTAGGAAACATTTCTTCACCAAAAGGGTTGTCAAGCACTGAACAGGCTGCCCAAGGAAGGGGCAAAGTCACTAACCCTGAAGGCATTTAAAAGTTGTACAGACGTAGTAGCACTTGGGGACATGGTTTAGTGGTGGGCTTGGCAGTGCTGGGTAAAGATTGGACTCAATGACCTTTTCCAGCCTAAAGGATTCTATGATTCTGTAACTTGACTTTAAAGCAGTCAGGTCTTGAAGCAAAAGGTCACCTCTGAGTTATTTCGGTTTCTCAGTTAAAGCATTTTTCTGTGTGCTACAGTGAAACAAAGTCTGTACTTTGCACATGGGTATTTTTAAACTCAGAGCAAAGGTGCCTTGAAAACATTTGACAAGTCTGGAAAGGAATCAAAGTGTATTCCCTTTTCATTCAGAATAGGCTTTGACTCCATTTATGTTAATGTAGAAGAAAAATTTGGCCCTACTTCTTATGCCCTAAACACTAATTATCTTCACATTCCACCTTCTTTTACTTTTCATAACTTAAAACCTTTCCATACCTTTTTCATACCTTCTTTTCAATGGCAGACAGAAGTATTTCCTAAGGCTATCTAGATGTAATAAAGCATCTTTATCATCTTGAGCAATTCCACTTATTAAATCCTAAACCAGTGTCAAATTAATATTTATGGAGAAGTGGATTTCCGTGAGTATTTCACAGCCAACGCTATAAATGTCATTCCCACTCCCTATTTCTAACTCTTCAGTCTCAACTACTTTGTGAATGATAATCAGCTCACTACAGTTACTATTCAGTGACTACTGTGCTGTGTGTACCACAATCAAGGAAATGAAATGGAGATGAAAAGGTTTCCTATATTATCACAAAGTTTTATGTTGACAGACAGACATTTTTAATTCATGCAACCACTGAATTCATTTATAAAATGCATAGAAAAGAAAGTTGGTACTTCTCAACAAGATTAGAACCAGACTTAATATCTTTCAACTTTTGTTTTAGACAGTTCATTTTGTGCAAACTGGTACTACAGAGTGACCAAAGCAACAGGGATGGGTGGACGGACGGGTGGACGGACGGGTGGACATGTGTGAATTTTGCCAAATGCTTTGGCCCCAAGAAAAGAAAAAATATTTGCAAACTGTTGGGCTTATTTGGTTCAGGTTCAGCAAAACAGTATGCAAAGGAAAAAAATCTGTCAAGGTTATTTCAGCAGTTCCAGAAGAAACTATAAACATTTCCATAACATGAATTTTTCAAGTTCATGTGATAAGCACCAGCCCACTTCCAAACTGAAGTCAGATTTGCAAACCACCGTTCCCTTTTACCTTCCAACCCTGGTCCCTCTCTGTGGAGGATCCACAGAATCCTGTTTGCAATGCTCTCGCCCCATGTGAGAAATCATGGGAATGCTGATTTCAATTCCTGGTCTGAACCAGATGAAGGATGGTGGTTGCTCAGTGGTTTGCCATTTGAGTGCTGGGAGCAGCTCCACAGCCCCTCCAACAGGAATGAAAACCCTGCAGGTGCCCTTACTTCAAGCTTGGACAAAGGGAATTTTAGCTCCCAGCCCTGATACAAAAACTTCACTTCCCCTTGTAAGGAGAAACCAACACATTTTTGAAAATGCCAACACAATTAGCTTCACATACATCAGAATAAATTACACTGACACATCAGAAATGCATTTGACCCAAAGTGAAAAATTGAGCTTCCCTTTATTTCAGTAAAATAATATTTGAGTATTGGTCAGGCTAGCCCAACCTCACTTCTTTTTCCTTCCTCCATCCTCCCAGTTTGATCAACAGCTCAAAGTATAAAGTAGATGCTTCTGATCCAAAATAAAGAGAAAAGCCCAAGAAGAGGAAGATCAGTAGTTAAAAAAGTAGCAGTAGAAACCAAAGAACTTTCATGGTCAATGATCATTTGCATTACAATAATACTTGGATGACCAACCTAACATGAGCTTTCCACTGTACTCAGCAAAAGATACCACCCCAATTAACAAACAAGGGCAAAGAGCAGGAGAGGAAACAAAAGCATGAAGTTATTAAGCAACTTACCCAAGGTGACCTGAACTTATTGGAAGAGACCATGATAAACAATAAATGTGTTGTGCTTCCCATGCATCAGCTCACACTGAGCCTAAAAGCCTCCTCTGGGAAGCTGTTCCTGAAGAAACATGCCAGATACAAAAACTACATCCAAGAAATTTAGAGAAAAATATGTCACCTGTCCCCTTGCACCAGCACTGCTACAATGCAACTTCCAGCAAGAGGGAACAATGCAGAGAACTGCTGGGCTGCCTTACAAACCTCAGAAGAATAATTACAATCAAGGACAGGCTCTGTACCTACAGCAGCTCCCACAGGAGTCTCAAATGTACCATAGCACTCCAGTTTTAAAAGATGGTTAAATCTTGTTCAAACTCTTGAACATAAATAACAAAAAGGTGATGTCTCTGTCTAGTTTTCAGAGCGCCTGTAATAAACCAGGGAGACACTCCTGGAGACTCTTACACTGCCTGGGATAAGAGTACGTATTGAAAAGCTAACAAACATCCAAACATAGCATTGTATCCGTCAAGGTACCTCCTTTTCTTGCATAGAGTTGTGCTTCTTAGGTAACTTCATTTAAAGAAAAACTCAGGGTCCCTTGGACAGCAACCCAATTTTGATTACTGAAATAACAGCTTTGGAAAATCAGCCCAAAACACATATGATTTCATTCATTTTGCATTGCCCACTCAAATAAAATAATGAAGAGGCAAATCTAGGGTTTAAGTTACAGGAAAAAACCAAGGTGCAGCTGCATGGGCCAACAAAGCACAGATCAAAGTGTTCGTCTTTCCTCACTACAGATCAGCAAAACACTTGGGAGTGAGACCCACAGGCAGTTTTCCCTCTCACTGAACTTTTTGAATGCTCCTTTTCATTAAGCCATGATAAGGATAAGAAAAACATTAGTAGAAAACTGAATTTGCTTACAGATATTGAAAGAGACAATACAAAAATTCCAAGTTCCCTTGGAGAGAGAAAGTGAAAGCTATTTATCTAGTTTTCATTTTGTGAAATGCCTTTATGGCAGTATCTCAAAGTTACAAGTAAGCAATGCTGCCTCTACTTACAAATACATTCTGACTGAAGTAGCAATAACTTGCTATTTAAGAGGAAGCAACCAATTTTCTCCTCAGCCAGTAAATTGTTCTACAGCCATGAACTTCTTTTATAAATATACACTAATGTTGCTATTAATCAGCTTCAACACAATCAAACATTAATCATTAATGACATTAATTGCCAGTTTGTCACAGTCTTAGTAGTCTCTTAAGTGAGTAAAAGCTTCATTTATTGTAGATTGTAGGCATTGAGTTTCTAGATGATGAATACACAGTTTTCCTATTACACCAGTGAGGCACTATCAAGGTCTTCACTGACAACTGTCTTTTCTGAAGATTATAAACCAAACACATCTTGCATTTTTCCCTCTGAAAAGAAAATTGTTTAGAGTGTGATATGCATTCATTCATGCTCTTCCTTACAAGTCAATTCGTCTCTGGATTTCCATCTTGCAAGACTTGTAGAACTTAAAGGGACATGAGGCAACGATTTGTGCATCCAGCTTCTCAGTTTTGTAGTGCTTTCTTTCTCCCCAATATACCAAATCACCAAGAGCCCTCACTCCTGTAGCTGTCTCCCATGTTACTTCCATCTCTCCAGACTATCTTTCTTGCCCTATGTCTTTCTTTGCACCCATTATTCTCTTTGGACAGCAGCAGCAATTTTCCAAGATTTTGCCTTTTTACCTTAGTACTCCTAATCTCTCTCCAAAGCTCCTCTGTCACACTGACTCCACATGCAAGTGGTTTTCCCTTCCCAGCACCCAGCTGAGTGACTGATGACAGGATGTCTATGGTAAGACACAGCTCTATGTGCCACTCTAATCAGGCTTCTCAGTACATTAATGAAACACATACTTGATCAGCTTGCCCCCATTCTCCTGCTTCTCCAACACCCTCTTACCCCTTCCTTTCTTTCTCCTGCCCCTTTCTTCTCAGAAACAAAACCCATGGAAAGTAAAAATGAAACATAAGGGTTTCTGTGAGGACAGATTCCTTGTGCCCAAGCAGCATGCCTGGGTCGTGACAGCAGCACAGCAAAACATGCTGCCTGCCCTCACTGCTTTCCCACACTGAAAATACAACACATGGCACAGGAGCCTCGGGAATTCCAGGCTTCTGCACCACAGTGTGCATCTTCTGTGATTCGGGTATCTGGTATCTGAGTCTAAAATTAAAGAAAAGCAGTGCAAAAACAAAGAATGAAGATCAGTCCACCCCAATATGCACATTAATCAAAATGTGTGACTGCACACCAACCACTTACCTACGTGCAATATCTACAAACCCTAACAGCAATGAACAGTAACAAATGGCACAGCTATGTGCTTTTGGTTCACTTGTTTGCGTGCATACATTAAGAAATTTTAAAGAATGTTATTTCTTATTAAAAAATAAGAGAATAGTCTGCAGCTCTACTGCATAAACAGTAACTTTGGAGGAGAAAAATTAGTGCAAATACTTCTATCTTCATTTAAAAAAACCACCAGAACATCCAACTGTTGATACATCTAATTAACACAGAATTATTTAAGATGCAATTGGGGTGGTCCCGTGGTGTAAAGGAGAGCACTCTGGACTCTGAATCCCAAGGACCTGAGTTCCAGTCTCAGTGGGGACCGTCCCCTGGCAGTTAAAGCCTCCCTGCCATCCCATCCCGTCACATCTCGGATGCTCAGCAGGGT
>JAWWEV010000172.1:28586328-28600728 GCA_035583235.1 Hafferia zeledoni
GCCAGTTCTGTGCATGCTGTGCCTCACCTAAAACATCCACTGCGCAGGCTGGAAGGGCACGTGGGGAGAGCCCTGCCCAAATCTGAGTTTGTGAAGTCTGGCCATACATTTATGATCTAAGTTGGTACAATTGAACATCCTTCCCATTTACCAGTAGAGGACATTTAAAAAGAATGTCTAGCTTAAGCCACACTGGAAACCAAGGATCTCTACTGAATTCACAGAGGGTTCTTATTTAAATCAGGAAATCAGTCAGAACAACCAGTGACGTGAATCCTCTCAGGGCAGAGGGGATGTAAAGGTAGCGAACAACACGGTGATTTTGGGCTACAGGAGTCACTCCCCTGAAGGGACAGCAGCCCTGGGGGTCTTGGCAGAAGGCAGCAAGGACTGGTTGGGGTGCATGGCAGGCCTGGGGCAGCAGCTCCTGCCACCTGGCCCCCTCCTGTGCCCACCCAGCCAGCCCCTTCTGCCTCCCTCCTGTGCCCAGGTCAGGGCACCTCAGGAGCCATCACTCGGGCAGAGGACCAAGCACCAACCTGTGTGCACTTTGCTTTGGCACTGTAGCCACCATCTGCACTGCAAAGATCTCTGGGTTACCAACAGCATCATAAGTGATAAAGTAAAACTGGGAAATGAGAAAAAATAGCCTTCTTGTTAAGGGTTATTTTTTCCCTCTTTATGTGACAAAATATCAAATGAGGTCTAAAGTACTCTTTCACTACAGAGTTACCCATCAGGGTTCCATTTAAAAAGCATCCATATTCAGCATAGAAAAGGACATGCTGAGGTTCAAACAAGGCATTAAATCCAGTCCTTATGGGGTTTAACACTAGGAAAATATTAAAAGGCTTGTCTTGAATAACAATATCCTTAAGACTAATATTTAACTGCTTTCTTGAGCTAGGGCCATGAGAGAACCATAACCCTGAGCACTGGGCAGGTGGAATGGGGAGTTAGGATAAAACCAACTGTAAATTCCTATTAATATCAGTGGCTGCAGGAGTCTACTTATGTATTTTGCTTCATTTTGTTTTCATTTACATGTCTTTTGTGATCACCAGGAGGAGATATGTTCATGCAAATGAGTGACTTGCCTCTGAAGAGTTTCAGTCCTGACTGCTAAGAGAAATTACACCATTCAATGAGTAACAGTGAGCTTACAAAGGAATAGAAAGAATAATGTCAGTGAATTAAAAAAACTGGCACTGAATAAATATATGTTAAGTACACACCCAACACAGTTACACAGGTACAGGTGCTGTGAAATCTTGACACTCAGGGATATAAGCAAGGAAACTGTTGAAACAAAACACATATACTTAATTTCTTCTGTGATGTAAACAGTCTTCCTTACCTGCCCAGTCCACATGAAAAATTAACATGTTAATTCATTAAAAAAAAAAAATCTCTGTATTACTGACATACACATCTCAGTCTACTCACAATTACTCTTGCTAATATAGTCATGCCATTTCGCCTTCACCACATGGTTCACTGAGAACCACGACTGGTGTTTCTGTACTGGATGTGCATTATACTGTGGTCAGAAAGCATTCACAACCAGATGAGCCAGATCACTTTGGCCATCACTCTCCTGACACTAGAGCCCTTTACATTCTTGTGGCAGCAAAAGAGAAAAAAAAAGAAACAAAGCAACTGTAAATCCAACTGCCTTATATCAATATGCAAATACCTGATTTCACGCTGTCACAGACACAAAGGTGTACTGAGACACACTACCCCCACCAAGACCTCAGGCTCTTTTAAAAACAAACCAGCTTTATAAGGAAAAAACCTACAGTCAAATGTAATAATACCCTTTTACTTTAGGTTCCCAGAAAACAATTCAAAAATGCTACAATTGGTTGACTGAATCGAAAAGTTAGTGCAAGATCACATGAAGCAAGACAGCAACACAATTTCCCTAAAAATGCAGTTCAGAGGAACACCAGGCCATGGTGCCATCCTGCATCCCACTCAGGGACTCTCAGGCTGCCTGAGAGGTGCCCTGGGCACCTCCCCCCACACCAGCCTTGCTTGGTGCCACATGCCCACAAAGTCCCAGCAGCTCCAGCAAACCACGTTCAAAGGAAAGGGGGGAAGCATCCTGATGCCACCTGTTAGACTTCATTGCCTCGAGGACTGTAGTTGGTGTGGAGGAGGTGGCAACCATCTGCTCCCCACAAGTGAGCATGCAGAACATCACCAGCTCAGAGCAAACAGCAGAGAAAGAGCAGGCATCTTCCTGATAAAGCAAACACTTAATTGTTGATGAGACTGATTAGTTTTACGGTTACTTAACAGTCTCCACTATGTGACCTTGTGTAAATTAAATGTTGTCTTTCACCAGCTCAATTTCAAATCAGCCAGGTCTGCAATTTACACAAGTGATACAGGAGGGGGAAAAGCCCAGCTCTTCTTCCTTGTCTTCATGGGTCAGAAAAACGTTATGACCTGTTCTTTGATCCATTCTTACAGACAGGTAATACTAAGGACTCTTCAAAACAATGTCCTTTTAAATAAGCATTCTAAGGAACACCATTTTCTCCAGGTCTCAGTTACTATGTCTATAATATTAAAGATATGCCCTCAGTTTGCAGGTGTGGAAGGCAAAGTAATTATTGCCTGAGCAACACTAAGCTATTTTACTAATGAGAACCAAGGGAAAGCTCATGAGTTAGTTAATAATCCTGTTCTGAATGCATTGCTTCAACAGCATGTAGGAAATACAGCTTGGAGCACAGACTCCAGGAGTGACAAAAACAAAGAGCTGATCAGTAGGCAAAGGGCCCCTCCTGTGTGCTGGAGAAACAGGAGTCTCAGAGAAAGCATTCTGTGTGGCCAGTGTGACCATGAAGGAGAGTGTTGTTCCAATGCATGCACATGGTAAGCCATGGCATCACTGCCTGGGCAGGCTCAAACCTGCCCTGTCCTCCTTTCCTGGGGCTGACCATCACCACACTGATGACCTTTTAGTGTAGGAAAAGCTGTAAGGCCTATGGGAGAGAAAGAAAAATACATCTATATACAACTCTTTAAGAGAGTTTTAAAGAAAAAAACACAGATGGCAAAATGCCTCATATGTAAGACCTCCCAAGGCTGAGATCTGCTCCCCTGAGCAAACAGGAACCATGACCATGCGTGTTCCACAGCCCCAGAGCAGCACTGAGGACCCTGCCCCACATCCCCCAGGCCAGGCCAAGGACTGGGGCTGCTCAGAGGCTCCATAAGGCAGCAGCACTTCTTTCCTGGCTCTCACAAAAACAGAAGTTAAATGGAAATAGTAAGGGAGAGAAATAGCCAGCGTGTTCTTCCAACTCACACAGGTGGCAGAAGAGCCAGAGAGGGTGCACTGTGTAGAGAACTGTAAAGGAAGATGCCAAACAGTTCTGGCACAAGTTCCCAGTAATGCAAGAGAGCACTGCCAGGAGAGCTCTGGTAAACAGAAAAATGCCTCAAAACTATATGACATGATGGTGGGGCACAGTGTCAAACAGCTCCACTACAAATCTCAAGTACTGCTTTTCTTAAATTAGTGTAACAGGAATGATGGGATATAACCAACAGTCCAAACTCATTCTGCAAGATTTAACAGTATACAATACAAAACAGAGTAATTTTTCAGGGGATTAACCTCTAAAGAGGTGTCAGACAAAGCTTAGAGAATAAATAAAATTAATCTGAGCATCTAGCAGTTCTGACCAGGCAAAAGCAAGCCTTAAGAAGCAATATTAATTTTATTTTAGGCTTTCTCTAAACACTGCTTTTCATTCTTCTTTTAAAAAGCTTCAAAGAAAGTTATTTTAAATACATATAAATGCCAAGAAAAGAATCCACATTTATCTTTCTTTCCTGCGATTTCAAAACTGTTTAATTATAGACTACCACAGCTTATATTAATTAGTGGTTAAGATACATATCTGAGTCTGATTCACTGTGGCCATATAAAACCACAATATAAACATGTTCATGAAACATCCAGGGGAGAGTGATCTCCACCTCAACATTGAAATTTAAGGTAAAGCACCTTGGAAGATTGAATTAATTCAAAATCCAGCCCAAATTAATTCCAGTAAGATTTGGCTGATAGACTTAAATGGACTTTGGATGCAGTGTTTAGTAACTGTGCTCCTGGAAACCAGCAGTGAACATTAATTAACAAAAGGTGTCTTGATTCAGAGTAATCTCATTTTCAGTGTACTGTTCAGCTCCGTTGCACTGTTCCCCCACGAGTACTTACAACCAATTTTACACTTGAACTTGCCAACAATCAGAGCTTTCCCACTCAGGAGATTTCAAACCAAAGTCTTTTAGCAAGTTAAATATTTTAAATCCTGGGGGGAGGAGGGGCAGAAGTCATCAGGAAGCACACAGTATTCAAACAGTCCCTCAATTTCCAGAGGCAAACAACACAACCACAAAAGGATTCTCAGTTTTCCATTCATCTCCCTCACCACCAGGAACGGTCTGGGGCAGTGCCTGCTGACTGCACAGTAATCCACAGAGCAAGAAAGGTTGGAACATTGTCCTTTGTGTGCACAGGATGAAGGACCGCAAGGACTGCAGAGGTGACAGTGCCACGCTATTTCTTTCTTATCCATAGCTTTTAATGAAACAACAAGTGTTAACAAGCCCTATTTTGTCTACCCAAGATGAAATTAAAGAAGTAAACAAAGCAAAACCCAAAAGGGAAAAAGCTTTCTTTGTCCTTCACAGTTCAAGCCAAATTGGAGAAACAAGGAGCAGCTGATAAGGTACACAGTGATTACTTTGTTCCTTACCAATATGTGTACACGACAGCTGCAGACAATGCTTCTTTACAAGGCTTGATCTTAAGAGTTTCTTCAGGAGCTGTTTCCAGTAAACAGCTCAGCTATGAACATACAGGTCTGCATGGTGGGCACATCAGGACCATGTTGTGCATCTTCATGTGGTGCTCCCACCATCAGCCCAGACAGAATTCCCACACTAAGGTGAATCTTCGTGCCATTGTGAAGCCTGGGGCACACAGTCAGGCAGGCAGAAGCACAGATGAAGCCACACTCTCATATCTGCCTACGCTTCCAAAGCCCCAGTGACTCCAAGGTACTCCCCAAATTTCAACCATTTGGCCGCTGCATCTTTGCTATGTTTGCTGCACTCAAGGAGGATAAAAATGCAACTGTAAGGGAACTGATTTAATAAATATAAAGCTGGAAATGCTTTCTATGGATCTTTGACTGGGTTTAAACGTGGTCTTACCTCAGATGATCCTGAAGAGAGCCACAATAAATACTTAGGATAGTTATTGCACTCAGGTTTGGAGGCAGTCCTAAACCATTATACCTTGATATACATGCTCTGCCAGACTGCAAACAAACAAAATACTAATACTGTGGTCTCTGTAGGCAGGAAGGATCTAAAAATCAAATCACAGCATGTGTGCTGCTCTGCCAGGAGGTTCTCACCAGGTCCTGAAAGCTGTCAGAGCTGGCACTGGGCAGAGGAACACACTTGCACAGAGCTCTGGTGGTCCACCCACAGACTCTACATTACCATGAGAAGCAAAGATTTCTCCCTCTATTCAGCACAATGAAGGGTCTCTTTCTACCCCGAAAAAGCAAAACACCAAAATACAAAAAAAAGGGGGGAGGGGAAATTTTCTAAAGTCTGACAAAATAACAATTCAGATCCCTGGTGTATGCCCAGCCTTACTAAGCCCAACCAAATCCTTATGGAGACATGGGGACACTCATGAGAAAGAAAATGCTAAGTCAGGTAGGAAGAGTTGAACTCCATTGTTCCCAGGGAAAAGCAGGTGCAGTTCCCAAATAAATTCTCCCAGACCAATGTGCATCCTACCACCCTTACAATATCCAGAGACAGGGTGCTAGTGCTAGGAGACAATGCTCTGTTAGCTTTAAATTCCTGCCTTTTTTGGGAAAGCTCTCATTGCTATTACACAGGTTTTCTTTCAATTTTCCCATCAAAGAATGATTAGGCAGGTAGGAATCCTGAATTTTCAGTTTGTTTACATTTTAAAACCGTTTATTCATAGCCAGAACTACTCCCCTGACGAGCATTTATTAATTTCCTTTGCTGTATATCTCTTTTTCACACAGCTTGCAGGCAGAAAAAATACTTTCAAATTAGATAAAGTGATTGCAAGAAAACCCACAAAAATCAGAGAAAATTACTTAGACATTTTGCCTCTTTTTTGTTGTTGTTCATTTTTATGTCTAGCATTAGGAAAGAAACCCTGACAATATATTGCTATATATCTTTTGCTTCTATCCCAGCACTTTTAAAGGATAAGAAAGTTGTAAGACAAGCCCAAGTCAAGAATAATAAAAATAATCCTTTAAAGAATATTCTTTTGAAGGGGTTTTTTTCCATCAAGGACACTGAGAAAGGACTTGACTAAGTAGTCTTCTTGCCCTTGTGTACAATACAAATAACAGAAAAACAGGCTTTATGCCACATTAGCACTTAACCCACTAGAACACAATTTTATTTAAATTCTACTGTGACTGTGAAGCATTGCAGAACAAATAAAAGTACATAATAGACTAACTGATATCTGCATCACAGCACTTGCTATCTTCTCCCCTTACACACACAAGTTCTCTTAAATTTTTGGGACAGTTTTGCTCACTTCACAATCCATCTCTTTCCTCCTCCTTTGGAAAACTGACTCAGGGTACAGGCAGGACTTAACAGCTTCCTGACATTGTAAATTTATTCCTTATACATCACAAAACAGCCTGTTGCAGCCACCACATGTATCTCCTTATCAGTTAACTCATCACTGCTCAAGAAACAGTCTGGACATGGAGCAGCGTCATAGAATCGATTGGGTTGGAAAACACCTCCAAGATCATCAAGTCCAACCCTTGGTCCAACTCCAGTCCCTTTACCAAATCATGGCACTCATGATAGTGGAGGTGGGAACACAACCAGGTTTCAGAAAAAGAGCAGCAGAAGAGTGGAACTGTCATTTTTCCCCTCTCTAGCACAGAAAGAAAAAGCATGGGGAAAAGGGACAAATCCAGCCAAGGCAACACTGTGATACCCTACAGCCCTTTCTGTCTCATGGCTCATAGGGCTGGGCAGAGTTACACCCTGCCAAAAGGAAGGCTCCTGGTGCTCCCAGCTGCCTTGCAGGGCACAGCTCAGGAGTGGGATGAACAGCAGAAGTGCTGTCTCAGCAGCTGCTTCGGCATCCCCAGCTGCACAGCCTCAGCTTCAGCAAGACAGCTCAATATTGACATAACTGACTGTGCAAAATCCTATTATACCTCAGCAGAGGAGGTGGTGGCACGTATTTCCCCAGAGCTCCAGATGTGATGACACTAAACAAAATTAAACTTTTGATGTGTAAGTGCTTGTAGTCACATTAAACTCACCCAATTGCTCAAATTTAGACCTCGGTGACACTACAGGATAACCCAAGGATCAAATCCC
Organism: Hafferia zeledoni; assembly: GCA_035583235.1. Lineage (NCBI taxonomy): Eukaryota > Metazoa > Chordata > Aves > Passeriformes > Thamnophilidae > Hafferia > Hafferia zeledoni. The sequence continues at coordinate 28,593,775 of JAWWEV010000172.1, forward strand.
AGACCAAAAGAGTTGAACACTTGGTTATCCTTTCCCTACTGACTGGTATTTTGGCTTTCATGGTGTTGCTTCTTTTCAAGACACCACCACACAACAGCCACATCCTGCAAAGCACTGAAGTCCCTGCCCTGAACTTGGCATGCATGGCTTGTCCAAGATCTCTTCAAGCACAAGATAGATTTGTTTTTTATGCCAGCAGCCTAATAAGTGTCTAATTAGTTGAATTAAGCCAAAGAGAGCAAGCAAATCTATTAATAAACACCATTTTAAAACAGAACTTTGCATAACTCAGCTACATCATAAAACTTCAACGTAATTGAATAAGAAATTACACTCAAATGACTAAGTTTGAAAAATGGGCTGTTCAGCAGCACTTCAGAAAAATTACCTCAGATTTTTATTACCAGTGAAAAGCGAGATTTAATTTTTTAAGTGCCAGTGATTATTACTGAGTATCTATGCTGAAAAATAAAAATAGCTTCCTGCAGATAATCATGCACACAGGATCAAAACTCTACCACAAACACCATCTGAAGATTTTGCTGTATGTATTATACTACACTAGTATCTCTTAGTTCTGCCCATCTTTAAAACCCTTCCAACACATAAACACAAGCTGTCTGAACATCAGCAGAACAGCACGGCACAACTGGAAGGGCAAAATCGTTGGCATTGCAGTCTTGCACCACTCCTCCTTCTCCCACCCTCCTCACAGACACACAGCGAGGGCTTTGCTGGGACCAGCTCTAACGTGCCCCCAGGGTGGGCACTCATCAGGGAGCAGCAGAGCATCCTCATGCACCCCTCTCCTCCCCAGAGCCTGACCGTGTCCCCCCCAAACCCTTCTGCAGCAGAGCCAAGGCTCAGGAACAGAACAATCCAGCCCACTCCCTCCTGCTCTGCACTGAAATTCTAAGACAAATGCACCCAGAAGAGGCTGTTGTTTCATGGAAGTGCAACAAACCATGTGCAAAAATATTGACCAGTTGTTGGGGTGTTTTAACCAAACCATGAGAGCTTTCAGAGGAAGAAGTCAGTGCATTCTCCCTCATTTCTTAATTCAATTGCTTGTATTTGCAGAAAAGCATTGGTGCTAAGAAGATGTATTGTCTCTGTGTTAGTTATCTTTGCTATAGATTATGGAAATTCTGTAAGAACTTCACAGTCTGTCTATTCCACCGAAATAATATGTGCTTGTGAAAAACACTGCGTGCTGAGTGGGTAGTGACAAGGTACCATATAGAAGTAATTTTTTTTCTCCCAAACTATTAAAAAAGAAACAGCTCTATCCTTAAAAGTAAGACAGCTCCCTTTACAGGGTATCATTCTCTGCTGTGGACAAAGCACCGAGCTGTGCCTACACATCATCTGACTCCCAGTCCACTGTCCCCAGAGCCGCCCAGCTGACCCTGGTGATGCCTCTGAGAGACTACATTCATTTGATCCAGTAAACCACAGCCTGCTGCTGACAGACCCACAGCTCCCAGAAAAGGTCTGGAAGACCAAGATGACTTTACAAGCTCAATAGCATGCTTGCTTTGCTTTTTTCACAACTGAGACTTGTGTCCAGGTTGCTGCCTACAGAATAGGAATCAAATAGCAAAATTACTGTGTATGTGAGCAAAATTACTAACCTGCTCACCCCTAAAAGTTCCATAGAAAACAGAATTTTTCTGAGACAGGATCGAATGCAGCCACAAATACTTCACTAATGCTGAGATGATGGGAGGGGCTTTCTGCAATTGAGTTAGATGCTTTTTATTTCATTTTCTTTTCACCATGTAAAAGCTTTATGATGTTTACTGAAACCCATTACTCACGAAAGTGAGAACCCAAGGGCATTGGTGTGACCTACACAGGCTGTGAGCAAACTGAAAGAGAAAAACAAACGCCGACTTTCCTGTGACTGTCCTCAAGATTTTTTCAGCAGATTAGACTGCTGTTAGGTAAACTGACTAAACAGTGTTGAGAAAGTGTTTTTAGCTCTCTTTGAACTGTATGTTCAGAAGTCATGCACAGTGAAGGCCAAGCCATCTATTGCTAATTTTACTCATTAGCAAGAGCTTGCCTTTTTCCAGTTGCTTTTACACTTGCCAGCTTTCAACTCTTTGAGCTGAAATTTTGCATATCAGGTGCATGCCTTTAAAGACTTAAAAAAATTTTAAAATATCAAAATAATTCAGCACAAAAGCTAGGGAAAAATAAGTTGCCTTGACAACGTTTGAAGAGAGAGGTCAGGAAAAAGTTTCAAGGACATAATTGCACACAAGCACCTGGACTTTGAGTGCCTGACTTTGTGACCTCACTCAAAGCCTCTTTGAAAGAGCTTTTTGTGTGTCATGTACCATTAGATGGGGAGTCATGTACTAGTTAAGCTCACTTCAAATTGTAGTCTAAATATCAAAAGCATGTGCTGCTGTTCTTGCAAGTTGTCTTTTCCCATAGAAGTGGACTGGGGCAGGGCAGTCACTTGTAGAAATCTTGTAAAAATCAGCCCCTGGAGCATTTGTCTTCGCTTTCTGGAATCTGTTTCTATGGAAAAAAATTTATTGGACATACAGCCAAAGAGTTAAAGAACTCCCCAGCTATTCATGTTACGCAGCTGATACCTACCCTCGATCAGAAAACATAAGGCAGAGAGTAACTCTCTGATGTCCACCCTTTCCTGCAGTCTTACAAGATCATCGACATGAAGCAATACTCACACCAAGCCTCAACAGCAGTGCAAGGGACAAGGAAGTGAAGAATCATCTCTCCTCATCTTTGTGCTGTAGCAAACCCAGCAGAAGTTGAGCGTGTCAAGAAACAGAATGAGTAAGCAGTGAAGTGGGTGGTTCAATATGTTCATTTTCCTCCACTATTTCCATTTCAAGTGTCAGCTTCCCAAAATGCATTTAATTTGTACTATAAATTTTGATTCCAAACCTCTTATCATGCTGTTCAATGAAACAGTCTGTACATACACATGTAAAAGGAAATATTGCACAAACCCCTAATGCCAACAAAGGCCCTTGTATAAAATCTGTTGCAGCTACATTTACTTCCAGACCTGAAATAAAATGCTAAAATGCTTTTTGGATGGATGGATCTAATGACAAATAAGAAGCAACCCCCTACCATTTTTCTTTCACTACACAGTCTGCACCAAGCTTTCATCCAGCAACAGCAGCAAACTGCTGACAGTGTTACCAAAGAAGTTTCTGTGGGCTCTTAATAATAATTGTAGCCTCTGTTATAATATCTGACTCCTCATTAAAGCACAGCGTTATGTTGGAATAACCACATTCCACTATTCCAGTTATTTAAGCTTTGCCGTGTCCTGAAAATGCAACAAAGTTCATGAAAATGCTGGTTTTGAGATAGTTCTGCATGTTACAACAAAGGCTCAAAGATGGGCTCCCTGTTGTAAAAGCCACACGAAAAAATCACCTCTTGTGGTCCCAAAATGAATGTGAGCATTGAAAAAAGCTCTCTGCTCTCTCCTCTCTGTTCCTTGCCATGGCAGGGTCTGACCAGCCCCATCGCTGCCTACACTGGCAATACACATCAAGTAGTTTAATCAAATAAAAAGGGGTCACATGTCAGAAAGCACCTGCACCCGAGTGAGAAGGAGAGAAGCAAAGAGAAGGGCAGGACATGGCATACAGCACTTAGTAAAAAGCTACAGCAGGGGATTTTGCCAATTAGTGCCCCTGCACCCTTGGTGCCCACCTCAGCACGCTCCTCACCAGACCAGACAGCCCTGCATCAGTCCCCAATGCAGTCAGGGGTATCTGCTGCAATCTGGTCCTGCAGCTGCAAACCCTCAATATCTGCCTACAGAACAGAAGCAAACCCACTGCAACCTAATCTCTGTAAAACTCAGGTATGTCAGACACTTTCTTCAAGCAAATCTTCAGGAGGTGCAGGCTGGTAGGGCAGCCAATGAACTCCTCCTTCCATCTCATAGGTAGACAGTTTCCAATACTTCAGGATGAAGCAGTAAACACGTTGCTCCTGTACTGACTGAGCCAGAGGGAGGACAAGGCACGCTCAGAGGCTGCACAGCCAACTGCTTGTGTGCCATGATGGCAGAAAGCAGCCCCAAAATCAGACAAGAGAAATAAGGCCTTTCCAGTAGGAAATTAGCACCACTAAAAAAGCAGGCATGACTCCTGTAATTAATGCCATGAAAAGAAAGTTCTCATAAGTAAGAATTGTAACTAACAGTAAAGCAACATTTAGTGAAAGGTAAGAAAACCTACTGATCCAATCTCAGAACACACTCCTACAGCAGCAGTAAAGAGGGAGAACATGATATACCACACACCATCAAACCCCATCACTCTAGCTGAGAGGGAAAGTGGAATTTTGCAAGCTTGTTATGGAGCAGGATTTACTGTCAGCTTTCCTCTGGAAATGTGGCAAAAATGGAAAATAAATATTAAATAATTGAAACTTAATGCTGCAATAATTGCAAAAACTGTCAAGCTCTTTGTATTTATGTCACTAAAAACACGTTGTCTCTCTTTGCACCCATCCAAATACTGCTGCAGAAGTATTTGAAAGTCTGCATGGAGCAGACAGGCAAAGCCTGGAATTATTACTTATTATCCATACTATGGTCCATCCTTCAGATGTTCTAGATAAAGCACAAGCCGTGGCAGAAGCTCTGCTGGCACTAGGAGAGCTGCAGGCTCACCCCCTGAGCTGCAAAGTCCAGCAAAGAGAGCAGGGGCTGACAGAGAAACTACATGAGCAACGCCTGGGATTTTTCTTAAATTCAGACACAGCTCTCTCCGAGCAGCTCCACTGACTTAGTTCCGAGGCATTACACAGTTGGAGGGTAATAGAAAGAAACGCCACAATTCTTCTCACTGACAGCATGTTTTCCTTTCTGCCCATCAAGAGACAAGGATGATTTGCGTCTCTGCTGACAAGGCTGGAGGAACAGAACTATTAGGATTAACTGGGTGTTCCAAAATCAAGAGTTTGATGGGCCTTCCTCCCTTAGCTTTGCAACCTACATGAATTCTTGAGGTTGCCTAAGAATTCTTGCAGCGTCCAGCAAGAATTCCCTCCTAGCACTACTGAAACTTTTGCACTGAACCATGAGTCTTGCATATGAATCACTTTATTTTTACAATGCCCACAGGGGGAGAGACATCTACAAATCCTGTTTTTTGATAGCTGCTGCTAAACTCTAGTCCACAATTATACCATTACTATACGTTATTTTCTCTAATTAATTGCAATATTCTCATCAGCAGTGCATCTGTTATGGTGTTTACCATTCAGGTTTCTACATCTACACTAATCAGTGGCCTCAACAACTGCAGGTCATGGATCGGCTGAAGCAGGAACCCAGGTACAACTTCTACATGTGATGAACCATCTGATTAGAGACTGAAAAGTATTCTACTTTGAAATGAAAACATTGCTATCTGTCTAGCACTCCATTTTCTGATGAGCTGCAAAACTGCTCCTCTTGCAGCGCTTCACCCTTTTTATCCCATTTGTATGAACATTGAACAAAGACTTGCAACAGCAGCTGGTATGGAGAGGAGTCAAACAGTTCAATTCTCAAATATATTTTCTATAATTCAAATTCTTACCTGCTGCTTACTCTTAAAAGCTGTGCCACTTCATCACAAATTCAAGTTATTGCCCACAGAGCCACAAAAATTACGCTCCTTTACCACAACTGACCCTGAATTTTTCCAGTGCAATACTAAATTATGAGCTTAATAGTTGTCTGGAAGCTCCAGAGTTCACAGTGGAACAGACTAAAAAACGTTTTTGTTTTCTTTAAAGAGTAAAGTAACTTTTCATAAGCCTGAATTTCCCTACCAAGCCACTTAAGACCACCCACTGACACTCAGTGGAAAACAGTGAAGACTGAAGCAATCATTCAATTTATTTTTATTTGTAAAAAAAAAAAAAAAAAGGCTACTTCTATCTATTGCAAAATCTCATTAAAAGTTCGAGGACAACACACCCTACAAAAACCCCACCCCAAAAGGCACTCAACATCTTTTGCTTGTCCTTTTGTTCAGCAGAAGAGTGAGAAGCCTTGGAAGCTGGGCAAAGGCTACTCATGCAGCCTGTGTATCCAGAGTGCCAGTAACTTCTGTATTTCTTGGTCTTGCAGATCCAAGTCTGTTCTCTTCACACTTGTTCAGTCTCATACTGAGCCATTTGAATGTGTGAGGAATCAAAAATAGATTATCTTGTTGCTGCACGTGGGTTCACAGGGCAGAGGTTGCCAGCAAAATCCTGACCCATGTGAGGTCAAAGACACTTTTTGATCATACATTTCACATTTCCAGTTTATGTTAAATCACTTGTTTGTGTTGATACCAGAAAAGGGATAAACAGATGCAGCTGCTTGTTTTTCAATCTCGATACATTGAGTTTTAAATGAATGTCTAAGGCAGATGAATCTCGCACCCTTTACTTATTGCACGTCTCAAATAGTCATCACAGCTATGGAACAGCTTTACTGCTGAATGTGTGGTAAATGCAGCTAAATTCACAGTGTTGTGGGTTTTATCCTTACAGTATTAACTCACTCAAATCAGTTTTGACTACAGCATATAATTTACTTCTTAATTCTAGAAAAACAGGCTCCTTGGCAAATATATGCAAGATCAAAATTATAAGATTGCCTGAAAAATGTGTGCATTTTTATCCTTTATATGGTATTTTCTGTATATATTTATCCCCACACAATGACTTGTTTGACAAATCAAGAAAAATGTCAACTCAGAAAATGAATGTCCAAAGACAGGCATTAGTAGAACCATAGAGTCATTTAGGTTGGAAAAGACCTTTAAGATCATCAAGTCCAGCAGCAATAATACACTGGCATTACAATATAAATGTTTATCATAGAATTGATTGGGTTGGAAAAGACCCCTGAGATCATCAAGTCCAACCCTTGGGCCAACTCCAGTCCCTTTACCAGATCATGGC
>JAWWEV010000172.1:28607343-28625551 GCA_035583235.1 Hafferia zeledoni
GGACGGTCCCCACTGAGACTGGAACTCAGGTCCTTGGGATTCAGAGTCCAGAGCGCTCTCCTTTACACCACGGGACCACCCTTGGTTGGGATAGTAATGTACACATAATCTTCATCCTTTTATGCAGAAAGGCAAGAAGACGTAAGTATACTAAGATTTATAACCAACTCATACTATAAGAGTAACTAACAACTTGTCACACGAGCAGTATTTGTCATATTTAAGACAAAGGTGCCAATTTCAGTAAAAGCTATTCCCAAGGGAGCAGTGATTCCCACATCCCATCACTCTGACTGCACAGCCGTGGCCAGAGGGAGACTGGCTGTGCAGGCTGGGGCTGCAGCCAAACTGTCCAGCACCAGGGACATCATGTCCTCTTTAACCTCTCTGACAGCAAACACTAGAGAAATATCTGACATTCTCAAAGCTGCATGGAGAAGAAAAAATAATTTCTGTTCTCATACGGTGATTTGAAAGTATCATCCTTCAAAAGAGCGATGCTCCTTCATCTCAAAGACTCCTTTCCTATTCAATAAAATAATCTCTTTGTTGTGTTTTCTGTGCCTTGTCATTTGTTTCTCCAACATACTATTTTTAATCAGTGTTGTAACCATACTGCTTTTGGGGAAGACACTTAAATAAAAAAAAAAAAATCACCATCAAATTTCTATTGCACTGACTTTCTTTTACCATCAATCTTAAAGTTAAATGGCCATAAAGTGCTTTATCTTCTTTGTCCAATACCTTGTATTCCTTCCCAAAAAGACAAAGCGTGGAATTCTCATCTCTGAAATTACAGTCACACACATGAACTAAAGACTCATCACTAACAGTATCATGGCAAGAAAAATAGTAAAGCTTTAAAGAGGACTATGGGGGTAAAAGAAATAAACACAGTAACTCCTACATGACCCAGAGTTAATTTGCAAGCAAAAACCATCTCATGCCTTATTCTGGAGTCTTGGGACACTGGTAGAGTCTCTCACACAAACAAGCAAGCACAACTCCATACTTCTGTCAATTATAGCACAACTTTTAAAAAGCATGATAAAAAACCAAAGCAAAACACATTCAACAAGTCTGCTGACAATATGATATTGTCACTCCTACTAGTTCAGTGTTGGCTCTGCAGTGAATCACTCCCACAGGTTCAGCAAATCCTACTAAATGTGCTGCAAGGTGATCTCAGGGAGAACCCCAAATACACTGAAAGAACTGGTTCAATACTCAGCTTTGAACTACTCAGGGACAGCACAGAAATAAGACTGACTAGTTAAATGCATCCAATCTTAACATATGTTACTGGGAGATGAACCTACACCCAGCAGGGACTCACAATTACAGTAAACTAAAAGTATGCTGTTTTTTCTGACAGTCATCAAATGGAATTTAATCTGGACCTGTGTGTTGTTTTTACATCTTCAGTCAAATTCTCTCCCTTTTCCAAGGAATTTCCCAGTATAGGCAAGGCTACAGACCAAAATCAAGGGGCAGATTCTGAACTGACAGCAACAAGGTTATGGTGGAGAGTGAGTGGGAAAAAAATTAAAATCTGAGTGAATATTTACAGATTGAACACCACCACTGTGGCTTGGCCATAGAAAACACTGATCGCAACAAAAGTTTCAAAGCATCATGGACAGAAATCCAACACATGGGGTAAACACCATTACTATGTGGAGAAAAGGTTGCAGATGTGTGCTTTTTAACCTGACAATGTAATTAATGGTCTTCACCATTAACTGATGACCATTTGCTTTGCAATAAAAATAAAATGTCCTATTTTTAAGTGGCAAGATAAGATTGAAAAAAAAAAACAGGAAAGGGCAAAAGTATTTGGCCATAAAATGAGGTAAAGCAGCTATTTAAAAATGGCTAGCAAAGGTCAGAAATACTTAGTCAAGGCCTCCCTAAGTCCCACTGCAAACTTTCCTCTCTGCTCCCATGTCCTACACATCCAGCCTGTTCCCCCAAGCTGGCAGACACAGTCAGTGATGCCAGGCTCCTCTGCTCATGACCTTCAACACCAGGCATTGGCTTCACAGAGGGACAATGTATGGCTAACCAGGAAGCAGCTTTCACACATAAATTACTCTTGCTTACAAGGGAAAAAAATTACACAAGAAATTTCATTAAAACATTTGAACTGGATTCATGATCCATTTTCCCCTTCCCTGTGCCCCAGCCCAAGGGAAGGATTTTGTAGGTCCATCACAACTGTTGCAGTCTGTATTAATAGATACTTCAATACTATCCTGTATCTCCCTGTGTTTTGCCAATAATAGATACCCTACTACCATGCTCTATATCCCTGCATTTTGGCTCCATGCACACACTACAGTAATTAACACAAACAACACCACCTTCCCCAGCAGATTATTTATATGGGATTACATGGGAAAGGTCCTGCAGTTAACACTCTGCAAGCTCTGCTTTCTCCTCTGGCCAAACAGTCCTTCCCCTAAAAGTGCACTATTTCACAACACAGAGTATGCTTTAAAGTGAGCAGGAGGATGGAATTATTTCACAAGCTGTTCTCTTTCCATTCTGTGAACACTCCTAGGTGCAGTTATTTGGCTGTTGAACTTTTCTTCTGGCTCTTCACACCTCTCAGAAAAAAAAGTACAGTGGTGTCCTCAGGGAGGAAGGCACTCAGACAGATTTGTAAAACTAAATACAAATCCATTACATTAATGACTCAATTAATTAAGCAGCTAGGCATGGCTGAAAGTGACCCGCTGGGAGAGACAGTGGTAAACTTCTCAAAGTATATAAACCACCAAGAAACAAACTCTACAGCAGTCAACAGCAGAGGAAGCATTAATCGTTATCATCACTGGGAACACCATCAAGCTTATCTTAAAAGTTAAAGAACCACTTGAGAAAAGCAGCAATTCTCCTTAGTGCACTGCCTGGATTATTTTACTGCTATTGATCACTAAATCATCACAGAAGGAGAGAAAAGCTTGGCATGCTCTGGTTCTTAGTGGCTCATCTGACATCATTAGAAGCTCATTTAACAGCTCTGTAATGTCTTCAGCCATCTCAGGTCCTTCCAGAAGGATGTTTAATACCTCCCTGATGTCTTGAGCCTTAAATGCTCCTGAAGTCACCTTCTCCAGCCTTTTTTAGAAGGGATTTAACATCGTAATTGCAGTGGAACTGCCACTACCAATACAGCCAAGTGTGACGCGTACCCCAAATACTTTCTTGATGTAGTAAAATCTCTTATTTTAAATTATTAAATCTATTGGGTTTTAATATTTTAAATATTAATCCATTGGCTACAGCAGACACAACATGCCTTATACACACAGCAGTAAAACGCTAAAAAAAACCAACCACACAAAACCAAAACTAAAAACAACTTCAACAAAAACCGAAACAAAACAAAACAAAAAAAACCAACACCACCACAAAAACTCCCCATCAAATCCAAAGGAAACAAAGAAAACCCACAGTATTTTCAGAAACATGATAGAGGGAGGAAATCTTCAAGTTCTGCACTGCAGCAAAATCTGGTGTACAGATTAATGAGTAGCCAAGTCTCCTAACTAAGAAGCAACTGGTGATATCAAGTTATATAAACATACAGTGTGTTTACATCTTTTCTACAACATTACTCTTTCATATAATTTACTTCCATATTTGCATTCACCCATTAATTACTTTATTGTAGCATTATACACCCAAAGGGGTAACAGAATGTTATATCCAAATGCTCCCCATGGATTCAGATATCAACCTACAACTGGAAAGGTACAGAGCTCCTGAGGAGAAAATGCATTATGGACAGCCACTAAAAATGCTGGTAGGCATGACAACTAGCCATGAAAAAAACCCACCACACCAAAACAAAAACAAAGAAAAGGCCAAACTATCACACAAAAAAAAAAAAAAACCAACTAAATCCATGTACTATTTTACTAATTCAACAGTATAGCTGACATAGATGGATGGGAAGATAACAAACTGAGCAAGTGGAACGATGTTCTTTGGAACACACAGATATCCAGACACAAACACTTCAGTGCTTTCCTTGAATGATATTTGGAGAACTGTGCAATATGTGCTTCTGGCTGCAATATGCCACAACACAAGTTAGAGACATTCTGCCATCCTTGAGTAGGTGTATAATAGGTAAACAAAGTAAATGGCATTTCAAATGAAATATAAAGTTCTGGATTATACCACACCTACACCACATAAATGGTGTGTCTCAGCAGGGTCACATCTTTTGCCTCATAACTGTCCAAACAAGACAGAAAACACTGCAGCCTTCTTAGGTTAGAAAGCCAATCTTTCCCAGTAAACAGAACACTGTGCCCACACTGTTCCTTTCAAATCCTCAGATTTCTAAAAACTATGCCAAATGCACTTGCAGTAAGATATAGCTCATTTTATTCAAGCTGAGAGCTGTGTATTGTTGGAGCAGTTAAAAGCTGGTCTGAAGTGAGTATAGGGTTTCTCTGCAGAGCAGGGCCATGTGGTACCAGGCACCAGCTATGTGCCAATTTTCTTACAAAAGCTAAGAAAAATGTACAGTGCTCCATATCTGGAAGGCAAGGTACCACTCCAGGACCCAAGTATGGTATTAAGCTTCAGGGCTTTTACTTCTCAGGATGCAAGTCTTGATTATTTGAAAAAAAACAACATTGCTCTCTTCTCCAGACACCACAGGCACTGCCACAAGCAGGCACCAACAAGGTGCAGCTTCCCAACGCCTCAGTTCTCTGCACTGCTTTGCAGTAGCCTCACTTAACATGATCCCTGTTCCTCTTTCAGTCTCACATGGGACATCTTTAAAGTGAAAGACATTTACACTCTTTACACAGATCAATGCAAATGAGGGTATTAACCTCATCTCATTAAATCAATCTTTTTCCCATCACTTAAGCTTTACCTGGTCCCCACATCCACGCCCTCCCAGCAAGGCTACTCAGCCCAGGCAGAGCCTCCTGCTCAGGCCACTCACATCTCACTCTCCCAGGCCAAACAACTTGCTTATCCTCCCCCATCTACTGCTGCTGCTTCTGCAGAAAGACACCATGTCTCCCTGGATTAGTCTATGTAATCTATACTCAGGATGAGAATATAACATAATTTAAGTAATTATACTTGTTAAAGAAAATCAAGTCTTCAAAGTTGGGAGGTATTGCCACAGGGAACAGTCCTCTGTGGCAACCAAGGGTATTGGGAGAATGTTCTGACATCTGTGAACAGGCTCTGATTTGATCTCAGTGAGATTTGGATCAGCCTATTGAAATTATTTCCTTCTAAGCACTATTCCTGTTCATCAGAGCAGTGTATCTCACCACTACACATGGAGGTACCTCCCTCTCATCCAGGAAGATGCAGCAAAAAAAGTATTGAATGTGAATGGAATTGTTAACATGCTTCCAGCTCAGAGATGCCACAGCAGCACTGCCAAGCCAGGAATACACAAATACACTTGCTGTGAGTTATCTTGATCTTTTTGTTTTCCCCCTTGCTTCTAATAACAACTTAGTCTTTTTTTGTGTTTCTAGTTAGAACAACTTATCTAGAAACAATCCCCCAAAATTCATTCTTCAGCAGTATCGTTGTTCAGGTTTCAAGTAATACAGTTTTGACAAACAAACCTCGCCCAGCTCGAAGTAGAATCAGCATAACAAAATTAACAACATTTTAAGTCTTTAAGAGTCCAAAAAATTAAATTTTGAAGTAAAATAACAGGGTTTAGTGATTGGATATTTGTGTTCAACCCAATCCTTTCTTCATTGATGGCAATAGGAAAACTGCCACTGATTTCAGAGACTGTAAAAACTGTGTTTATACTGAAAATCTGCATTGCTTTAGGGAGCAACTGCCACTGTGAATCATAACACTCTGAGCACGGAATTCACAAGCTTTGTGAATACTATGACTTGCATTTCCAAATCATACTCAAGTACAACCAATTTTACATGACACTAGAAGACATGACTTCCTTCAGGCTGCATCCATACCTCTGTCCAAGAACAAGCCTGTCTTTACCCCCACACCCCGACCTGGGTGTCAGCACAGAGCCAGGCCAGCCCCAGCAGAGCTTCGGCACAGCATTCCCACTGGAGGCTGCCCAGCTTCCAGGCAGCCCAAGGGACTGGGCTCCACCTACCTCAGAACACAAAATGTTTGCAGAAAGCCTCTTTTCATATGTCTCATGAATTCCAATGTCTATTTTTTTAGCCAGTGCTCACAGAAATTTTTATCACAGTATTTACATGAGGTAGCCTGGAGGTGTATCACACTCCAATGGAACACAGTCCTTTTGTTAAACTATTACATTTGGTAAATTAATTAAATAACCACCTATATATTCTCATTTGGAAAAAGAGGAGGGATCTTACAGTAATTCATTCAGAATGCTCTCTCCTGATAGCTGTAGCTTGAAGAGTTCAACAGTCCCTTTAGATGAGCAAATGCAACTTCCAATCAGATATACATAAAAATTGTCATAAAATTAAAAGAACAACAAAAAATAAAATCACATGGTCTTTCAAACCAAACTACAGCTTATAAAAAAATGGAACGTGAGAACCCAGAACTCATCTACACATACAATGTTTCTCATAATGTGTTTTGTGTAATGAGAGAAAAATGCAATGTTAAGAAAAATTATGCTTTTTATTCTTCTATGAAAATAGTAACAGCTGGCTAAAACTGACAGAATCCACCAAGAATATCTCTTCTCTCAAAAAATCACAACAAGAAAAAAGAAATTAAAAGACCACCATTATATTAATGTACAATGGTATGCCATGGGGGTGTGGAAAGCTTAGCATGTGATGCCCAAACAGGTGGCAAGCTGCACTCACGATGAGAGGGATGCAAGGAATTAGATTCAACTGCCAATTAGAGGCAGTTAAAGCCTCCCTGCCATCCCATCCCGTCACATCTCGGATGCTCAGCAGGGTCAGCCCCGGTCAGTACCGGGGGCTGTGACAGTCCCGAGGACTTCCCTGTCACAGTCCAAGCTCGCTCGGCCGTGGGGCCAGTTCTGTGCCTCACCTAAAACATCCACTGTGCAGGCTGGAAGGGCACGTGGGGAGAGCCCTGCCCAAATCTGCGTTCGCAGAGTTCAGCCATACATACATACCCTGCTTGTGCCCTCCTGGCTGACTCCTGACTCTTCTGCCCATCCTCCCAGCCAGGCTCCCTGGTTTTACTTCAGCCCTGCCTGCTCCTCATGCCAGCCTCCCCTCCCAACAGCATTCAGATTACGTATCATCCAATTTTCTGAATTTCACTTGAGCTTCTAGATATGCTCTCACCCTTCTCTGTCCTGAGGCTTTCCCGGTTACTCAAGCAATGAGTAACCTGATTCCTGATCAAGTTTTACATCCTATTGCTATTTACTTCCTACCTTTTTCTTGCAAGCATGGCATAGCTAACATTCCCATGCAGTCACTAAGGCACATATACTCCTCAAAATGTACTCACTTCACAGGAGGATCCAGTGTTACAGAATTTCCTTAATTCATGGAATCTCTTTCATCAGCACTCCTGGCAGAGGTTTTTGTTTGACTGTTTGTTGTTTCTGTTTTGGTTTGGTTTTTAAGAAGGCACACTTTCCAGGAAATGCATCAACACAAAACAGAGAAAGGTACACCAGTATACAGAAAAGCACGATGGATATTGCCACGTTTTCACAAGCAGCAGGCATTTCATACCACAAGGCCACCCTGCATTTTACTTAACGAACTCCTTTTTTTATTGTGTTTTCCCTCCAAATACCTGAAAGAGCTAAATAACAGAAACTTTTTGTAGCCCACAATCAAAACAAATTAGCAATCAATCAAAACAGTCTAATTAATTAAAAACACGCTGTGCCCACTTATAATACAGTACAAGTAATTAGATCCAAATGACACTGGGAGAATCACTGGTCAACATTAGCTTGACAGACTTTGGGTTCACAAAACAGTAAACTACAAGTGCTACACTTGAGCTGATTCTAGACTTATCTGAAAGGTATGTGATAAAGTGGCCACCTTCATACTGAATAGATATCAAACAGACTCTTATTGCTCATTCAGAAGTCGTATCCAAGTTACCAAAGCAAACATCCAGCAAAAATGATTTTTAAGTCCTAATTATACCCTGCTTCTTCCCTAGTCATTTGCACCCACACAAATCAATATATGACAACTTTGCAGCACTCCAACAAATTTCCACTTTGCATGAATCAGTATGAACATCATGAATGTTTCATGTGGCTGCTTTAGCTCGGATTATCCAAGACACGGTGTGAGCATCAGTACTTTCTTGAACATGCAACTCTGAAGCAGAATCAAATCTTCACAGTAGACATTTCCATCTAGAATATCTTTTTTTTACTATTGTACCGCTCAGTACAGCAGTAAAGTAGCAACACTTTGGTGTCAGTTACCTTTTAGGATTTGATACACCTTTAAACAGGCATGCCACACTAACATTACCAGATACATGCTGCCTAAAATAATCCCAAGGCCAGTTCTGTTGATCTAAGTGGCTCTGGAACAGGAGAAATATTTTATCTCAGTTTGATTCCAGTTAATTTAAGTTAGGGCTGTACACAGTCTCAATGGTCAGAGACTTTCAACTTCATAAATACACATTAACAACAAGCCATGACTAAAGGAAGACACTCCACTAACCTCAGTCATTTGAACACGCTTCAGGAAAGGGCTCAATAATCACTTAAAACTTCAAATTTCTGACATAAAAAGATCCTTCCAGAAGACAGGACGCTACATAAGTAGGCTTCAAATCCCAAAATACTTATGATACATTAAGATTTAGGGATAAAGCTTTGATTTTAAATACATTTCCAAACATACACATACAAAGATCTTTATCAGTCTTCAGAACTTTTTATAGTATTTAGAAAGGCATTTAGCCATTTGTAGAACTTAATTTTGCAATCAAGTCTGAGTAGTTTTTAAACAGTCACGCATGTCAAAACCCCAAGTCACATTGGTGAGAAGAAAAAAAAGCTAGAATACACATTAATTAAAAGTTATATATAAGTTATATATATATGAGACATGTGTGTGTGTATTACGTGTGTGTGTATTACGTGTGTGTGTATTACGTGTGTGTGTGTGTTACGTGTGTGTGTGTGTTACGTGAGTGTGTTACGTGAGTGTGTTACGTGAGTGTGTTACGTGAGTGTGTGTGTATTACGTGTGTGTATTACGTGTGTGTGTCTATTACGTGAGTGTGCGTGTATTACGTGTGCGTGTATTACGTGTGTGCATGTATTACGTGTGCATGTGTAACGTGTGTGCGTGTGTATTACGTGTGTGCGTGTGTATTACGTGTGTGCGTGTGTATTACGTGTGTGCGCGTATTACGTGTGTGCGCGTGTATATATATATTATACGTGTGTGCGCGTGTATATATATTATACGTGTGTGTGCGCGTGTATATATATTTGACGTGTGTGTGCGCGTCTATATTATACGTGTGTGTGCGCGTCTATGTATTATACGTGTGTGTGCGCGCGTATGTATTATACGTGTGTGTGTGCGCGTATGTATTATATGTGTGTGCGCGCGTATATATGTGTGTGTGTGCGCGCGTGTATATTGTGTGTGTGCGCGTATATATTATATGTGTGTGTGTGCGCGTATATATTATATGTGTGTGTGTGCGTGTATATATATATTATATGTGTGTGTGCGTGTATATATTATGTGTGTGTGTGTGCGTGTATATATTATGTGTGTGTCTATATATATATTATATGTGTGTGCGTGTATATATTATATATGTGTGTGTGCGTGTATATATATATTATATGTGTGTGTGCGTGTATATATATTATACGTGTGTGTGCGTATATATTATATATGTGTCTGTGAGCGTATATATTATATATGTGTGTGTGCGCGTATATATTATATATGTGTGTGCGTGTATATATATTATATGTGTGTGTGTATATATTATATGTGTGTGTGTGCGTGTATATATATATTATATGTGTGTGTATATATTATATGTGTGTGTATATATATATTATGTGTGTGTGTGTATATAGTATATATTTGTGTATATATATTATGTGTGTGTGTATATAGTATATATTTGTGTATATATATTATGTGTGTGTGTGTGTATATATATATTATGTGTGTGTGTATATTATATATGTGTGTGTGTGTATATATTATATGTGTGTGTGTGTGTATATATATTGTGTGTGTGTGTATATATATATATATTGTGTGTGTGTGTATATATTATATATGTGTGTGTGTGTGTGTATATATATATTATGTGTGTGTGTGTGTATATATATATTATGTGTGTGTGTGTGTATATATATATTATGTGTGTGTGTGTGTGTGTGTGTGTGTGTGTGTGTGTGTGTGTGTGTGTATATGTATGTATTCCCCATTTCTTAGAAAAACCACCAAGCTATTACCAGAAATTACACCTACCAGGTGCATCCTGAAAAGAATAAATATGTTAAGTTTACAAGCATGATCAGATAAATGTTTCCCCACAGCAGATGCATTGCTGGTCCTACAGTGACTGGCTGCATTTTCACATCCACTGCGGGGAAGAACAGAAAAAAAATATACCATTAACTCAATTAAAACATTTTTATTACAGATGGCATTGATCTCAGCAGAACTACAAAATTAATAAAATAGTAGCATAAGAAACAGAACCTTCATCTCTGAAAAGATATAAAAGCTGTTTTGCCAACAGCTGCTTAATGCATTTGGAAAACAGTGGAAAGGATTCCTGCTCTGATGCTGCTCTACCCACTGGCGTCCTTATTCCATCAGAACATTATTTTTAATCATTATTTATGTACTTCTGCACAATAGTCTTCATGTACACAATTTAAAAACAAATCAACCAGTATCACCACCTTCATCTCTTATTCCTGACCATAACAGATCTTACCTAGACAGGTCTCTTATGTAGAAAACCTATCAAAAACTTCCTGAAAAGACCTGCCAGGACTTATGTTTGCAGACCACTGAATTTGCTGCTGTCCTATGGAAAGATCACCTTTTGGTAATTCCAGTGCAAGACACTCGGATCACCTTGGCTATTATGAACCTGTATGGAAAGATACCACAAACACAATGCTATTTATGCATCTCTACCCATATGCTTAATGAGATCACTAGTCATGTGTCACATTATGTGCTGTGTGGAACTAAATGACAAGGAAACTGCTCTGGCGTCAGCTGTCAGTGTAACAGACAAGTTTGCTCCAAACTTTAAGAGAAGCAGTTTGTTCTGGTTGTGGGCTGTTTGGGTTTGGTGTTTATAAAGTACTAGTTTTGACCAGTCAGAGACTTTTAGCCAGACCCCAAGTTCTCCTTGATTAGAGGTTAACCTGAGTAACATTTCACTGGAGGGCAGAGATGCCTGGGAATTAGAATTGCTCTATTTTTTGAGGCAAATGTAACCATCAGAAACAGGAAGCCTAAATTAAACATGAAAAAATTCACAAAATCAAATGGAAAGAAACCTTTAACTATTACTCAAAGATTGACTTGGGCATAAGGTACATGATAAAATTTTCAGCAGCAAAAGTAAGTGACTATTTTATAGATATTGGTTTCCATTGCTACAGATAATTATTATTAACAGTTTCACACAAAAAATTGCACAAAACCTAAATCTTTCTCACTACAATGTTATCAACTTAGGCACAGCCATAGTAGATCTACCAATGCCGCTTTGCTTAATAAAGAGGGAAGATGTGGAGGTTAACCCAGTATGAAATGCCTACTTGCCCTCTGTGGGAATCTATCTGAGTGATAAATGCCACAGTTCATAGAAAAACCATCCAGTGACACTAACTGCTGAATATAAGTCATTTCACAAAAGCAGATCTACAACCACTACCTGTTCTGTTCAAACCTGTCTTAAGTAGATGCTTATGAAAAAAGTGGTGTATGGAATAACAGGTGAAGTGTTATGAAAATGCAAACAGCTATGCCACAGCAATCCAAAAAATATCCCCAAACTGCTGCTCTTTTGTAAAGCTGGCAAAAATCAATTTTAAATAACCAAATTAACAAAGAAGATTCTTTTCCTTTCTAAGAAATTTTTACACTGGCAGTAATGGAAAACAGTTTCTCGGGTCCCTTAACAATCAGATACTGGGTTAGATAAAGGTCAGTCTAGGTTGGTATCCCAGCTACAGAGTACATGCCTGGAGAGACACAACAAGCGAGGAAGTACAAAGTGATCAATTCTCTGCTATGGCTTCCCCGACTTGCAGTTTAGGAACTTGTTAAGCCAGATGCTTTTGGTGCATTGTGAAGCTCTCCTCCATCAATTTATCATTTTCAACGTGCTCAAACTCATCCACAGTTCTGACTGCCACAGCTTTCTGTGGCTGTTAAGTACATGATTTAATCACAGGCTGCATCAGAAAATACTATCATGTATTTTAAACCTGCTGTTAAAGAACTATCACTGGGGTTTTCCTGACTTCACATTCTGTGAGAGAGAATGAGTATCAGTTCCCTTTCTCTCCACAATGCTTGGGAATTTACAAACATGAAAACATCCACCACCAGTTACCTTTTTCCAGATCCACATAATGAATTTCTCATTTTGTGGCCATCTTCGCATGGCTAGACTTGCCCTTCTCAATACCTTTTTAGGCTCTACTGCATCATTTAATCTAATCTCTACCTAAATATTCTCCTCTTTTTCTAGGGTACATATGCCAAAGAATGCAGTTGTGATAAAAATCACCATTGGACTATCAAGTAATTAGTCAGCTTTAATGAATCTTACATAATCATCATTTTACATTATTAAGTATCAAGTGTCTAAATATAAGCTGCCACAACAAAAAGCTACATAAGAGTTACTGTAGAATCATTACAGTCCTGGGTAACTCCGTCTTATAAAAAGTCTTAAATAGTCATGTTGCATAGACAGATGTAGCATGCATTTAAAACACAAATTCTGTCACCACAATTCAGAACACAAACTGAGAGAAACTAAGTCTCATTGTTTTTACTGCAGGGTTTTTTTTAAGCTAGGATCATCACCAGGATAAATACAAGTCTTGAAACAAGACAGCTGGCTATCTGGATACACTTCCACTGATGAATTGCAAAACACTAATCCTTGCAGTTCTCAGACTAGTACTATACTATGGGCAAGGATACCTCAACTGGCTTTTAAATAATAATCTCTGCACGAAGCAAACAAATGGCCTTTGGAAGAACTTCAGTGAAAGGTCTCGCAGAGTACTGTGACTGAAGTTCAAGTCTGACTCTGCAGTTGCTACTTCAAGTTCATCTCATGGGCACAGTCTGTTGCTCCTAAAGCAATACAGAGCCACGTTATCAGCTACAGTATCTTGACACAAAGATCCAGGAAGAAAAAAAAATAAACACAGGGTCCCAAAAGTTTGTCTTGCATGCAAACAAAGCAGAGAGATGCCTGATAAGAACTGACAGGGAAAATATTTTGGTAGAAAGTTACAAAATATTTTAGTAGGCATTACGTAACAAATTACACAGCTTTCCTACCAATTTATTAAAATGCTTGTACATGGCAATGTCAGAAGAAACATGCCAGAAGGAAAACAACATCAGTCAACTCTATTTAGAGCCCCCCACAGGAAGGGCTTGCAAAGCATTACAAGTAAAGAAAGAAGAAATCCAGTTCTTCGAGCAGTGTCTTTGTTCTCCTGGCCTAGAGGTGGCTGCAATTAATATTTTATTTGCAAACAATTAGCCCTGGATTATTCACAAGAGAAAAAAGAAAAAAGAAACACTTGGCAAAAAATTTAGTCAGTGCATGGTCCATCTTCACGCTCTTTAGAAAACAGCTCAAGTTCTATGATCTCTTGCCATTTATCTAAGTTTGTCTCCCAAGCATTGTACTCTGCTGATTTCAGGCTGCTCATGGCAAACTCCCTTTCTTGCTCCAGTTCTGTAGTAGGAAAGACCATTTACCTCTTCCTTGCATTAGGAAAAAACAAACAAACAAACACAAACCCTAAAAAAATAACTAATGCACACAAATTAGGGAAATTTTCTAACACACAAGAATGGCCACAACCATTTCTAATGAATCCTATTTTAAATTTCCCTCAATGTACAAAGCTGTGAACATCAGAAAAGGGAAATGGGAATAAAAATATTCTGGCTACATCTTGTTCTTTTTATATAAATGAGTTCTCTTGTTTCTGAAGCCAAATATAGAGCACATGAATGCACTGAAGATTATCTAGAAGGGTTCATATTTTACTTGCAGTATATGTCAAGTGTAATTTGCTGCAGGAAAGGTTTTCAAAGCAAGTCCCTGTTCAGTCTTTGTAGTTCACAGTTATACTGTGGGTGCCAGAACACTCCAATGTGAGCAAGTCTGGCTTCCACTGGAACTGCATCAGATGCTAACCTTGAGACTTCCTGAGTTCTAAAAGATAGCTGGGGAAAAAAATGCTGTTAAAAGTGTACTTTGATCATCTGAATCTACAGAATTTTAACATTCTGCTTAATTGAGCAAGACCACTGACGTTTAAAGTACACCTTTAAATAGACAGAAGAGAAATGGGAAAACAAGGCAAGAGTGTTCAACTCCTGCAAAATAAGAGCTTGTCTTTACTGGGCAACTTCCTTTGCTTTCTGAAGCCTCATTTTTCAGCTGGAAAGATCAGCTTAAAGAAAGTAATGGAATACTATTCTGACTATAAATTTATATGAACATGCAGACTTTTTAGATTAAAATAAAAACAATACAACATTGCAAAATTCATTCCCCTGCAAAACATACTATGCTTGAGCACAAACCCTGCATGCTGAAGTCCTGAAAAAAAAGATAAAATAAGTTAGGGGATTTTTATCTTAATTCCATCTAAAATTTGCCTGTAACACCTGCTGAAAATGTCCTTGGAAGTCACAAATTCCTGAAAGATGAGGACAAGTAAATTATCAAATTCCTATCCCAAGTTCTAAGTATTTTCTATTCCTGGCATAATGCCAAAGGAAAACTGATTTTATATACCATTGAGAGAACCTTGTGGGACAAGAAAGGCAATGCTCTGTATGGGGCCTCAGCAGTTGCCTTAGAATTCTCAAGTTCAGCAACCTGCTATCAGACACAGCCATGTTATCTAATTTCATCCATCTGCTTAACAACTACATTTAAAATTAATTATGGTATTTTTCATTTAATTTCTAATAATAAGACATTTCCAGATCCTTACATTGCCTGGAATAACTTTCAAGTTTCCAGACTGGATCTATGCACAGGCACCATTTGCTTTTGTCCAAGAAATCAAGTTTTCCCTCATACAGTATTCAATTCTTGACCTTATCAGCCCATCCTTGCTATCCTTCTCTGCACCTGCTCCAGTCTGAACACATCATTCCTAAACAGAGGAAACAGAGTTTGCCCAGTATTTCAGATTAGGCTTTACCAGTTCCTTGTTTAACAACATTAAGTTTTTCTTATCTCTGTCAGGATTCTCTCTCCTGATAAACACCATCCTAGGATGTATGTGAAGGAATTTCCTTCAGTTAGAAGGGTGATCGTTATCACTCTCAGTTGTACTGCTAAGTTATCAACGTGTAGTGAAAAGGCTACCCAGTCATTAACATTTATACACTATTTATGAGATTAAAACGTGTCTACCACATAGAACTGGTATAGTCTGTAAAATCATGATGTTTCTTAATTGAAATCCAAGACTGTATATTTTCAGTTTCTGAAGGCTTCACACAATTCCAAGAGAAAATACTATTTCCATGCCAGTACAGTTAAAGAACTTTGGTCCTGATTTAGTAAAGCATTTATGCAACTTCAGACTGGAAGCATTTCCATCACATTAGTCTTTAGAGGACTAAAACCACCCTTCAACTCTTTGCTGGGCTTAATGGGTTAATATTTCAAGGTGAAACCTGCAAAGGACCCTCGAGGCTCTTTTGCACTTACCTACTTTGGTGTCCTCTGAATGTTAAAGATTTAAAATGCAAAAAGCAAATACTTTGCTTATTCTTCCTTTGAATAGAGATACTAAGCTGTAAGAGCTAAGCATGTGTTCTTCCTTTCAGCCTCGAACTAGAGCTCTGCCCAGTGCATTCACACATCTACAGAAGTGAAGTCTCATTTTCCAGTGTTCTCCCGATGCCTTCCAAGTGCAAATCACTACAAGAGGACCGCGTGTGACCATATGCTAAATTAAGTTTGCCCAGGAGACTTCATTCATCGGGTCCTCAGAAACCAGCAATGAGCCCACGTACCTGCACGAAGATACCACTTAATTCAAAACTACATAGTTTATTTTTAAAAATTAAACCGGAAAAAAAATTAACATAATCATAAAGCCATTTTCCTCACCAGATTGTAACAGAGGCGGAGGCTTTGAGATCACGCCCGACCTGTTAATTTCACATTAAGGGTGCTAAACACACGTACCAATCTGTACTACATTCAGTCTCCAAACACACCTCCTGTTAATTTGTGACACTGCATATTTTGCTACTCAAGAGCAAAGAAATCCAGCGCTGCAGAAGCTATTTATTCTGCCTCCAGGTACTTCATAAATATTAAATGAGAACAGATAGGAGCTGCTACACAAAAAACTTTACAACTCGGCGGGGAGCTGCCCCGCTGCGAAACCCACGGGTGGGACCCGACAGCTCCCGGGGCGACGGGAGCAGCACTCCGGCACAGAGCCCGGACAGCCTCTCGCTCCGGGTCCCACCTTGCCCCGGGGGGCTCCGGGCAGCGCTGCGCGGGGAGCGGCGCGGCTGTTCCACCTGCGCGGGGGGTGCGCGCCTCTCCCGCATCCCGCCCCCTCCCCGGCTCCCCCCGCGGACAGGGGCGCACCGCAGGGCGGCGGGACCCGCGGAAACTTGGCGGGCGGGGCGGCGCTCCCTCACCTTGATGATGCTGCTCCTCCGCGGGGTGGCCTTGGCCGCCTCCAGCAGGCAGGCGTCGGGGTCGGGCGCTGCCGCGGGCCCCAGGCTGGCGCCGGGGAAGCGCTCGGCGGTGCCCACGGCAGAGACGCCGCTGCGGCGCTCCCGCCTCCTGCCCGCGGTCCCCGCCGGGGCGTCCAGCGAAGCCGCCTCGGGCTCCTCCTCGGCACGGTGAGCGGCGTCGGGAGGGCCACGGCTCGCCGCGGGCTGCTCTCTGCCGCCGGCAGCCTCTGCCATCGTCCCGCCAGCGGTGTCAACTTCTCCGGGGCGCTGCGAGGGCGGGGGGGTCACACAGGCGGAGGCACGGAGGGCGTCCCGCGGCGCTCGGCTCAGGGGGCGGCGGCAGCGCCAGCCCTGCCCGGCGGAGCCCTGGCCATGGCCGTGGCCGCAGCGCGGGGAGCCCGCGGGGCGCGGCGGTGCCGGGGGCGCGCAGGAAGTGCGGCCGCAGCCCCGCGCTCCGTGACAGCGGCCAAGCGTGTGTTGACGGGCGGCGCTGACTGACGGCGCGCCCGACCAATCAGCACCGGGCCCGCCCCCCGGCTGCTCCGCGGCGACCAATGGGCGTGCAGGGGGGCGTGCCCGCGGGACGCGCGCGAGGCGGCGGCGGGAGGGCGCGGGCAGGTGGGGCCGTGCGGAAGGTGCGGGACAGGGAGAGCCGCTCGGCCCCGCCACGACCCCGAGCAGGAGCAGGAGGTGGCGGGAGGGACCGTACGGCCCGTCGGGAGTGCGCGCGTGTGCCGGACGGGTGCGGGAATGCTTCGCCGCGCGCGCTCTAGGCAGGCTTGGGCTGCTGCCTCCGCGCCAGGGTTAAAAGCAGCGTGCGGAGAGGCGGCTTAGGTTAAACATCCCGCAGCACCCCAGAGAGGGACAGGGACGCTGAGCGAGGGAGCGCTGCCAGCGAGGGCTGCGGGCGTGAGCGGGACTCGCGCTGGGACTCCTCCGTCTCTTCGAAAAGAGCCCGGAAAGGGGCAGGTCGTGCGGGGCTGCGGGTTCATCGCCCTTTCCGCGCTGCTCGCTCCCCTCACGGCGGACGGTGCGGGGCGTTCCCGCCCCTGCCCTGCTCTGTCCCGCACAGCCCCTTCCGCTCTCACAGCCTCTGCTCTGTCCCGCACAGCCCCTTCCCCTCTCACAGCCCCTGCCCTGCCCCTCACAGCCCCGGCTCCCCCTCACAGCCCCGGCCCCTTTTACAGCCCCGTCTCTCCCGCACAGCCCCTACACTTCTCAGAGCCCCGTCTCTCCCGCACAGCCCCGCCACCCCCCTCCCCCCGCACAGCCCCGGCCCC
>JAWWEV010000172.1:28625651-28644010 GCA_035583235.1 Hafferia zeledoni
GGCCTGGCCCTGGCCCTCATCCTATTCCGTGCCCACAGCCTGGCCCTAGCCCTGACCCCGGCCCTGGCCCTGGCCCCAGCCCCGTTTCCCCCGCACAGCCCCGGCCACTCTCACAGCCCCCTCTCCCCCGCAGAGCCGTGGCAGGGCCGACAGCGCCCCCTGGCGGCGCCGAGGGGTCCCGCAGCCGCCGCGGTCCCGTGCGGGGCCCAGAGGGAAGAGGAGCCCCCGGGAAAGGGAGGGATGTACCCCGGCCAAGGGCCCCGCGCAGCCTTCGGAAGAGTTCGCGTGAGCGCCGCGCTGCCCTTTGCAATTCTTCCGGTGGTAATTAGTGCTAATGAGATTACCTGCGGGGAGACCTCGGGAAGGGTGGGGTGGAGGGGAGTGCAGCGACGGTGAAAGCGGAGGAAGGGCAGGTGAGGAGGAGATTATAGAGGGAAATGGAAAATAGGAGGGGTAGGGCTGTACAAGCTGATAGTCACTGGAGATGTAAGACTACTCAAAGTGCTTTAAAGCAGTGAGATTCTCTGGAAAAATTAATTTCTCCACAGTTTCTAAAGTAATTCCCTAGTGGATGTGTTTGGCACCTGTTGGCAGTCAGTGCCTGAACAAGAAAGAGTAAGAGATAACCTCCTTACCCCAGCCAGTCATTAGCTACTAACAAATGCCTGGCTACAGGGCATAATTGCCACTTAAAGGATGTGAAATTTAGGTATATATATACATACGCTATATATATAATTTTTTGAATTCCACACCAAAAAATCCCAAAAATTCTGTCAAGGTTATTGAGGCATTTATCATATTCAACACAAAGAAATGCTAATTCAGGGATAGATCTAAATATAAATCAACTTTTTTCATGAGCTTCCTTCCAAATTTTATGTAAAAAAATGTCATACATCTACCACAGTTGTTTTGGTTTGTTGGGGTTTAAGTGAGAAAGGCCACAAAATAAGTAACCCTAAAAGAAAATAAAAAGTATTCATGTTGAAGAAATACTTACATTTAAAAATACTGGAGAGAACAGACTGGTAAGGGAGTGGGGGACTTATGACAGAGAGAACATGACACCAAGTCACTGCAACAAACAGGGGGGGAAAAAAACCAAAACCAACTAATGAAAGCTTTTGATTATATATCCAAATACATTCTCACAGACTGACCTAGGAAGTCTAATTTAAAGACAATAGAAAGGGTAATTAGCATGCAGTATTTTAATAGAGGGAATTAACTGCTTCATGTAGAAATATTTTCATGTATTTGGTGAAATCATAGGAAGTTTAATCACTGGTTTAATTATTTTGGAGTGGCAAAGTACTGTCATAGTTGAAATCTCCTGCATCTACAAGAATTTGTCTAGCACGTTGCACAAACAGATGCATATAACATATGGAAGAACTTTATCCCTTCTAGGATATGTCTTACACATTCAGAATTAGGGAGATACTTATTGTCAAATGCACTGCCCTCTGGGATCACAAGTTTAAAATCATTTAATTCTCACCTTATATTCCAACGTTTGACACCTGAAGTCTTTAACTGAAAAAGGTCTACAGGGAATCTACAGATTTTAAGTTTCGTAAAGATCAAAGCTAAAGGGAACACAGAACAAATTATATTTTTTATCTGTTTGAAGACAGGATGCAGAGATTTCTCTCTATATATATATGTATGGTAGAGTTAAGAGAGACTTTAACTAAACTTTTCTCTAGAAGAGAATAAAAAGTTGGCTATTTTTATGACTATGCATCTCTGGATGCTTCTGAGGCATCTCTATCTGGTTCTGTTTGTGAAGATCCATGAATTATGAAGGAAAAGAGCAATTGGTTTTGATACTTCTTAATGTCTTAATACAAAAAGAAAGTTGACAAAAGGAAGCTTTACACTAAAAGTGCTTGCACAGAAAGTGAAAAATAACAAGATTGGGCAGTGATAAGTATATTTAAGAGGTTTCTGCATTCAGTTTCAAGATGATCTGATGCAGCCCACTGTACAAACACACTGCACTGTTGTCTACAGTTACTTCAGATAGGCACAGATTTTCAAGAACAGTCAATGAATTCACTCAAGCTAAGAAAGGCAAGATGGTTGATTTTTTAAAAATCTATGTGTTTGCCTGAACACATGAGTCAGCAAGTGCCTGCAATGTCTATTTTAATGTGAATTTTTTTGGTACACTCAACTCCATCTCCATCCTTAAGGCACACAATTGTTCCTTAGTGGGTGTAGTTGGTATCTTAAACCAACTGAAAATGCAGTTGCCTTGGATCTATGCTGAACTATAGCTGAACTGAAGCCAGCAGTGTGCACCTAGACATTGTATTTTGGGAAGCTCTTAAAATTTAGTGTTCTGCTGGGAGCCAAAAGTGGTGCTCTTGTAGCAATTGGCCCTGGCTGATGAAGTGTGAACACTGACATCTATTCCAGTATCATGAACATCTAATTTGCAAGACAGGGCAAGAAATAGGGGAAAAGTTTTAATTTCTTGGAGTATGTCAGCAAATAATTTTAGAATTAATGAGACTTGTGCAAAGCTATTGATGAGAAAGTGTTTTGGTAGATAATTCTCAAAGAAGTGAGTTTTTTAGTCTGAACAGTGGTTGTGTCTGTGCTTTTATATCCTGAACATGATATTATAAAACAACAACAAAAAAAGAATGATATCATTTATTTATACAAATATGTACTTGTTGCTAAGCTTCACTCACGTTTTGGCAAGACAACTCCAAGTCATATTTTGCCTATAAAACTATAATTAAGCTTGTAGGCTGAGGAAAAAAAAGTGCAAGTTCAAATCAGTCTAAAGCAAATATAGTTAAAAGGTCACAATCTTTATTTTAAAATATACTCTGTATGTTTTAATTTTATTTTTTTTAATATTTGCACTACTTGATTCAATGCTCTTAATTTTTTTGTTAATTCTTGTCGTCTTGCCTCCTGCTTCTTTGAAAAAGCTTCACTATACTTACATAAACATCATATTATATTTTCTAGGTAATATAAATGTTGTATCTTCTCTAACTTAACAAGAGACGCTTTTGTGATATGCCTTTATTTTAATGATGTTCTTGTTCCAGCTGAAATCACTGATGAATTCTTTTCACTGTCTTATAGACAGTACTTTTCATAGTACTTTCAGGCTAATACAGTGCTTTTAATAATTAGAATACTGTGGTTATAGAAGATTCGTGCCAATTCTTAGCTCTGAGGAGGAATCCTTGATTTTAGCTGTGTTTGCCCAAACAGATATGCCGATTAAGTATGAGAAAGGGTAAAATCAGATCCTCAGTTAGGTCACGTTTAATCCTATTTCACAACCACTGCTTACTATACAACAGAGGCCCAAGCCCTTGGAGTGAATGTACTGATTTCTGTATGGAAATCAGTGCACATGGAAAGACCATTAGCACTGCAAAAAGCCACCCCAAAGTCAGCAAGCACCAAAATGAAGGTTAGTGGTCCTGGTGCAGTTTGATATCCTTTGGTGCAGATATTGTGATCATGTGAAATGCTATAGGGCTGTGGCTCCTCCCACTGCATGGGACAATACCTGTGAATGAGACTACTTTCCTTACCTGGAGCTCTTCTTCTCACCTTCCTCCAGATGTGGCATTTTCCTGTCACACACCTCCTTGTTCTCCAAGCTGTAGCAGGGTGTTTGGCACTCAGTGTCTCCTCTTCTCTCTCCTTTCCCTACCTGGATCTTCCTAGTTCCTGCTACCATCTTTTGCTCAGCAGTTGCCATGGTGAGCACAGGAGACCTGAGGGGACTACTGGACACCCTTGTCAGAAGAGTTGTGCCTTTTCTTGCCATCAGTGGAGGTACTTCTTTCATTAGTCCTGCTGTGGACTTGCTCTACCCATTTGTTCCTCTCTTGGAGGCTTAACTCTTCCCAGTGTTGGTTGGACCAATGTAGTTTCCTTCACCCCACAGGCCAGCCTGGTGATGGGGCACTGCAAAGCAGGAGGGAGCTCATGGCTCTGCTGTGAGCCAGCACAGCTGCTCCACAGCTGCAGAGAGACTGAATGGGGCCCGGGTAAGGTAAAGCCTGGAATGAAAAGGGGAGTAAAATCTGGAATAGAGAGATTCTGTAAACAAATTCTGCAGAGGGATAGCAGGTAGCAACAATTTAACAATTTAGTAGACAGGAAAGAGCACATTCCTGAAGAAACCAATTATACCAACTTTAGCATCGGTTGTAAAAGAATTAGAATTTTTGTAAGGGACTGTGGTAAAATGTCATGTGTTGGTTTGGTTTCGTAAATAACTAAAAAACATCTTTTTCCTAACCTGATTTTCAAGGGTAGATGTTTGCCAAGACTGCATCTCCCTTACGTAAAGATTCACGAACATGAGTCATACCCCCACCTTCTGATTTTTGTCCAACTTGATTGAAGTTCGAGAAGTTAACAAGTAATTGAAAATAAGATTTTTAGTGGACAACATCAGATAATCCCTAAAGTCATGCTACAACCTAGACAAAACAGAGTTTATTCACTTGTGCCACCAGTGAAGCTTTCTCAAGTTGCTCATGTTTAGTTTCTAGCTGCTTAGTTTGGGGAAGAGAAGGCTGTTGAACAGAAATTGTCTTGAGGATCTGAAGAAATCTTAAAGATGAATTCTTTTTCAAGTCTAATGATGCATAATAATAATGTCTCTTGTTTAAGGTAGGTGGTAATTCCACTTAATGAGAACATTTACCAATGACTATCTTTTCCACAGAGCTCTTTTTAACTCCTCTGATCATTTCTTTTAGTATTTCTTTGGCTGTGACACATGCATAGAAATCTAACCATAGTTATTGCTACCTTTCAGGCTACATGAACTTGCTTGTTAACTGCTATGAACAGTATGATCCAATAGATCTATGCCATTTCCTCCCTTCTTTGGGAATTACTTATCACCAGGTTCAATTCCATGCCACAGGCTGTACTGTGCCACAGCCTTTCACATCCTTGCTAGCCCAAAGGGTCAGTGTTGGAAATGCACATGGCACCATGGTTCCAACACACTTACATACAATTGTTTGGGATCATTTGGATTACCATGAGCTGTGCAGCTGGCAGGGAAGCAGCATTAGTGTTAAATGATACCTATGAGCCAGGAATTATTCCTACTGAGGATAGAAAGCATTCTGGTAATATCCCAGTTCAAAAGCTACTCTTATGGTCTCTAATCTTGCTACCTCAGAAGGAAATTGCTACCAACATCAGCAGGAGTCATATTCATATCTACTTTACAGTTAAAGATTTTGGAGGAAATCTCATCAGGAGACCAAGATTAGGCTCTTCTGCCTGTTAATCAGACATACAACCTTCCTTCTGACGTGCACTCCCTGAAAAATTTTGCGTTGCTTAACTAGTTTTGGTCACAAACAAGTTAATCGTGCACATCCTGCATCACTGAGGTGGTGTGCACTAGCCTGACCATCAGGAGAAAAGAACTCACTTAAATTCTTTCTGGGAGCTCCTGACAGTGATGTGAGGGAAAGTATCAAACAATCTAATAGGAGTGGATCTGTACAGGGAGAGCACTGTTGATGAGAGCCTGATATCCATACCATAGGCACTCGGGTGGGAGTAGAGATCCAGTCCCGGGATATGGACAGAATAGCTGCACAGTGGAGGACAGCACAATGTCTCTTGGTTTCAACTGAGAAGTCAGTTTGCACTTGGAAATTGCTCTGTGATGAGCAAGTAGATTAGTTAGGATGATCAGGAGATTTGCTTCAAAATTGCACCCTTGATCCAAACAAAAATGCTAAACCAGATGCACCCAAAGTAAGTGCTACAAGGACACTGCTGTCTTTGGATTGCCTGTACCTGACTGGCCCCCCAAAGAAAGGGTGTAAAGAGCTATACCCACATTTGCCTCATTTCAAAGAAGGCTCGTTTCATATGAAAAAAGGGAAAGACGGTGTTTCCCAGCCATATTTTTAAGAGCTTCTACTTCTACTATATATGAACAGAAAACTGGTACCCTATAGAGTCTTCTTTTTTATACTGGAACTAAAGTTGTAGGCAGACTTTGGCCTAGTCCTTGATAGCACTTCCAAACACAAGATTACATGTAGCTAGATAGATGAATTTGAAAGCTTGCTAAAAGTATTATATCTGATTATTTCTCAAGTATGCAAATTTGGCCCATATACCTTAATTCATCAGGAAAAAATCACCTCAAAGAAAAACAAATATTATGATCACAATGTAATCCTCAAAATAACTCAAATTCCTCTGGTATTAATTGAACAGGATTTTAAGAAGATTAAAAATATTTACCATGAGGGATGAAGTATATTTAATCTTTTATTGCAAAAGCTCATATTCCTTAATGTCAGGCTAGATTATCTAAGGACATGGAAAAGAAAGCTTAATGACTAATCTATGTAAGTTTATTTTCCTAAAATTTCCCACTGTGGGAGTACTAACATGCATAAATTGAAAGAATTGTTAAGCACTGTTTATCTGTGTCTTTTCTGAATGGGGTTAAATCAGCTGGTAGTTAAAATCCATAGCCTATACTAACTCCCATTGTATTCTACAGCAGGATTAGCAAAAGTGAAGCATTCTGCACATGCAAGGCCAGGAGGGTTTTCCTCCCAAATGCAGAGATTTACAGAAAAATCCACAATAAAATGTTTTGGGCGAACTTCGAAAGTCACCTGTTTACTTTGTGGTTTGGAACAGTCCTCTAATTCTAGTGAGTTACCCTCTTTTCATTTAATCTTAGATGTACAGTCAGACTTGATAGCAAGATCTGGGGAGATTGAAGTGTGTTAACCCTTCAGGCTGTGCTGCTGTCGAAGGGCAGCAGGGCTTGCCCAGGTACATTCTGCAAGTGTGATATCCAAAGATTTTATAAGCAGATATTACCCACAGTGAGGCCAAGTGAGCCATATTTGAACACAGCACTTCTCAAAGGTTTGTGATTTGGGGGAAGAATAGGAAAAAACTAAGGAAGAATGATGTTTGTTGTTTTGTGAATCCCCAGGCCCAAAACTGGGATCCAGTTTTGTGGGCCAAAATTTATACTGGCTTATTTTGTGTAAGACACTACAAATAAAAGAAATTGAATTTAAATTTTACCTATTGGTCCAAATACTTAAACCCCCTTGATTTGAATAGGAAGCAAAAGGTAAAAATCATTTCAGAGCTCACAGATGGCTCTAAGAAGTTATTCTACAAAATGCTTAAAAAAAAAGTAAATTGCAAATGGAGCAAAATAAGAGAGAGAAACAGAGCAAAAAAAACCCCCTAATCACTTGCATAGGCAAGATAGGTGATCTCATAAAGTGAGATTCTAACCAAAATATTAATACAGAAAAATCTCTTTATGTTACAAAAAACCAAAATTTAATGTTAACTAGGGGAAGATTAGTAATCCTTTTTAAAAATCAATGCTTTGAGTTCTTGTTTTTTGTTATGTATCTAATAATCTTTTTAAAAATAATCAAAATTTTCAGAGAAAGGGACTCTGTACAGTTATTTGAGATCTCCAGATAAAATAATCTATTTTATTATACAAGTAGATTATGGTGAAGTGTTGCCCATTAAAGCTTGTCAAGCTGGTTTCTCTAAAACTGATTAATAAATATCAGAATCCAAGTATTTAAAAAGTTATATCAAAGTCTGAGGTTATGAAACATGCTACTTCTACCTCTGCAACTGGTTTTGCAGTTGGAATTCTACCTTTCACCGCTGAATTCCATACTCATGTCAATCAGCTGACGTGGAAAGTTAAACCATAACGCACAGAACAAGACCAAGCACAAACTCGACTGCCTGCACCCCATTTCAGTTCTGTTTTGACTCTTACTAGGTATTTAAGTCATGAGACAGGAAGGAACACACTGGAAAGACTGCAAATACAGGAGCTCTTCATTCACTGGGGAAAGGTAGATGGTAGGTTGATTTATATTCCAATATATACAGTTCTATACAGTATTACATGGGAAAGAACAGACTAAGTAAAGGTTGATTATTTTACTGCTATTTTCAGCCATTTGAATAGTGTTTCTAAGCAATAGCAATTATGTTAGACTTTTTTCCACTTTGACTGAAGTTTTGACCAGCAGATAGCAGAACAAAAGCAACAGAAATGTGTGGGGATATGTGGAATTGTTCTCCCATAAACAAAGCACCTGCTGAAATGGGAGTCACTGTCTTGTCTGGATCTGAAAAACTGCAGGTACAGAGTCATTTACCACATATACAAAAAAAGAAACAAACAACAACATTGTAATGGGCAAGAATAAAATTACTTGGTTCTTTCACTGCATTATGTGTGCCATTCCACTTCAAATCACTGAAGTCAACAGAGAGAAAAGCGTTTTGGGGCTACTGGATCTAAAACATAACAAAGAAATTTAAACAAAATTACAGGAGTGTTAAAAATTTCCCCAAGTATGTGGAATAGACTGGCAACATCATAACTACAGTAAAAATTTTGTCTTTTTTTTGTTTGCTTGAGTTGATAGCCTAAATGCACAATGACATTTGAAGAATCAAGTTGTAAAAGGTAAGATTAGAAGGCACAGTGATTTATTTTCTCAGATGGTGGTCACATGAATTGGGAAAGGGAAAACCTGTTTACCTTACAAGAACACTTTAACATAATGCAGGATATAGGTATGATTCAATTCCATTTATATCCTTGTAGCTTTACACTTCCAGAGCAAGAAAAGCCTGTTATTTTATCTTTCTTGCAAGTATTTTTTCCGACCTGTCTTTCATAATACATGTCAGTTGTTTTTAGTCCTTTCTACTGATTTATTTCTGTCTGCAGAATTTTATATTCAGTTCAGTGAGACATGTAAAATATAATATTATGACAACTGCAAAAGAATATTAAAAGCCTAAAATTTATCAGACTCAAGATAAGCATTAAATTTTTGTTTGACTAAAGGAAACACAGTAGGGGGAAAATTAGAGGAAAAGCCAGTCAAAGCTGTCACACTAAGTTAATGAGCAGTCTGATAAACTTCTCTTCACTCACCTCACTGGAGATCTCTTTACTATTTCCATGTGGCATGTATCTATGTGTTTTGTTGGAAGACTATGCTTTTGTAATACATAAAGGAGTCAGATTTCTCAGTAGACCTATTTAGTATTTCCTATTAATAGCCACATTATCAGATAAAAAAAAATACAAAGGATTGTACTATAGTTCTCCCATTTGCTAGGGACATTTCTTAAAGTCCTGATCAGCTACTCAGATGTTACCACATTTTCAAGTACCTTGCCAGATCTGACACTTAACAGTGCCCTTCATGTTTTAATTGTGACAGGTTCCATCAGGAAGGGAACTTTCATGCAGCAGTTTCCAGTAAGCTTTTCCCCCTTTGGGACAGGTAATATAAAATGTACACAAGTGCCTTTATAAATAAAGCATGTATAATCTGAACTCTGAAGTGAGACAGAAAACAAACCAGCCTTACATGGCAACTTTCTGCCAGTAACCTGTGTCAGGCTGACGTTTACTTTTGGAAAATAAGATATTTTTAAACTAAGCTGTAAAATCTAATTATGTCTTCAGATTTGAAAGAAGGCACTCATTGCCCTGATACATTTTGAGCTAGAAATCACCCATAATAATGTTACTGTTCTGCAAGGATGGATTGAATGAAGCTGCTTTTGTTATGCAGGATCAATCTGCCACTCTGGTAGTGTGGTCCAGTACACAGACCATTGAAGTCTCCCAATGTCCTCTGGATCATCTGTTGCTGAGGGTTGAGAAAATGTCAAATAGGGAACAAATAAGCAACTCAGAAGTAGAGCAGCTAAGCCTGATGGAGCTATAGGAAACTGTCCAACCCCCACTCACCCACCCCAGAACTCTGCCAAGTCCACCAGAGCCCCCAGTACCCTGCAATGCTCCTGACAGACCCCTGCACTACCCAGGACCTCCCCAGGGGAACCTTGTACCCCCTAAAGCTCCAGTATAATGTCCCAGAGCCACCAGTACCTCTGAGAGCCCTCCCCACACTCTTTGAGCCCTACAGTACCCTGAGTACCCACTCTGTGACGGCTACAGGAGTTAAAGGGGTAGTGGATACCTGTGTAGCCATTACGGGGAGGAAAGGAGGACAGGGGTAAGAGGAGGTGAGCAAGAATATTGTTAGGGCAACCAGAAACAAAGGAGGAGGTGGAGGCAAAGGGCAAAGAGAATGGTGGGAATTGGGATGGGGTGAGAAGTCACAGCTCATCTAGAAGGGAGATGTGCCCAACTAACCCAAGAAAGGGAATGTTGTGGGAAAAGGGCCTGTAAGATGGAAATGTCATATTGGAGAAACACACACACTCATTTGAATAAATGGAAAACTTCCCAGAAATAAGTCATCTCCTTTTGCTTTTTTCACATGGCACTCACTGACCATACTTTTTACCCAGTGGCACTCCCTGGGTGACCCCCATAATGTGCTTCTAAGCACTGTTCACTCTCTCAGGAGGTCTTCTCCAAGTCCTTGAATACATAAGAACTCTTGGCTCTTTGATTGTTCTAGATTAGGCTCAGGGTGTAGAGAATCCATTCACAGGCTCATAAAAGCCTGTACATCTTCATAAGTTACAGATTTTTATTTTTGAGTTGTAGTCCACAGACCAGAGACAGAAGTCAATCTTTTAGTAACATCCTAAGAGACATTTTTATGAAACTGAGAGCAGGAAGTAATCTTCCATCAGCTGCACCCTCTGACAAGGATGTATTAATGCTTGTATTTCCATGAAAGGGTCTTAACATGCTGGTAGGAAAACTGGCATTATTATCTACAGATAGAAGATAATAGAGGCAAAAAAGGTAGCATGTCTTTTCCAAGGTCAGTGAATCAATCACTGAAATAACAGTCTGTTGTCAGGCCCATGTATTACTCATAAAATCAACCTTGTCTTTTTGTGCCTGGAAAATTCTTCTTTCTCCTCCCAATCCATTTTTTCTCCCTATTTTTCTCTCTTGCTTTTTTCAGCTTATCTTTCCTCACTTAACCTCTGACTTACTCTGATACTAAAAAAAGGACAAAAGCCAAGAGCCTACAGGAACCAGCACAGTCAGGCTCTTGTCTTTGTCCAGCACTGCCTTTTAATTTGTGGGAGAAAACAGCAGGAGGGACCATTTCATGCTGTGTATATTGCTGACATGCAGTGTCAGGAAAACAGTGGCACTCCTGACTTGCTTTGAGTGGCTCCCTCAGCCAGGATATTGTTCCCTTAATGAAGCAGCCACGCAGTGCTGGGGCAGCCCAGCAGCCTTTGTTGTAATATTCAAACCCTGTATGCAGGGCAATATTGTTTGCCAGCTCTTCTAGTAATCTTGATATGTTTATAGATGTGTTGAATCTTCAGGTTTTAAATTATCAGAATAAAAAAACAGCTCAATCTTTCTCATTTGTTTGCCAAAGTCCTATTTTTATCACAACTGTCTTATTTTAAATGCAAACGTCCCAGCTTTAGATTTTTCAACTAAAGGAGGAGGTGTAATGTAGAAAATACAATAATTAAAACTATGTAAAACACACTTTCATGTCTCTGAATATTTCTTTATTCTTTCAGCTGGTCTGACTTTAAATTCCCCAAATCAAGATATGAAGCAGAGGAAAGGCTTAGGCTATTTTGGCTTTCACATCGTTAAAATGTAGTGCTGTTCTTAGGGTAAGCTTTCTTGCTGTAAGATAAATACTCATAAAAGTCAATGAATGCAATTCAGCAGAGGTCTCTAATCTCACAAAATATCTATCTCTGAAAATCATCAGCTCTGCTAAAATTGCCTTTACTTTTACAGTTTCCTCAGCTAAAAAAAAAAAAAAAAAGCAATACTAAGAGTTAAGCATTATATTGTTATATATTACAGGCACAGAATTATTAGAAACTCTTCCAGAGTTGTGGGGTTTTTATTGTGTGTGATAACAATAACGTTGCAGAAGCTGGTAGATGTTGAAGCAATGCCAGAAAAGTAAGGAGCAGTGCAGGGTCCCGTAAGGACTGCAGGTTTGGGCCCTGCCTGCACTCAGGGAGAGTTAAATAATGTGAAGGGATGTTTGGCTTAGAATGGATGGGTATAATTTGAATAAAGCAAACTTAAGCAAGATACAAAGACTTGAATTCAACTAAAATGTGTTTTATTGTAGACATTGTCAAGATAATCTTTCTTGAGGTCTCTATTTTAAAGCACCCAAGAAAAAGTAAACCATGAGAGTAGCCAAGGAAAAACTGACTCTACAGTGATCCTGACATTGATGGGGTCGAGCTGCAGTGACTTGGCCTGTGAATGTTGGATCACTTTGAAAACAACCACGGGGTGGTTCTCCCACCACTCATTTTTCTCGCATTTTGTCAGGCTGTACCTTTGTACCTACATTGATTATGAGTTTGGCATTTGAGTCACTCTTTTTCCCAGACCTGTTTAACAACAGAGGTATTTTTAGGGCAAATTGCATTTGCAGACAGGATGGAATTGTGGAACAGGAGAACAGGCTGTAGTGCTGTTCAGTAAGTGACCACTGAAGTACATCTGACATGAGCATTATTGGTGCTTCTCCTCCAGTTCAACAAGGCCTGAAAAAAGAGTATTTTGAGTTGGAATATTTTGAGGAATGGTCACAAAGGTGTTTTCTTGCAGCCCTCTCTGCCAGCACTCCCCAAATGGCACCTGTAAGGTCACCCCAGGCCTGCTGTTGTACAGCTGTTCTCAGGGCACTCTGCCCACTTCAGAGTCTCTTTGGGAACCTCGGAAAGAAGACTCTGAGTTGAAATAAGGACTTCCATTTCTTCATCTTGACACTGTAAAATCTGGCCTTTATTTTTGCCCCCACCTCCCCAGTTATGGCCTGCTAAGCCACAGACAGGCAAAGGCCTCTCTCGGTGTTTCTGTTCCTCCAGCACAGGCCAGGTGAAACGCATCACCCCATTTCCTCCCTGATGGGAGGATAAAACCCAGCAGGGAGGTGCCTCCTGCTCTGCTGCTTTGCAGAAAGAAGACTCTGTATCCAGTGAGGTTATAGAGAGGTACGTTTATTCCAGGCCTGGTTGCAGGGGGGGTGGCTCCTCCAAAACATGCACTCGTGGTCGAGTTAACAACTGGTTTATATGCAAGTTATACATACTTATTATTTCTTTGTGCATAAACATTATTTTCTTAGAGAAGGCAGGGGTTACTATAATGAGTTTCAAGAACCGATTTTCATTTTCTCTGCCCTGTGCCACTCCTTGCACCTGTGCCTTTCCTCCTGGTAATTCGGGGCAGGGGGGTCTGGTGGTCTTTGGGCATGAAGTTAGTGGTTTTCCTCTCATGAACTTTTTACCTTTTGCTCAAAACTGCTTCAAACCGGACTTGTTGGCAACTGTAACTGGTCTAATTGGAAAATTCATTTCATAGGGTATCCTGGCTGTTTTAATTAGTCCAAGAGGCTCTGGAGCCTCTTGGTATGGCGTCTTCAAGGACAGGTCTGCACGTTGTGAGTTTTGTTGTATGTTATACAGTGAATTTTATAATGACTACTAAGCAAATTCTGTGATAGGTATATCGATTAATAATATTACCAATAAGCGTAAGTCCTGGGGGCAGGTGTGGAGGGGGATCCCGGCTGCGTCCGGGCCGCAGAGCACCGTTCCCGAGGCGGCCCCGGCCGGTACCTCCGAGCGGCCCCGCGGGCACGGCAGAGCAGGGCAAGTGGCGGGGCGGGCACAGCAGGGCAGGGTAGGGCCAGGCAGGGCGGGCAGGGCCGGGCACGTGGCGGGCAGGGCCGGGCGCGAGGCGGGGCGGGTGCCCGCGGGGCCAGCGCGGGGCCGGCTCGCGCCCGGCTCGTTCACCGCCACCCGCCCGAGGCGGCTCGGGAGCCACAGCGCCCTGAGGGGACCGGGCCGAGGGCAGAGCCATCCCGTGAGGGGCCCGCGGGACGAGGGCGCAGGCTTTGGAAGGGGGCGATTTCCTCAGGGCTCGCAGGGCTGAGGCGTGCGGGGGGCTCGGTCCCCTCTGAGCGCCGCCCCCACGCCGTGCCCGCCCCGCCCGCTGCAGGCCCCGCCCCGCTGGCGCTCGCCGGCCGGGCGCGAGAGGGGGCTGAGGAGCGCGACGCGTGCCGGGAACGTGCCGGGGCCGTGCCGAGGCGGCGGCGGCGAGGCCCGATGGATGCCGAGGGCGCGGTGAGCGGCGGCGGGGCCGGGCAGGGACGGAGGGAGGGAGGGAGAGCAGCGGGAGGGAGCGCGGCGGGGCCGGCCCCGCCATCTTGTCCGCGGCGCCTCAGGCCGGGCTGTGCTCTGTGGAAATAAAATTATTGCCTCTGCCCAAGAGCGGTGTCAAACACACTAAATAATCCAGAAAGTGTGCATACCCGTGTTATTTTGGGAAAATTGCTGAAGTTTAAAAGCCAGTGGAAACAAATGTTTGGGCATGTTTAGTACATACTGAACTCTTTTAAATACTGTTTTCTTAGTGCCATACGGGCAATAAAGAGATTATTATCAGAATACAGATTTTAATGTTTAAGCTCTAAAACTCATGGAGAGTCACTGTATTGGGGATTCACTGTATTGGGAATTCACCAGTGATGTGTTCAATTCCTCATTTCCTCCATTTGGGGTTTTTGTGATCGTTTTGTTGTTTAGTTTCGTTTTGCATTTTAATAAGACAACTCTTAAAACTTGTATGGAGAAAATGCCATCTGAGATCCTTGAGGTAAGGAATGCATTTTGACTGTAGTGTCAACTATCCATTGTTATATTTAAATCCAGAAGCTTCTGTGCTGGACACAATTGCCAGGTGATTGTACAATTAGAGTATTGTCTTTGGTGTGAAAGACAGAGAAAGTGACCTGTCTTGTCCTTCCAGAGTTTTTCTCTGTGCAAAACAGTTCTCCTTCTAAAGCCTCCGGGACTGCAGGGACCAGGATTGTTCCTTGCCCAGTAGTGTTGAGTTTTGTTCAGGTTGGGCTCTACTCTAGGTTAGTATTTCAGTAGGAGAAATGCATACCAGGTTCTCCTGAATAGATCAGGTTAGCAACACTCTGGGTTTTCCTCTGCCCCAAACGTGGGTTTCAATAAATGTGGAAAGGACTTTTGTCCTCCCTGAATTGAGTGAATCAAGCTGTGCTGGTTTAGGCCACTGTGTGCTGTGTTTGTAGGCTAAGAGCATGTTGAATTAAGAGTCATCATCAAGAGCTGTTCTCATCAGTCGTGCAGAACTTGTTGTTTTTCTGTGGTGGAATTAGGAGTGCTTGGCACTTGGAAAATCATCCAGAAGCTATTGCAAAAGTCAGAATTTTGTAGATGTGTGTGAGAGCACAGATTGTTATAAATGTCCATTCTATAGAAGTTTAAAATAACAGCTTGTAATAGATAGAAAATAATTTCTGAAATAGAATTCATAACTTGAGATTCATTTATCAGAGTGCTGTGCAAATTGAGCCAAGAATGATGGATTAGGCCCCAAATGTCTAATTTGGAAAAGTGCTAAACACTGAACTTCAGACCGTAGTCACTGTTACTGAAATGCTTATGTTGAAACACTGAGGTGCATTCTGAATAAAAATTGATGGTTAATGTTTAGTTGTTCAGCATTTCCTGTGCTCTCCAAAAAATATGTTGTCTGTTGAGAATTGTTTCACTTACTGACCAATAACAAGTAAGATTGTGAAAATATTTTCTTTCCATCAGCAGGCGACTGATCAGATGCAAACAGACTCTTTGCCTTCGTGCGCCAGCGCCGTGTCCCCAGTGCAGATAAATAACCTGATCGGATCTCCGAGGTTCGGAACAGTCACTCCAAATCGTGTCTTTGTGGGAGGAATTGATTTTAAGGTATTTTTTTCCTATTTTTGCTGTTAAATGATAATCTATAACCCTGCAAAAATCAACAGGAAAAGGAGACAATCATGTGTATTTGCTTAGGTGGTAAGTGCCCTTCACTGCAATATCCAAATCAGTAATAGAGAATAAAGCTTTAAGCCTTGATTTTCACAGTTGTCCTGCAAAGCTGACTCAGTACCCTGCGGTGCTGGAAGATTTTGGCGTGCCAGATCTTCAGACAGCTCTTGTCATCTGCAGAGCTTGTGGTAGAAGAGTATGTAGAAGTTGGTTTTGGGTGTAATACCCAGCGTAATTTAACAAACTGTCACAGTGTGTCACGTGGCAAACAAGGCAAATGTCAGAGCTTTAGTTCCTCCAGCACTTCTCTTCCTGTTCTGAGAAAGAAGCTGCAGTGCAAATATTCCTTACTTGCCAGAATAACTTTCTCAAAGACAAGTTTTTGTTTTTAAAACAACTATGAAAACTTTTGTGGTTAATCTGTACTACTGCTATTAATTCTTGGAATGCCTGTGCTTTTGTGTATTCCCTAAAACCCTCAAACAGCAGCGAATATTGAGCCACTCCTGCACTGTTAGTGACAAGATACTCACCAGATCTCTGTACCAGCTACTCATTTTTTTTTGTTCCTACTTTAGATAAAGAATTAAACCATTGACTTTTGCAAAACATGCTTGGTCTGCTTGGCTGTTGCTTTGTTCCTACCAAGAGAATTTTCTCTGCCTTAATCCTCCTCGGCTGAGGATCTTTTCAGTGCCTACTCATGTGAAGAGGAACAAGAATTTACAATTCACTCAGACTATTTTGCATTACAAATGTGAGAAATTCCAGGATCATCCAGCTTATTTGGCTGAGATGATTC
Source organism: Hafferia zeledoni (assembly GCA_035583235.1). Lineage (NCBI taxonomy): Eukaryota > Metazoa > Chordata > Aves > Passeriformes > Thamnophilidae > Hafferia > Hafferia zeledoni. The sequence goes on from JAWWEV010000172.1 coordinate 28,642,303, forward strand.
AAATAGAGGTGTTCTTAATTCAAGGGATGTTGTATTAGGCCCTCAGGATATTTAGGCTTTATCAAAGAGGCACAGGAGCTTTTTACACTAATAGTAAACAAATTACTAGAGGTATAAAAAGAGTTCTCTTGCTCTATTCTATCTTTACTGCAATTTCAGAGGTTAAAACACTTTTATGCCTAAGATATCAAAATTCTTGTTAATTATCGTAGTTCCTGTTCATTTTGAGGGGTTTCTTGATTCTTGGTTCAGTTGCTGATACTTCAAAACGAATCTCATTTTCAATAGATGTTTGTAAACATAAAGAAGATGCAGTTTTGGAGGGGGAAGAGGAAATAGATGAAACCTCAATAAACATTTTAGCTACTCTTTCATTTGCTGTGGCTCTTTATATCACCCTTAAGTTTCTGATCAAATCATAGGATTTATGTCAGTCTTGAATTGTTTTTATTTCATTGTGATTTAGTGGGAATTTTTTTCGTGTATGTGGCCTCTATATGGAAACTTTTGTCCTCTGCTGTTTTGAAGCCTGAAAATACAGTATTGAATGTTCATACTGTTACCTGCTCTAGGATGTAATTCACAGAAACTAAACCTGCTTTGGTGTTCTCAGCTGGAAAAGGATGGTTGTTACATAAATCCACTAAAGAGGAGTTTTAATGACGTTCCACCATTATTACTCAATAATAAATGCAATTAATCGTAATTAAACAGGCTGTGAGGCTCATACTTATTCATTCTTCTCTCTTTGTATCCAGGGTTTTAATTAGTAGCAAACTTTATCCAAAGTATGTCCATTAAAAGTCCTGTGGTAAATATTAACTGACTATGCAAACCGACTTTTCCCTTTTTTTTTGTCTCGTTTTACTCTACTAGACTAATGAAAATGACCTGAAGAAGTTTTTTGCTCAGTATGGCAGTGTGAGAGAAGTGAAGATAATAAATGACAGAGCTGGAGTTTCAAAAGGGTTGGTATAGTAGAATAAATGTGTTGTGGAAATGGAAAATGTTACAGAAATCTGACTGACTTCAGTAAATTTGATTTATTTTTCATAGCTCATAATACTGATTTTTTCGTTGATGCTCCCAGCTTGTCCATCTTTGCAAAAATCTGTTCTTGCCCTTTAACAGCTCCATATAAATGTCTCTAACTTGCTTAGCTAAAACTATAGTCATGTTTTTAGAAGATGAAGCTGAGTGCAAATTTCAATTTTTCTGGGTTTTCTTAATGACAATTATTTCAGTAGATTATGCTAAAATGGTTATTTCGTTATTAAATATATTTATTTCTATTACTGAAAACCTGTTTGGAAAGAAGCCTAAAAATGGAAGAGGTGAGATAGACCTGATTGTGCTGGGGTGTGTGGCAGTAACTGAGATTTTGGGTGAAGACTTTTGGAACAAGGGCATAGGGGGCAAATCTGACAATGAATCATGATTACAGAAAAGAGGGATAATACTGGAATTCAGCAGTAAGAGGAATGCTGAAGAGCAAACCTGGAGAAAGATTAAGATTGCATAGTAAAACTATTGCTAGAACCCAGAGGATGGTGATGTAAATCATAGAATCGATTGGGTTGGAAAAGACCTCCGAGATCATCAAGTCCAACCCTTGAGCCAACTCCAGTCCATTTACCAGATCATGGCACTCAGTGCCACGGCCAATCTCAGGTTAAAAACCTCCAGGGATGGTGAATCCACCCCCTCT
>JAWWEV010000172.1:28644110-28664003 GCA_035583235.1 Hafferia zeledoni
CACAACACTCAAGGTGTGGCCTCACCAACACAGAGTACAGGGGAAGGGTCACTGCCCTGGGCCTGCTGGCCATGCTATTTTTGATACACTGCCACAGAAGTGAGGAGAGAGGGCTGAAGCAAAAAGGAGTTTGTAAAGTTCTCTCCTGAGCCACGGCCTCTCAGTGCTGTCAGAGCTTAACACGTCTCAGCAAGTTCCACACAGAGCTGCAGATCTTGGCATGGAGTGGGCACTTGCATGACATGGTGCACTTGGTCCTGCTCCAGGATCTGTCAGCAGCCCACTTGCCTTTTTATGAAATTCCAAGAAATATCTGAGACTTGCAGTGTGTGTGTCCATATAACCCATGAAAATTAGTCAGTTGTGAATTGCCAACATATATCTCACAGTAAGTATGTTGGAAAGTAATTGCTGTACAGGGTGGTGGGTTTTCTTTGGAAATCCAAATATAGGCTTTATTGCTTTTTCTTGAAACATGGTTCATAAAACTTACAAGTTTGTGATTATTACTTTATTGTCCAGATGGTCTATACAATGTAAAGTCTGTAGGTAAGGTCCCATGTAGGAAAACAGTTTTTGTTTTTGCAACTTGGAAATGTTTCCAAGTTTATTTACAGAAGAAAATAAAAGAAAAGCCCACAAATTTAAAAGTATGGCTGGTCAGACTTGCTGAACCTCTGTACTCAAATAAGCATAGAGGTGCTCACAAAGAAAGATGGCTTGTGCTGCAAAATCTGACCTGCTGGCAGGAATGACAAAGGTCATCTTGGCATCATCTGAAATCTGACTCTGAGAAATGAGCCATGACCCTAACAAATTATGGATACAAAAATACTACCAGTCTGATTGGGGAGTGGGAGTTTTTGTTTTTCACATGTGTGTTGTGTATGGTCAGAAATTACTTTGCACAGGCAGTGCCACATTCAGTGGTCTGAATTACTCTGGGAAAGAACTGAGGGGGTTTGGAAAAGCAGGAGTTGGGTGTAGGAAGCCTGTTTGATTTACTGCAGCAGCAGCTGAGAGAGGTGTGGTGAAAGACATACATGTCACAAAGTCAGAGAATTGCTTCATCTGTGATCACCACAGAGCTCTTTAGTGCTAATCATGTTAAGAATTACAAGAATAATTCACAGATAAACACTGTCTCTGCATTGCTGCTTTTTCTAAGAACTCAATTTAAAATAATGAGCAGTGCTTGTGGAAGTGTGGAGCATTCACAGTTGTTTCTGAGCTATACTATGAATTTACAGTATGATAATAATTTAAGAAAAAAACCCCAAACATCCCGAGTGTCTCATCTTGGTCACCCATGAAAAGTGAAAGCTTTGGATCAAAATGTTTGCTTAATAGCAATGAAAGAACTTAAGACAGGCTGAGTAACAAGAACAGCTTTCCATGTGGGCTGCTGATTCATTGTGATATGTTACTACACAGTTAGTAAGAAGTGCTGAGAATGCAGTTGTTCATGCAATCTTTACTTCTGTGATGGTTTTTTTTACTTCTTAGTTTACCTGTAATGTGTGACTCCTGTATATCGACTAAGAATGTGCAATGTCTGTAAATATGAACTTTAGAGGCTTCGCTTCTGTGATTTTCATTTAGGTATGGCTTCGTTACTTTTGAAACCCAAGAAGAGGCACAGAAGATTTTACAAGATGTAAGTGATAGTCCCTGTTGGGTTAATCTCTTAAATAATTCATTTCATGTTAGTCACAAGTAGCTCGGGCTGTCTGGTCCTCAGTTTGCAGTTTGAAAATCTGGTAAGTTTGATCTTATAGTTAATAAAATGATTTAAAGAGATCTAAGATAAGACTTACACTGAGATCTTCTGGAACTGGGGAAGGAAGTTGCTAGTTCATGGTATTGTTCTTGACTTTGACATCCAGTGTTCTTGGTCTGTATGAGGTCTGCAGTAAGTACACAGTTATAAAACTTTATCCTTCAGAACATTTGCTTTACCAGAAAACCCACTGCTGTTAAGATTTTTGGGGGGAGTTGAGAAGGTACCTGCTGTCTTTTATTCTGATGTTTGTCAGACCTGCTGTAGTTCTTTTTAGTAACAATTAGGTTTGCTTGAAGTCTTAAATGATGAATCCTGTCATGTACCTTTGCTTCTCTCTAAGCTACATTCCTGTGCTGACACTCCTTGTAGAGTCTCCCTTGAGACATTGTTAGCTCTTGAGTTCATTTTGTTTTGTTAAATGTGTGCTCTGTGTGCTGGTTAAAACATACTGGAGAGATCCATCAGTGAGGATTTGCTCATTCATGTGAGGGAATCCACGTGCAGGGGGAAAAAACCAGCAAAAATGGCATCCAGGACTTGCAAATTCTCACCCTTTGTAAAGCTGGTTAAAATGCTGACATTCTGAACCTTTGTGTATTAAAAATAAGAGCTGAGATGTTTTCAAAGAAATGTTTAGTGTGTTTTCAAAAAATATAGTTATGTGGAGCCAAAAGAGTACATAGACAGGAACTTCTTGAGTCAGCTGGTTTTCTTCCTGGTTTGTTTGGGTTTTTTAATTGCTTTATTTCTGTAAATTAAATACCAATGATAGTGGGTACTGGTGTGAAAATGGCTTGGTATCTTTGCCTCTGTTGTAACTGAAAGGCTGCTCCAGGTGAAGTCTTGCTGATGTCTTACTTTGTCTGCTCTAAGTCCTTTAATTTAAACATTCTGCAGTTCTATCACCTTTTTCATCTTGCATATTTCTGCTGCGTCACATTCGTGTGAAGATCATGTAGCACATCTGAGTTTTTCTCCATCTTAACCTGAAAGTTTCTAGACTTTAATGGAAATTAATGTTTCTCATTTTGTACTCTTGAATTTCTTTCTATAAGATATTCTGATCGTCCTTGTCTCAGATTTTTTTTTTTGTATTCTGCTTTTCTGTTGTGAGTAATGTCTCCAGAAATTTGTTTTTCTGTGTTACAGTCTTCTAAAGTATCGAATTGTGTTGGTGTTGAGAACAGACCTTAAGGAGTTTTACCAGGTTGCTCTCTCTGGTCAAATCATATTAATACCAGTGCTGCCTCTTCCTGTCTCCGAAGTGACCTTTTTATTCCCCACAGTTTCTCCTCCTAGTCTTTACTTTCTGTAGCATCATCTGTAACTTTGCATGCATTGCAGTGTTCTTGCTTTGGAGAAGTCTTTACAGCTTAGATATTTCTCTCAAATGTGAAAGTTATGTATTAAAAAAAGGTTGTAATTTCTGGTGGATCACATCAATGAAACACTGCATTGAAAGAATTGTCTTTGTATTGTTTGTGTTGGAATGCACTTTGACCCAAATGTGCATCTGTTTTCTGGGAGTTGCTCTGTGTTTTAATAGGTTCTCTGTTTTAATAGATATAGATATGTTTGCCTTAATTAATAATTGTTTATGAACTCCCAAACTGAACAAAATAGTTTGGCCTCTTCCTTGCCTTAAATCAAACATGTGGGAAGTTCCAAGGTAGTCATGAATGAATATGTGCATGTTCTACATGCAGTCCTTATAACCTGGTCACTTTTATAGAATTCCTCGTTCCTGTCTCTTGTAAAATATTTTCACAACCACAAAAAAATTTAGTCTTTATATCTGGTATTGTCTGACATACACATTTACATTTTTAAAAGCAGTAAATAAATGAGAGCTAAAGTGGAAAAAATCTGCTGACAATTACAGGTATCAATCAGTTGTGAATCAAAAGGCTCCATGAGAAGTAATGCTTGAAATGACTTGTCATTAATTTTGTGTATGTGCAGCCTAAAATTAGGATGGAAAGGAATTAGTGTCACTTTTGGGGGGTTTTGTGCAATGCCTTGTAAATAAAAAGCAAGGGAGGGTGAAACTTAGTAAATGCCTTGTCTACTTGTGATTTTCATTTCTCAGATACCTAGATCTACATAGAAAATAATGTCTTTCTTTAATTCTAGGCTAAAAAACTCAATTATAAGGATAAGAAGTTGAATATTGGTCCAGCAATAAGAAAACAACAACTACGGAGTCCTAATGCTCGTATGTATTTTTACTTACATTTGTGTATTTCGTGTGTTACAGGAATTCTAACTGAGATGTGCCTGGTCTTGCACTGCATTAATGCCATGCATGGAATATGCTCAGAGTGGTTTGCAGTGGAAGTAACTGCATGCCAGTGGAAATGTCCAAATAAATAGATTGATGGTCTTTTGGTTCTTTTACAGCTCTTAATATGTTGTTTGTTTATTTCATTGGAAAAGGTTACCTAAGTACAAACAATGGAAATTCAAATTGCCTGGCAGAACCTTAAATCTAAACATTTAGACTGTCCTCAGAGGTTCTGCAGGATGCAGCTGGCTGTGCTTGTGAGTTGCACTGTTACTCATTGATTTTATTTACGTTATCAAAATCCATCAGGACCTCTGCATTTTGCTTTCTTTGGTAGAAGCCCCAAGGCTGCAGTCACCATTCTATTCCTGAGTTGTTTGCTGTGAGATACTGGATGGATACTGAAAATGTAGGATATAAATCACCAACTTTTAAGACAAGGTCTGTGAGCTACTCCTCAGTAAGGGCTATTTGTCAGATGTAGAACAGATTTCTAAGTGCAGCGGGCAGTAAAGTACTTTGTAACTTCATTTCAGTATCTGTCCAGTGGTAGCTTTTGGAAAAGGTAGGAAAAAGCCCATCCTTTTGGTCATCTTCAGTCTGAGGACAATACAGAAGAATGTTGGTTTAATTCTGAAGCTTCCTTTCGTTTCTGTCAAGTTATCTGTTAGAAGTGGTTCACACGTACACTGGTGCTGCTGGTGCAGACAGGTGTGCTGAAGTTGGGAAATGTGCTGCCTTGTCCTCCCCTTGTGCCTGGGTGTGCCCTTTTCCCTTGTGTGAGTGTCTGGGATATTATTTGCCCAGGACAAAGGGAATGCTTTGTTTCAACTGTATGCCTGCTTTGCTCTAGAAATTATTCAGTGTAATCTTTGCTCAGTCATCAAGAGGTTATATGCCCTTTTGTTTTCCTGTGCTTTATTTCCTTTTCTGTCTTTGACTTGTATTTCTCAGTTGTGTTGCCTGACTCGTGTTGCTTCCTTCCTCTGACTCTTGTGCTGAGTGTGTATATTGATAGAGGAGAAACATGTCTGTGGGTTTTAATTCTGAGACCTGAGAGAACGGGGTCAGGGGGAGAACAACTAGATTTTGAAGAAAGCTGCTATGTCCTTCTGAGATCTGTCTGTTGAACATACTAGACTCTCTCTGCTGTCTCATGTCTAGGATAGTTCTGTGATACAGGATCACATCAGCATCCAGGGACTGATTTCAGTGTGTCTGCTCTCATGCTCAGCCTGTCTAACAGTAGTTGCTGGGATACTTTGTCCTGCTACAACTCATCTTAGGTACATGGAGCCAGAATACCTAGACTTGCAATATTGCTATAGAGTTGTGGTTATATCATATTTGGCAGAATTAAAGAGATAGCTGTTATGTTGCTGTCCTCTGCAGCCCACATATAATCTAGTGCTTGTTTTCCATACTATTAAGCAAACTTATTTTTAGCTCTTCTGTCATCGTAGGACATTTTGCAGCAAGTGCTTTGAACATGCTGGGAGGGCCATGTGGTTTGCTTTTCCTCTGCATCAAAATGTATTTTTTCTATTACAGTGAGTGTGCTGGGATGGATGCAGATTTCCCTTTTTATTGCCAAAGACTTAGTCAACACTGTCAGAAAGTTTGTGCAGTGTACTCTGGTTAGTGAAGTATTCAGGATTGTTGGTCATGGCATCCCGTTGATCTCCTTATTTGAGATCAGAAAGTGCAACTCCAGATTGCTTACTGCAGCTGGAACAGCCTTTAGGTTTTCTAGGATATGCTTAACATTCCCATAAGAAGCCTCTTGGCCTCATCTGTCTGTGGATAATATTTCACCTGTATTGAATCCAGGTGTCTTCAGGCTTTTCTAGAAATTAGTCTTAGTATCAATGAAAGATCTCCATTCACTGAGACCCTTTTTGTTTTTTCACTGAGTGCACTGGTGATCTCTGCAGTGTTCTCTCTGTCCATAAAATGGCACTTCATGGTGGCACCTACCTTTGCAAGGCAAGATGGAAAACTGAAAATTGCTTAGTGATTTTCATTATATTGTCTTCTTCCTGATTTTTTTTTCTGTGCTATGTTATGCTTTATGTAATTTCAAGACTTCTGTTTCAGTTACAGGATTTTCCTTCCCCCCTCCCCACTGTACAGAAGTCTCTCCATATTTGGAACTAGAATTTATCTTCATATTTGACACAAAGTTTTGGAAAAACGAAGTCCTGTCCTAGCCCCCAAAAATGTAGAGAGGAACAGAGTTTAGGTGATCTCAGATGCAGTGCTTGAAAGAGAGAAACAATCTGGGCTTAGGGTGGAGATCCCTTTATTTGAATAGCCCTTGTGGTCAGCAGCTGTTGGAGGGCTGTGCTGGTGGATCTCTGCTCTGAGATCAGACCATGCTGACTTGTGGCCTCTGTAAGAATGACAGCATTGCTGAGAAGTGTCCCAGTTGCTGGTATCTACATAACCAGTTTTTTACTTTTCCCAGTTTGTGCCACCACACAAACAGTCTTTGCATGTTGAGAAACCACCTTGTAATGAAATAATTCTGTTGGATTTAGTGCTTGAATTTTGTTTCAGCCAGCTATGAGTATGTGGAAATCTCCTACAGTGTCAAGTTACCTTTGGACATTTGGAGATGAAAAATACATGTATTTGTTGGTACCTGTAGTTATCTGTGTTCAATAATTTATATGCCTGTCACTCTCTGCAGCCCTTCCATCCTGGGACCATCGGCCTTCGTGGGTTTGTGTTTGAGGGGAATTCACACAGCACAAGGCACACTGCTCCATGTTTTTTCCTTTGAGTGTTTTCTTTCTCTGAAGTTCAGAAATTATCTTCCCTTATTACTATCATGTACACATCTTTAAAATAAAAGTTATTTGTCATTAAGCTTTAAAATGTTTATTCCAGGTTCTTCTGTAACACCACAGACTGGTACAATGTACACAACTACTGCTGTGTCACCAGAAGCTGGTACCATGTACTTAACTACTTCCAGTGGATATCCCTACATTTACCATAACGGAGTGGCTTATTTTCATACATCTGAAGTTTCTCCTGTTCAGCAGCCGTGGCCAGTAAGTAATTTAGTTTGGTATATGTGCTTTTCTGTGAACCAGCACGAGTGTAGTGGTTTTAACTCCCTCATACTCCCACTTTCTTCAGCTGTGCCTCATACGAGATATTTAAATGGCTTCCTTATCTTAGACTGTGGTTTTTAAATATCACTTCAGTTTATTTTGCTTCTGCAGGGGACTTTTGCTTTGATGTGACCAGTTGGACAGGATAGTTCATAATCAGTCTGGGCCTTATCAGGAGCAGCTTTGTTTTACTATTTCTAGATAGTGATGGCCTAGTGATTTCTGGAGAGAACTAAGTGAATATGTCAGATTTTTGTTTCATCTAACATGGGCTGTTAGAAGCAGTGGTTTTGAGTAACCTGAAGTGTACATTAAAACTTGGTAAATCCATTTTCAGAAGGAAGGGGAGGTTCAGCATTATAGTATTCCAGGGCTATACCTAATAGGAGTGGCAATTTATGAAACTGCTGCATAAGACCCATAATGTTTTTTCTTTTCAAGTCCCGCTCTGTTTCCAGTTCCCCTGTGATGGTGGCACCTCCGGTTTATCAGTCTGCTACTTACCATTATCAGGTATCTGTGTGGAAATGGTTTTCAGCCATGCAGTGCTGTTTGCAGCACTGTCATAGGTTTGTTTGTTAAGTAAAAACTGATAACATGTATTTTCATTTCATTGACTACTCTCTTTAAACACCAGTTTATTTTACTTATGTAACTGCATGATAATACATTAGTTTTCTTTTGTGTTGCAAGACAACTGGTTTAGTACCAACCTTTTATCATCCAAGCCAAACTCCTGCTCAAAGCAGGACTGGTTACATTAGGTTTCCTGGGTACTTGTCCAGTAGGATTCTAAATAGCTCTAGTGATGAGATTCCACAGCCTTTCTGGAGAGCCTTTCCCAATGATTGATCCCCCTCATAGTAAAAGACTCTTTTCCTTATAGCTACAACATTTTCATGTTCCCACCAGGGCCCATTGACCCCTGTGGTCTGAATGCCTCTATTAAGAGTCTAATTTAAGTATTTTTTGAAGCTTATAAAATGGCCAAGTCAGAGGCTGAATGAATACGGACAAAACAATGTTCCTGAACTTTGTGGAGCTTAATGGAAGTTGTATTTCTTCTTTTTAATTCACAATTAATTACGGATTTGAGATGGTTGTGATTCTAGTGTGTTAGGAATTCTACTACTGTGTGTGTATGTTCTTAATCAGGTTAGTAACATCTTTTTGTTTGATTTTAGGCACCAGCACAGTGTGTTTCAAGTCAGTGGCAGTGGTCTGTTCTACAGGTAAATACAGTCCATGGTTGCAGCGTTTTTCCATTACTTTTCACCCAGTTTAAAGGTATGGGGCACTTCCCTAACAGTGATACTGCCCCCATTCATTGCTGTGCTTCAGCAGTGCATTGACAAGAGTTGCTGATAGAGTAGAAGGCATAAAGTAGCATCTATTGAAACATCATGTCCTAATATTATGTAGAGAGAGCATCTTGCCCTCCCCTTTCCCTTTGGCAAAAAGTTTGTGTTAAATTGCCTAGTAAGTTGTCAGAAGCAGGTAAAAACTGCCAAATTTTGCTTGATAGGAGAATTTAGTATTGAGTAGCTGATTAACTGGTAGTAACTGTGACGTTCATAGGAGTGTTGGTAGCAGAAGCATGTAGAGACACACAAGTGGGGGGAAATTAGACCCAGGCCCTTGACACAGGAGGAGGAACTTGAAATTGCAGACTTGGTCATTCTGGGGGGAGAGTTGATTGGTTTTGTGATCTCTGTGGCAGAGCAGCTTAGTATGTGACTCCTTATACTCAAGAAACATGAAGAGTTTGAAGCTGAAAGGACCGAGTCCCTTAAGGTTGAACTGTGTAGTGTGGCCTCATTACTTCAGTAGCAGCCAACCTCGTCCAGCTGTGGTCTGTTCCCCTCTGCCAGATCAATCTGCCGCTTTGATATCAGGGTGCTGAATTACAGAAACACCACGGGGGTTATTTTTAAACAAAAATACTTGTTTTGCTAGAGTAACACTTGTGCAAGGCATAACTTTAACTGTGTAGTCTTTGTGGAGATTGTGTCAATTTTACAAGTTTTAGGACTTCTCCAATGATGCTCTCTGAAATGCAAATAAATCTGAGAACTATATAAAAATTACTAAAGACCGTGGTTTTTCCCTCCTACCACCTGACCTTTCTATTCACTTACCCCTCAGTTTCTTTCATTATCAAAGATGAATTTGACACTTTCTTTCAAAGCTTCATCTCTGTTTATATGTAGCAAAGAAGACTGTAAAATGAGCTTTGGTCTTCATAGTGCTTAAGTCATGTAATTTATTAATATGTTTTATTTCAGTCTCCTACCTCTTCTCCTCCACTCTTATATCTGCAACCATCGGAAGTCTTTTATCAGCCAGTAGGAATTTCCCAGGAAGGTGGATGTATATCTCCCCCTCTCCTAATGGAAGCTGCAGTTCCTGAGGTATTTTTAAAAATGTAAAAAGTTTATTGACAATAGAAGTTTGTCTGCAGTTGGAAAACAATCTTTTAATTTAAGCACGAGCTGTTCAGAGCACTTAAGTCAATTGTTCCTGTACTTACGCTGCTGTTTAATAATTTCAGGTGTCCTCAGATTGCAGTTTCTCTTCCAGTTTTCTAGCAGGATGCTTTGATTCTGAAATACTTTAGCAGGGCACAAGTGTATTACAGACAGTATAAGGACTAGGCAGGTTTTTCTGTTTGCAAGTAATATACATGTAAAGTCAGATTCTTTGGAATGTTGGGTCAATACACCTAAACCATTGTGATGATCCAGATTAATTGAGTGGTTGAATGATTAATTTGTTTACAAGTTTTTTTGCTTCTCAAGCAGTAGCATTTATAACACTACTTAAGAGATTCTTAGTGTATAATAAGGCAATCTCTTCATAAATGGCTCCAAAAAAACTTAATCACAACAGATTTTAATTTTATATTAATTGGTAAGTCTCTAAAATATTCATTCCTCATGAATAGGGATGCTGAAATACATGTTAAATTAGGACAGTAATCACATATTGTTTCAAAAGTTAACGAGTGTTTTATTGCCAAGAGAAGTTCCTAAACTGGTATTTCAGGTATCTTAAGTGGAAAATTCTGACATTCCAAAGTTTAGTTTCCCTGCAAAGATACTGAATTTAATACAAGACTTGGGTTGGTGGAGTTTTTCTTCTGTTTTGAAAGTGCATAAATCTGGCTATTTATTTTATAATTATAGTCTTATTAATGATGCTGCTATTTTACCTTTAACAGTTCCTGAATTGGTTATAAACTTGTACAGAGTAATGTGAAATCTGTGAGCACTACGAAAACATATAGTTAAGGAATACGTGGATATGAAGTGCTCTCAGTGTACAAGCAGGCAGTTTGTTCATGTTAAAGGAAGCAATGTGTAGAATTTCAGACAAATGGTGTAAAACTCCAAGAATAATCTGTGTTATTTGTATATAAATATCTTACAAGTCTGATAATGCTGGGAATTCAATGTGCTAATCTACGAATTTAAACACTGTTCCAGTTAAAGCTGAGTGAAGGGATGTTGTAGTAGAGAATTTGCTACTTCTGTCAAGGAAAGTGATTTGTGACATTGATTGAGATAAATGAAGTTTACCAAACTTTGGTACAGTGGGGAAAACTTAAATATTGAAATTTTGGGTTCTAAAAAGTCAGTAGCTCAGATAAACTTAGCCCAAAATTTGAAATTCTAAGGATTCTAAACTCATGTGAAAGGCTTGCAAAAACATAAGATTATGAAACCAGCTTTTATGCTAACTTTTTGTTGCTTGGTTTTGGTGTTGTTTTTTTTTTTTTATACCAGCTGTATTCTGATCATGGAGTTCAAGCACTGCATCCCCAGCCCTACGCCCAGAGTCACATAGCCATGCCTGCAGCTGTGAGTATCAAACCAAGACAGGTAGAGCAAGCACTGCAGTATTGCTGTCCCCTTCTTGAAGAGGGGCATGGGGCAAAGTCTGTTATTAATCAATTAATACATAAGGAAAATGGGAAATGTTGCAGAGAAACTGAAATTTTTCTTCACTTGAAGCTTTGTTAAGGGAATATACCCAATATTTTGGAATTATTTGGGCAAACTAAGAAGTAAATACGTGATTAGTTATTTTAACATTGAGACACAAGGAAAACTGCAAGTGAAAAACATAATTTGAGAGAAAATGTTGAACCTCATTTGATTACAAATCCTTGTCTCTGTCTCTGGGTCTTGACATTGAAGTCATTACTTGCAGCCTTAGGTTGAACCTCATGTTGAGGAAAGGTGGGATATTTGAAACCTGAAGCATGAAAAACTGTCCCAGGTGGTCACCTCTTGGTGTTTTTTCTGTGAAGTTCCAATTCAGAGAGGCTGTTATTTTAAAATATGATTATTTTGTTGCCTGATGCAAGTTGTTGGATTTTTTTTGGTTCCCAGTTTAAGGTCCTTTTATCTAAATTAATGGGGCTGTTCATACTGTATATGAAATAATGTCAAAACTGATTTGCCTGATAACAAAGATCTGAACTTATCAGTAGTTATGTGTGATATTACAGCACTTACTCTTCTGTGAAAGATGCTCACTCAGCTGCCAGTGGCAGGCGAAATACAAGTAGAATAAAAGCCATGTTGTATCTTTTTCACATGTTTTTATTATATTTTACTTTTCCCCGAAGAATTTTATTCAGACTCTTGTGTAACAATATGTGCTCAGTATTTCCAGTAGAGGGGGCTGTAACATAAGTGTTGTCCTGGAATAAACTGCCCTGCAGGGTCCTCCTCATTCTTGGAGGTTTTCTGAGAAGTCTTGAAACTCTGCTCTGTTCAGGTCTCAGGTGGATTCACAGATACAGTTAAACCCTTACAACGACTTACTGAGTTCTGATGTTTTTGTTCATTACAAGGTGATGCCAAATAGTCCTTGGGTCTTAAGTTCTATTTAGTTATCTTTGTTTACTAGTAATTAGTAATTCTAAAATAGAACTTTTAAAGTTTCACGTTATCTTTTCACATGCTCACTTGGAGTTGGAATATATTTCACATGCAGCAAATGTGATCAGCTGTGTTGTGTCCATCAGAGTGCTCAGCTCTCAATAAAGATGGAAACCCCCAAATGCTGACAGCAGAGTGCTCTGTGCTAAGCAGGTGGTTATGTCAGTACCAGCTGCTCCCCAGCTGTCTGAGCAGACTGCCCAGTGACTCTTGTCTTCTTAAAATACCACAGCAAATGTATCTGCTGCTTGAAAATTGCCAAGTAGTGGCTGTGTAGAAGAAAGGATATGCCTAAAGTAATGACTTCACCTTGAAGGTGATCTGCTAATTGCCTCTACTGCATTAGGGATTGCACTGAGGAAAAACACACTTTATACCGGGAGCTGTAAGTGATATGGTGAGAGCAGAGGGGGCACAGCCAGGATCCAGGTACCTTTGGCAGTTGTAGACTTCTCACAGCTTTCAAATGCATCTCAAAACAGAGTGTGCATTGCAGTCATAAGTTAATGAAGTCACAATGGTGAGCATACAAAAAATGTATTAAATATGAACTGAAGAAACCCACAAATTTTGATGCCATTGTTTCCATTGCTGTTATGGGTGTATTAAAAAGAAAACTTGGTCCATTTGTCATGTAAACCAAGTAGCAGTTAACAAGAGAAGCTTCAGTTCTGGCAGTTCTCTTAATTTATTTCTCACTCTTTCTGTTCTACCACTTAAGTTACATCAACAAAATGCTATTTATAGTACAAAATTTTTAATAGTGCTAGAGGAAAATTAGAAGACATTCCCCATTCTCCAACTGTGACTTACCTTTAGATTCAAATTCTGTATTTAAGATCAATTTTGAATCGAGTGCTACTTCCCTCCCTGTGATTATGTGTTTGCTAATGACCACTTACATTTTACTTAATCTAATTTCTTTTGGCAATTATGGCATGTTTTGTTCATGAGCATGTGCAAGTGACTTCATCTATTCCCATCTACAATAATGAATGAAGCTAACATTCATTCTCAAAGGTTCAAGGTGACACTTTTTTTTTTAGGAAGCATGAGGTTTGTTCATCTCTGCTGGATGTTTCAGATTCCATATCCTCTGATATGGAGATTAATGTTTGGATGTTCCTAGAGGATATGTGTGAGATGTTTGGTAGCAAAAGCTGTGGAGCCTACAGTAACAGGGGAAACTTGAGGAGAAAATTGAAATATGTGGGTTTTGGTTTCAGACCCAAGAAAAATACCTGGGAATTAAATGTTGATTTTTCTGGGTGGTATCTTGAGTTCTGAGGCAGTGGCCTGGTAAGTGTGTATGAGGTAGAGGCCTGAGGAGCTGAACTGCACAGCCGTAGTCTACAAACAATGAGCAAAGGGGTAAAAGGTTCTGGTGTGTGGAGGTGGGTGGGGATTGTTTTGTTTCATGCTTTTGGTATTCATCTTTCTGAGCTGCAGTGTACCTGCTGGGGGTAGGTCTGGGTTCTGGTCTGTCAGAGTTGCTGCTGTTCTCATAGTCTGTATCCAGCAGAACATTTTGGCTGACATTGGCAGTACGAGATCACACAATGTCATTTGTGGGGATAGTTCATGTGTATTTGGATTTGGACCATGGTGGTGAATGATGGTCTTTGGCACTGTGGCCTTTTGGTAGTGAGTGTTTGTAAATTCAGCTGAACTTGGTGCACTCTGGTATTCTCTGTAAGAGTCATAAGGTAAGAGTTGTATTCTCTGTGTGTATAATACACATAAATACATGTGTGTTTGTAAATGTTTGTGTATAGCTACTTGCGTGTGCATATACATGTTTTTTCTAACAGCTTTGGTGTAATCACTGGGGGGAAAGTACAGTAATTTTATACTAGTACTGCATCTGATATTCCATCTGAAACAATACATATTGCAACATATTTTCTCTATAGGTAAGTATTTTTTCATATATACATGGAGTGAAACAGAATAATCCTTTTGTTTAAAGTTCTGTTAGTCTAAGAAATGTGAATCTAAACCTCAGTTGTCATAATATGGTTGCCAAGAGGCTTGTCACTCACTGTAGCAAGGTCTGTTGCCTGTAAAACAGCTATTTTAAACTCCACCTAAACTGTATTTGCTAATTTGATTTGAACATTGAAAGATGCAGGTGGCAAGCTTTTTCTCACATTTTTTTATTTCTTGTGCTCTCTTTGCAAACTCCTTTTTCCTCTTCTGTTAGTTCCTTCTCACTTCAGTGTAGTGTTTTTTTCATTTGCTTCCTCTGATCTGTGTGTTGTCCCTCTTTGCTTGACAGCCCTATGGAGCATTCACTATTAAAGCATTTAGGCAGCTCTGGTCTCTGTACTGATTTCTTATTTTTTTCTTGTCCAGTCCTTCCTGTGTGGCTGAGATCCATCACCAACACACCAGCTGGCAGCTGCGAGTTGTGGAAAACTTGGGGTCAGTTCCTTCATTGCAATGTTTGCTATTTATGAATTGGTGAATAATGAAACATACTCAGATCTAGCCCAGTCTGCAGTATTACTCAGCTGCTTCCTGCAGTCTATCAGTTGTCGAATAATTCTCTTAATAAACCAAATTCTATATAATCAGTGTAATTCATTCCTGGGTAATAGTGTAGATATAAATTCCATCATTATTTTATTTTTAGTTCAACTGCCCAAGTTTTATGTGTTTAGATTGTTTTCCTCAACAGGGATGGAAATGTATGATTTCTTTTTTGTTTCTAAAAACTGTTTTAATTCCTGTATTGATAACTCCTTCCCCTTTTCTCCCTGTTTTATGCTATTTACAATAACTTGTACTCTGGCAGGGGCTCAATCATGTTTTTACTGTGAAAAAAGCTGCTTCTTAGTTGCTTACACTTTTTTATTTTAATAAAAGGAAGCGAGGGAAGAATGCAATATTTTGCACATATTAAAATTAGTGTAATCTCTTATTTGATACTTTAAACAGCCCCCTGTTTTGTAGCAGGGCCCTGCTATTTAAGGGGTGATTTCTTGTCTGTGCATGTGCCTGTATGATACATCCCCAGATAGGGCTTTTAACCAAATACTGGAAGTTGCCAGTATGAAACCACAGACCACTCTGAGCTGGAAGGGACCCACAAGGATCATCGAGTCCAACTCTTAAGTCAATGGCCCACACAGGGGATTGAACCCACGACCTTGGTGTAATTACAACCGAGTTTTAACCAACTGAGCTGAGCATGGTTTTCTCAGTAGAGAAAATGTTTGTGTCCTGCACACACTAATAGGAGTCCAACTAAAGAGAAATGCATTGGGATTGAAGTCCTGTGAGGTTGGTGCAATGACAGCTGATGACCATGGAACCCTGAAATGTCAGAAAGCAGTGCACACATGGTGTGAATTTAGGAGATCATGGAAAGCAACTGCTCTCTTGAGACTGTAGTGGGCTGGATATGCTGATAGAGGTGTGTGAACTAAAGCTGGTTTTATTAGGAGACTGTCATAGCCACACAGGAGGGTAAAAAGTTAAGTTTAACAGAACAAAAGGTTAGTGCTGAAAAGGCCTGAGCTAGTAAGGTTAGAAAACAAAAAGTTGGTCTGTCATGTGGCATAGTTAAATAGAGAGTAAAAGAGATGGGGGTCATACATTTGGGGTGTAGAACAGCTGAGATAAAGAGAGGCTTTAAGAAAATATGATCTTTGGAAGAATAAACAGAATAATACAAGTATCCAAGAAGTGTTTGTGCCAGTGTCTACAATAGCAGCTGTAGTTTCTGCAACTTGCCATCCTTTTGTCAGTGACTCATGGTGTGCACTGACAAATTACTTGGCACAGTCCTTTGCCTATTGGTCAGTTCACAAATGAGGCAGCTTTCAGTGCTTCTGCTCAGGTTTGATGAGTGTGTTAGCTTCTAAAACCTTAATGTAGGCATTATAAATACCCATAGTATTGCATTGCTCTAATCTACATTAAAGGGAGGGCTAAAGTTAAAAAAAAAACAAAACAAAACAACCAAACCAGAATTGACTAAATAGTTTGAGTTGTGCATTGTAATGTTTTGTAAAAATAAATGCTCCCCATCTAATTACAAAGAGGATGCAGTTGCTTTAATAACTTGACATACTTTAGTAAAACTGTGTGGTCAATGAACAAAACTGGGGTGTTTTTTTAGTAAAAGAAGTTGGAACTTGTTCTGAGATTCCATACTTGTAAGTAAAGGAAGATATTTTCTGCCACTATGAACTTCACCTAAGTGCATAATGGAAATTTGTTTCTCCTTTTTGAGCCAAGTCTGTCTAGCTGATGCAGTATCAAAGTGGACTGTAACTTTTCATTGAAGTGTTATTAATTTAGTAAACGGGCCATGCTTTCAAATAGAAGAAACAACAGCATTTTTCACTCTCTTTAGGAATCGAAGTCACATTCTATGAGAAGAAATTTTCACATCCTTCATCTGTGAGTGTGAAACCTCAGTGTGCATGAAGTCATCATCTTTATTCTGGAGAAGATTACAGAATGGAAGAGTGAATTCTTACACTACCCTCTGTGGATGCTGTAAAACATTTTTTTTTTTTAGCCATGTACTTTGTTAACATACCTATCACATGAAGGGAATGTTCTCCCCAACATATGACATTTGCCTCCAAGTGCCTCAGTTGAAATACTACTGCTTTTTGTCAAGTAATAACATGGAATTTTGTGGTTTGGTCAGGTAAAAACACATAAAGTAATAATTTCATTCTGCACTTCCTTTCTTAATATAAATCCTGTTACAGGACAAAATGGTGATTTCTGACACGCTGCCTACTGTATAAACTTCAGTTACTGACATGGATGGAAATCCAGAGTACTTCTACTAAAGGGGAAATTTTACCTTTATGAGTTACATAAACTTTAAAGATACCTCCATTACAAAGCAGAAACCATCTTGCCTCATACTGACACCATTTTTGTGCTGTTTACTGAAATCTATGTACCTTTCAACTCCAAAACCATTTGTCTAGTTTAAATTATTTTGCAGTCATTATTCTCTACTTTTACAATGTGTTTTACTTACGTGTCATTTTAGTGCTTGGGAATAACTTTTAAAAATCAAAAGTGGACTGCTAGTTTGGTAACTACTTGTTCTCATATTAACACTTTTCTTGCATATAGTAAGCAATGCATTTGGTTTTATGGTATGTGTTTAGCTACAGAAGAAGAAAATGCTACTTGACTACTTGCATTACAAGGCCATTGAAAACTTCTTTTTTTCTGTTGTCTGTATGGAAGTTAGGAACTCCCTGACAGCATCACAGATTGAGATGAAATACTATTTTCTCTTCAACTTCAGAGAGAGATAATATTCTTCTTTTTTCTTTATTTCCTATCTTGGCTCCTTAGGATTTCTTTTATGTATTAGAAGAGTCAGATTTCTTACAGGTGGAAAGTACAGCCTCTAGTTAATAGGAGTGCAATCTGTGCCTTGCTGTGTGTCTGTAGCACTGAGGTGTTCAAAATTTTATCTGATTGTAGTAATTTGGAGACTTTCTTTTCAGGTGGATTTGTTTTGTTGGTAAATTTTTTTTCCTTTTAATCATTCAGGGATCTTACCAAGTGAGCCTTGTAGTCAGTACATAATCTATGTGTGATAGTAAATCTCTGTAAGGATGATTCCAGTGGTCAGCAGTGCTCTGTGGTGCTGTGCAGGAAGAGATTTGTTATCTGCTCAGTTTTTAGGCTGTTTTGAGATTGTTGTGACAGAGGAGGCCAACGGACAATGTCTTGGTTGCAGCTTTGCTTAAGTGACCTCTTGGTAGGTAGAAAAGTAGTTTCTGTTTTTAAAAACTTGTTACCAAAGCAGCTGTGGGGGACTATTTACCAGTAAGTATCAAACAGGGTATACAATTTGTTGGATCCATGAAGAGCTCAGCCTGTTTCTGAAGGGGAAAGTGTACTCACTGCTTTAGATGGTCTTGTTTCTGAGCCAGTCCATACCATTAGCACACCTGTCCATTCTGTTGAATTTTCAGATTTTAGAATTCATCAATAAAAGTGTATCACAAAAATCTTGGCTCATTGAAACAGTAATTAATTTCCATGGAAGAATTTTTACATAGTAAATACTTTTTAATTAAGTGCTGCCTCTGAAGGTGCCAAAGAAAGGTTGTGTGTTCTGTTGGAGCCTTATTTGTTGTCATGAAACATGCATTTGATGCAGGATTTGGAAGATTTAGTCCTTATTTTTGGGAGCCACACATGACTTCCCTGTTTTTAAGAATGCTTTAGAGATCCAAAAAATAAATTTTACAGTGACTGCAAGTTGGTTTTTAAGTGCTTCGGGAGAAGTCTCTTGAACCAATTGCGTGGAGTGTACAAATACTGTGCAGCCACTTAGAAATCAGAGTGTGGCTCTAAACTCACAAAATGTAGTTTATTTTCCCTTAATTGGTACAGATGTTACACTGTTGATAATGAACTGATCCCATGGCCTTTGCTTCAAAGATTATTTCATTTCTTTTTACTTACATGTGAACTTGATTGTGAGGATATTCCCTGTCAGGCCCGTAACTGTTCCCTGCCGTGGTTCTACTCTGGGGTCCATAACATCACTCTGGAGGTGCTGTTGGTTAGGATTGTATCTCCCAGGTCTTAACAAGGCTTCATCTTGATTTGATAGACCTGGAAGGTACCAGGACAAAGCTGTGAATGCTGGCTTTTCTCTAGGAACTGGAGGTCACTGTTGAAATACTGAGGGTTCTTCACTGATTTTATAGCTTATCTTTCTTCCAAATGTTTGCCAAGTGTGATGGTGTGACATCAGTCAGCAGTGACTGAACCTTTCAAGAGCTGAATCCTTCTGTAGATACAACTTTCATGTAACTGACTTACCATTTGTGAATCCCTGTTTATGGCATTATATATGCATGGAGAAGGAATTATGTTTCCTCAAATAGTGCCTATGGTTGTGTTATGTTGTGTTCCAGCATTCAGCATTTTTTGGTCTTTTACACTACGCAATATTCTCCTGCCAGTTCAGATCTCCATAGTGAGGGTATCCCTGTGCTGTTATACAGAAGTAATTTAGATAACTGTGTGTGTTCAAGTCAGGATTTTGGGGGTTGGAGAAAAGGGTCAGATTCTCTTTGGCTTTCTGCAGTTTCCTAATGATAGTTGTAAGTCCTCACCCCTGTGCTAGGAGGGAACGTACCAGACAAGGACTGTGCCCTGTGGTCATCCAGTAATTAATGCAAGTCATCATCTTCATGCACTGAGTGTCACATTCACATGTTAGCAGACAAAATTCATTTTCTGGCTTCCACCCCCTGGAACTCAGAGACCTGGTTGGTATCTTCTGTTTTCTACTGAGGTAGCTGTTAGGTAGTGTTTACTAGAGATACTGTATTAATGTTACAGTTCTATGGCAAAAGTTAGTTCTGATGTTCTCTTAGATAACACTGAATTAAAAAACCTGTATACAGACAGAAAGGTACTGAAGTTTCATCTCCTGTGTTTGTTTGGTTGGCACATTTTGTGTTTAGAACTCTCTAGTTCACTGGCATTTTTGGTTTCTGCTATTTCTAATCTTATGCATGAGAAGTCCATTCATCCTCCCTGAAAAAATGTTTACACTTTTCATTTTAAATTCTTGAAATAGCTGATATTAAGTCATTGAGTAAACTCTATTGCTGTAGTAACTGAGCAGAAAGTAGCAGAACACATGGTGCTCTTGAAAAATGGTTTTGTCTGTTTCACATAGTTTTAAAATTTGAAGTTGTATAGCTGCAAAGTAGTGGTTTGGGTTTTTGTTTTGGGGGGGTT
>JAWWEV010000172.1:28664066-28694297 GCA_035583235.1 Hafferia zeledoni
TTTGTTTGTTTTTAGTTGGGGGGGTTTTTTGTTTGTTTGTTTTGTTTCTTTTGTTTGGGGTTTTTTTGTAAAATAGGTTTGTGGCTTTGTAATGTTGAAGGTGCTACAGTAGTTTCAATTCATCTGGTATGGAAGCTTCTTAGGTTTCCTGTTGAAATAAAAAATAAATAACTTAAAGCAGTATTTTAAGGATTTGAAATATGCTGTGTGTGCAATCCTGTGCACAAGTCCTTGTATAGCTGTTATACAGAAAATCCAAATCCAGATAAAAGCTCAGGAAATTTGAAGACCTCATTTTAGAGGACTGTTAGCAAGTCTAGAAGTGAAAAGCTCTTTCTGTTGAAACTGTAATCCAGCAATAATAAGTTAGTGCAGTTCTGAATTTCTGATAAAGTTTTGGGTTGGCTGCTGAAAGTCTGTAACTGGTCTGTATTTACTGTTTGGATTGTAACTTTTGTTTGTTGTTGGGTTGGTGAACAGTTTAAATACAGGTTTAGAAAAATGGACTTGAATTTTGATCATTAAACTATATTTTAATGACTGCAAAAGCAAAGTATTGTTGTCATCTCTGTTCATTATTTTTAGAACATTGAGTTAAAGGTTGTAGCATAAAAACTGAATTCTTTTGCTCAAGTTTAACATGTTTAACAAGGCTGTGTTCCTGTTGTATTCCCAAGACTACTCCTTCAAAGGAAAAAAAAAAGGGGTCAAGAAAATGCAAGGTGCCAAACCCAAGAGCCTTCAGAATAGAACACAGGTACTTTCATCATAGTGTGTTTAAATCAAATTGTTCTACAGAGAAAAAAAGAAATAAGTGTTTTACTTGGGGTGGGGCTGTGAAAAATATTGGATAGTTGAGTTGCAGAATTCTGATGGAATTTTGTTGGCTTTTTCATTATTGTCTCCCAAGCCAAAACTTTACATTTGCTTACAGTCATAAAACAAAGACAGTAAACTGAAAATAAGTTCAGAGAGGAACTGTGAAGTTCAAAAATGTTGCAATTTCAGATAATTCATATTTAGGTGGTTTTAAGTGCATTGTTTTTTAGTCCTGTAGCTGTTCAGATACCCTCAGGAATGTTTTTGTCCCCATGGTGGCCCAACAGGCTGGAAGGTGGGTGATGTTCTCACGGAATCTTTAGCCAGTTCTGAATTGTGGGATTGAGCAGGAGTCACTTGTCATGGTTATTACACCCCTTGAGTTCCACAAGCCTTTTACTAAGTTTTTGATTCATCTTTTGAAATATAAAATTATAATACTGCCCCTTTGGATTATTTTTGAAGTTAATGCAGCATTTAAGCAGTATGATTGCTTTGAACTTTCTAGCCAATATCTCTGTCAGAAAGAGGTGGGGATGTTTTTTAAGGTAACATTTATTGTGGTTGCTGGTATAGCTGACTGAACTGCAGGTTCAGTCAGGATCTTTCCTGAGTTTCAGTAGCCATTAAAAAATAAATGCTTATAAGGTCATCTTCCTGAGTTTTTATTTATTGTTTTTAGCTTTTATTTAAACATTGTGCATTCAGACAAGGAAAAGCTTATGTGTACCTGCACTGTTTTCATCATTTTTCCTTAGGTTTCATGATTTTAATCAACAGGAAACTCAGATGACTTGTAACAAAACCCCATACTACTGTCAGGTACTATTTCCCGTTCATGATCTTTGAAGGTCCTAGGAGAGGCACAGTGTAAACTGGATTATTTTATTAAGTAGTTTATACAGGTGATACTGGGTTTTGGAGAAGAGAAGGTGTTCTTGTAAATAGGCCTTGTATTCACATTGGTTTATTATTACAGACATTCCAAACCCCAAAAAGTGTTACCTTTACAACAGCAGCAAGAGAGGTTTCATCGGAAAGGGGTGCTGTTACCACTTGTACTTGGCAGCAGTGCCATGGGCAGAGCCTGCCTTGGATGTCAGGAATGGTGGTGCCAGCTTAGCACAGAGTCAGGAACAGGGGAACGTGTGGTTCCAAGCATCAGTTTCAAGTGTGGGACCATGTCCTTCCATTCAATAAGCTGAGTAATGTAACACGAGGAACATTTCCATGGGATGCATTTTTGTCTTCAAACCTCCCACAGACAACAGAGAACAAAGCAAATTGTGAGCAAGGGACAGGAACAACCTGAGCTGTGGGTAGACAACAAGGCTTGTTGTCTCACAGTCTGGTCAGAACTCCTGTGCAGAGCTGCTGCTGCCTCAGCCTGTGCTGCTGCCTGCAGGAGTCAGTAATCCAGTGCTGGACACGTGCTCTTACGGGTGCACTATCCTTTTGCAGTTTTTGTATCACTTGCCACTTCATCAGAATTCAAACTGTTGGGGGATCCTGAAGGCCTTCCATACAAGCATAGAGTTCCTTTGGATTCGCTGGCCCTTTGTTTGGCTATCTTTGCCTTTTTAAAAGTCTAAAAATTATATCAAGCTTTAATGAAGGAGTCACATGCTCTTTCAGTGGGGGATGCTGTGACTGAACACATCAGTGAATCACAGTATAATTCTAGGGATTTCCTCTTCTCCCATACCAGTTCCCAGCATGTTTGCATTTTGGGTCACTGGAAATGGATTGTTTTGTACTTTGCAATAGGAAACTACAGCTATTCAGACAGCTCTTCAAGCACCTCTTGAATCCAAGAATCATATGATCCTGCTCCTGTCCTGAGTTGTTTGGCTGCTTTGATGCAGTTTGGAACTCCTGTGAAGGAAGCTGCTGATTCTTGCTGATTTTATTTCATTTTCTTTATTTTGATATGTGAAGTCTTCAGTTTCCTTGGTTCAGTCTAGTGACTTGGAGTCAAATCTGAAGTGACAACTGTTGACCAACTTACAACCTGGAAGCTTTTAACTACTTACACAAACCTAGGGTTGCACAAAATAAGGACCACTGCTTTTGTCTTCAACAGTGTTTCTTTGTGGTGTCATCAGAGTTTGTGTGTACTATGGAAAATCCTGTCTTGGATTGAAATACTGTGTAAGCCTTGTCGTGATGAGTTCAAAATACAAATTCTGGCCTTATTAAAAGTGTGGCTATGTTAAGTAAAATAAATAAATTAAAAGGCAGCCTGCTGGCAACTGGACTAGTGCTACAAAAAGTTGTTTTACTTGCAGCTATCTTAGTCATGCCATGGCTTTATACAAGCACTTACAGTGGATCTTCAGGGCTGTGGGGAACAAAGCAGTGGGATACTCAAGGCTGAGTGGACAGTTCACATGTATGTCTGGTACAGCAACAATTCAGGGATAACCTTTACTGAAAAGAAAATAGGGTTTGGGAGCAATTTCTGTTAGACATGCAGGAAGGTGATGAATTCTGCTTATTTGGTATGTTTTCCTAGGTTTTAATCAAGGCAATAACACTCAGGGTTTCAGCACCTGGGAGTTTGCTTTGAAGACTGCATGCAATAATTTTCAGTCCTAGGCTCTGCACTTGGTGATTTTTAAATTTTCCCAGAGTTAAGTAACTTAAGCTATAATATGTATTTCAAAGGGGTGTAGTTTTTAGACTTATCATTCCTGGTAAGTTACTTAAAAAGTTAAATCACTTGTTGTTGCAGTATAACAGAATGCCACAAATAGTTAATGCTTAGCTTGTAGTGATTTGTTTTAGAAAATGTTGGCATTTTTAATAAGACTAATATATTTCGATTAAAAAAAACAGAAAGGCTTTTTGAAGTCAAATGTGCAGTTCCTTTAATCTGAAAGAGTGTTATGAGTCTTTTCTTTCTCTAGATGACTCCTGATTTCTCTAGATGAAGTCTAAAAATAAAAAGGTAAATTTTCTAACAAGTCATCCTGGAGTAACAGGAATAAAGAGGAAAGTAAATTACTGTCACTTTCTTTTCTCCATCCAGTATCATGGTCAGCATCAGCTGTAATACAGTTACAAGTGACTTACAATAGCTAATGTAAGAATAATGAAAGCCCTTAAACTGAATTTTCAGGACCTAAAGAAGTTTACATAGGAAGCAGTGTTGACACCCTGTGGCTGTACCAACTGAGGGCAGCCTAACAGAGGAGAAAAGGATTTTATTTGTTCAGTACCCATGAAAAATGGGAAACAAAGTTTTGTAGCTTTTTTCAAATATAATGTTGAAAAAGTCCTTCCCATTTGAAATGAATATTTCAGTGTCATTTTTTTGGTGTTTTTCAAAACCAGTTCTGTAAATTAACTTTAGTGATGCAGATTCTTACTGATTTTTCTCGACAAGAAATTACTACATAAATTTACAGTATTACAATGTATTACACTGTGTTGATGTTATGTTTTCTGGTTGGGTTTTTTTTCCCCCCCTCTGGAAGAAAGTTCCTATAGAAAGGAAATAGGAGCCAAACTCTGAAATCTAAAATAAGGACTAAAAGCTTTTCATTTGCTTTTCTACCCTTTGAGATGCCAGAAGCAATTTCCTCTTGAAGCTGACTTCCTTTCTGGAAGTGATTTTCGTCTCCAACCATGTTGAGGCTCTTTTCTCATTCTTTCATTCTGACTAACTTGCTTTTTTCCCCTCTGACTTTCTACCGCAGTTGGGAACTTCTGGAGGTAAGTAATGACAGACAAGTTTCTCTCTAACTTTCTTTTTCAGTTCTTCTTCCCCCCCTCCTGCCCCCCCTCACCCAGTCAGTCTAGAAGGACAAACAAAGCACTGTTGGTGTCCTCTGCAAGAGAGCACTGATAGGGGCTGGCTGTAAATTGACGTGGCATGGAAAATGTTTGCTAGTTTGGAGCAGCTCTAATGTTGCTGCGAAATAAGGGCTCCTCTTAACCAAGTTTGTAGCTTGAAATCACCATGGGCTTACTCGTTCTGTATTAAAAATGAATGGAAAGTACCTTCACTTTTCCGTCTGGGAACTGGACTTTTTCTGTATTTGGATTTACAGCGTATAGAAAACAAAATCAAAGGGAATTATTTGGTTACCTCTTTTTGTTGTTTTTTTTTTTTTCCCCTGTAGTAAGAGCGACAGATCTTGCTGCTCCCCCCACCTTTTCCTGCAACTTAATCATTTGCAGATCTTGCCATGGGGTGCGGACTGAGGAAACTGGAAGACCCAGATGACAGCAGCCCTGGAAAAATCTTTTCTACACTGAAGAGACCCCAGGTTGAAACAAAGACGGATTCTGCTTATGAATATGTACTGCTGGATTTTACTTTAGAAGGTATTTTTGTGTGTTGTATGTTTACTATTCTGAGATAAGAAGGACCGGGATTTAACTGAGCTCTGTCTTGTTTGACTTACAGTAAATCTTAGATACTTTTAGCAAAGCTTGCCAAAATGTAAGACTTTTATTTTGAAACACGAGTCATGACGAAGGTCCTCACTTATATAAAATTACAGTGGAAACTACCAAAGTATTTTTAACAACCAATCCCTCCAAATTACACAACTGTCCTTGTTAAGGAAGCTGGCTAAAACTGTGAGAGATTTTCCTGGTTTCCTGTGAGTCAGATACTGCTCACTTTGAATAATGGTTGTCTGAATTCAGTGTGACAGTTCAGAAAATACACTGTGCCTGAGCCTTAATTGAATAACAATTTTTTTTAAATGCACTCAACTTCTGAAAAGAGGCTGTCATTGTCCTTGTTACTTTATGCAGAAGTAAGTCTGTTCCTTCGTTGTATACCAGAAGTAACTTCCCCTCTTACGCCCACCCACCCCAGACTCTTGGTCGATATTTCTGTAAGGCTCTCAGAGTTTCATCTTACTATTTTTTCCCCAAGTGCTTTACTTGTACTTGTTGAATAGTCTTTTGAAATCGTGACTGAAATGAAACAAAATCTGTATGCATAGCTGGAGGCAGACAGTGCTCTGTGGGATACTTCCTTCCCGAGGGTGTCCCGTCTCTAACAGAGCAACTCCCTGTTCCACTGAGTTGAAAACATAAACAAGCCCAGATGGCTGCCCTCGCAGAACAGGCAGCTCAGTTTTGCAGTCACTTCATAGTAACTTGCATTTTAGAGCAGTCCAGTCTACTGGAAATGCTTAATAACAAAGAGTTTAAGTAAACGGAGTTATTAGAAGGGCTTGATAAAGGAAGTGTAAGTACAGGGCTTACTGCAATTTCAGGAACTTTTTTATAAACAAAATTTGGCTTCTGCTTAGTTTTATCTCTGGTTTAAAGGACTGTAGTAATATTTTATTTAAAATATAGCAGTCTTTTCATTGAAAAACTGCAAGATATTACTAGAAGACATATTCTACTAGGCTATAGTACTTGAAATCCAACTGTATTTGTTCTGTTTATTTACACAAAGCTTCTTCCTGACTTGTTCCTTTTGAAGGAACAAAACTCGTAGTAGTGGAAATACACTGGAAATAAAGCTGGGCTGCTTCATGCACACATGGATTACCTCCTCCTAATCTACTGATAATACAAAGGGTCTTTTTTTTAACTTGAAGAACATTTAGTATTCTTAAATAACCTGTGTTCTGGATACTTCTCCTGTGTTTTCAAGTCACGGTTTCTGAAAATGTTGTGTAAGGGACTTGTTGTAAAGGTGTTTGGGACTTTTTAAGTAAAAACATGTCAAACAACTGCAAATAAAGGTGCATCTCTTTGTTTTAATAACCTAGCAGTAAAGATAAATTTTCTCCTGTTTAGTCTGATATTCAGAAATGCTGAGCTTCCGTGACCTACTGTGGAGTTCTGTAAATGAGATCTGTTTCAGATAGTTGCCCAGCTTTTTTTAGGTTTCTGACTGTAAGCAAGTGGATTTGTAACCACAGGTGTCTTTCTGTTGGATAGTCCTAGCTGTATATGTACATGACCCTAAAATATCCTTTGTTTGGAGTCTCTCTCCTTTTTAGAGCTAAGATAATGAATACTGAAAAAAAAAATTACGTATACACTGTCTTGGAGGCATTTCTGAATTCTGAGTGCTTCTGAAATGTGGGGATTGGCTAAAGTACTGTGGAAAATGTTGGGCTCTTTTTTTTTTTTCTTCGGTTTAACTTGCTCGTGTACTTGTTGCTACTTGAATATCCTTTGGCTAAATGAAACCTCAGTGAGATCCTTCTATCACTTCAGACCAAAGTTTTGACTCCGCTGTCAAGTTGTGTTGTATCTTCATGGCATTTATTCTATGTCTTGCCAATTTTCAGAGCAAGGTCTTCCCCGACAAAGATTTCTGTTTGCCTGAGTGATTTGTGCCACTGGATCTTGCTCTTAGTAAAACAGAGAATCAGTATTTAATAGTCTAAGATCCTGCAGTGAGCTGTGTCCTGCATCAAGTTAAAGTAGTGCAAGCAAAATTGTGTCACTTGAGTTCATTTTGCCTTATTCTGTGCTTTGTCAAGGATATGCTGTGTGAAGTAGAAATGAACCTGCTGGAAAGACTTTCAGCAGTCCCAGATCTCCCAAGCCACAATGCAGATTAGGTCAACCATGCTGTAGCCTAAATTTGCTGGCTGGAGTCCTTGTGCTTCTTAACTAGTTATTAACAGTGCACTGAACCTTGGCTTCTTCCCTTCTAGTCCCCAAAATTTTCCCATCCCTACTGTAAAAGTTGGCTTTGAGTTCCATGGAGGATGATCTGTGTCAGGAGAGTCCCAAGGAAGAAATGCCTATCAGTGATTGTAAATTCTGAGGTCTCAATCCTGAGGCATATCTCAGTTACAAAAACACAGATGCTGTTTTTTCAGGTCATTTTAACCAGAAAATAGCAATAGTTTAAATATTCCTACTGAAGCAGAATGCTTATGCTTTGTCCACAACCCTCCTAACAGGGAAAAGAAGGAACATTGATGCAGCCCACTAAGATGACAAGCTGTAAAGTTCTTGTCACTCTGAATAACAGTATGAATATGTATGAAATAGCTGGTTTGTTGTCATCTTCAGTATCCTGTGTCAGAATCTTACCATGCAGCTGCCGAGTTAGCTGTAGTTCTGGTGTTGGTTAAAGTGTTTTGGCTACCTGTTGACAGCACATCAGGAAGGAAAACTTGGTTAATGAAAAAGGCTCAAGACATTTGCACAATCAGTGAAGTGATGATCATGTTGCATCATTCCTGCTTTTTTGGCTTGTGGGCTGTGGAGCAGTTATTTCTCAATATGTGTCTCCTGGATTTACTGAGTGGATCGTGGGATTGAGGTATTGCCAAGGGCAAAATATCATCCCTTTACAAAAGACGATGAAAACTTTGGCAAACCTGTGCTGGCATAATCACTCCTCTGTTGCTGTCTGTGTATGAATGTTGATTTCCTGCTCTCCGAGAGCATCCACAGTTCCAGTTGTACTTGAGAGGAATGGGAATTACTGCCCCATGGGGAGAGGCTGAGGGAGCTGGGGGTGTTTAGCCTGGACAAGAGGAGGCTCAGAGGTGACCTCATCACTGTCTAGAACTACCTGGAGGGAAGTTCTGGCCAGGTGGGGGTTGGTCTCTTCTCCCAGGCACTCAGCAATAGGACAAGGGGGCACGATGGGCTCAAACTCTGCCAGGGGAAATTTAAGTTGGAGATCAGAAAAAAATTCTTTCCAGAGAGAGCAATCAGACATTGGAATGGGCTGCCCAGAGAGGTGGTGGCTTCCCCATACCTGGAGGTTTTTAACCTGAGATTGAACGTGGCACTGAGTGCCATGATCTGGTAAATGGACTGGAGTTGAACCGAGGGTTGGACTTGATGATCTCGGAGGTCTTTTCCAACCCAATCCATTCTATGGTTCTATGATCAGACTGACTGTAGCAGAACAGATCATCTGTTACCACTGTGGAATCTTTTTTCTCTGTGCAGCAGCTGTGGATCAGACTGTTCAAAAAAGGTTCTCCAGAAAGTTTTGCTTTTACCTGTGCTGCTTTCCCCAATAGCTGTGTATTACCTGGGTGTGGCCCATTGATGCCGGCACACACTGAGGGATCCTCCTCAGAAATTACACACCCCAAAGCTTACTTAGGTGATGTGTACTTGGGCTTACTGGGGCTATGTAAAAATGTCAACTTACGTTTCACAGACCACTTCTAAGGGAAAAAACATCAAGAGAAATTAATTGTTGTAGGCTTAAATCTGTTACACAGGAACTTACCTCAAAACTAGGGTGAAGAATGCTGCATCAGTATGTTTAAGGCTTTGGCTGGATGAAATAATTGCTTTAAGCTCAGCCCTGTTGTGTGTTTAGATGTTAATTCAGCTTTTAAATCAGCTTGGCAAACCTAGAGCAAACAGAAAATGTTGCCAAGTATGTTAAAAATAGATCATACTAAGTTGTAAAAATAGTTACTTCAAGTAGTTGAATGCAGTTGAATCTGTAAATAATCCACTTTTTCTTGCATTGATAGAACTGTAGCTTTTTAGTAAATGCCTTTGGGTAGGTTTTGCGTGATTTACATAAAAGGACTTCACCTATGATATATATATATGGATATACACAGTCTCACGTGCTTCTCTTCTGTTTTCCATGCTTTTAGCTTCCTCAAATCCAGAAGTTATCAAGATCAGTTCTGTGCTGGATATCGCACCTCAGGTGGAAGAGTATTACAGCAAAGGATACGTTGTAGGAGCTGTTCATCCCATCATGCTGCCAATTGGGCGGAGAAGGAGTTTCCCTGCAAGTCACATGTATCGAGTGGTACTTTCACGATTAAAATTAAGGTAACAGGGAAATAATTTGAATATACTCACCCATTACTTAAGCCATTTGTAGGTGGATTGCTCAACATGGATAACTTGTTATCAGCTTGAAATGAGTGCCTCAGAGAATCAAAGTAACTGTTCCTTGTCTGGAAAGGTGAGCAAGTTAATAATGTTTTGTAATCAAAGCTAAGCACATGATAGGCAAATGTTTACTTTCCCTTAGTAAATGGCCAGAAGTGTAATAAAGTGTAAAATCCAAAGTGTAATATCATCTGTCTTAGAACCTACAGGAAAGAAAAGATTAACCAAAACAATAGGAGAGTAATAAGCTGTTCTAAATTATTTGGTGTCTGCTTTTCCTTTGTTTTCAAAATGTCTGTGTTTTCACTTTTCCCAGGGAAAAATAACATGTAATTTGTGAATTGGCTTGTCAGGGACAGCTTGGGGTTTTTCTTAATAAGGAGAAGGAGACAATCATTCTCTGATCAGGGGTCTGGCGTCTCCCTCAGTGTCAAAACCAAGCTTTTGTAAGAGTTTGTTCCAGCTCCATGGTCTTGTTTTATTACTCCTATTTTCACTGTCTTATAATCACCATGTGATCATAAAGAACATGCACAAAGGAATGTTACCTTTAGTTCCTTTGAAGGCAAGGAATATAACCTGTTGTTCTTTGAAAAGCTAGAAAAGCAAATTTCTTACTGTATTAAAAGCTGTTGTGCTTCCCCTTTTCTCCTGAGTCCTTATGTGAAAGTTTCTTTCATTTATTTGGAGGACTGGAAGAGTATGAATTGGAACCTGCCCCCCCTGCCACTCCAGAAATGCTTCTATATAATGTGTTTGTTTGAGGGAACTTCTGAGACCCTTTGCTTAAACAGGTGTTTTCCAGCAGCTCATACAGCTTAACCTCTGAGTTCATCTGCAAACAAGGTGAATGTTTTTCATGTGGGCGAAAGCCTGAGTAGGAAAGGATGCTGCTCTCTGGAGCTGAGGCTCCTGAGAGCTCCCACAAGTCGCCTTAACCCTGTAGGTGTGGCATCCTTACGAAGTTGTTGTTGGAACCTTTAGCCTTTGAATAGGTGAATGATGAGACCAGCCTATGTGTGAAAATGTTTGTGTAGATTCCCAGTTTCCTATGCAGGTGTCACATGTACTTGTGTTGGTCTTGCTGTAGGCAAATAGGCCTTCCCTGACTCCTGTATGGAAAGTAACCTTTTATATTTCAGTGTGTCTCATTGATGTTTCCTTCTAATTCAAATGATTATGTGAATGAAGCATCAGATAAAATCCTGTTGTATTATTGATGTACACTAAATATGTCTGAGTAATAATCCAACTGCCTTTAGATGAAACATGATCAGTGCTATTCTATAACTGTAAATGGAAGTTGGAGCTTGTCACTTCTTAATTCTGAGAGATGTAAACATTATCTAGCTCTCAGTAATTTTTTGTGCATTGTATTTCTAGTATTTTCCCTGTTTTCATATGACAGCTGCAACTCCACTTTAGTTACAAAAACTAAGCAGCAGCATGTTAAGTGTAAAAGAACCATTTCTATTCATAGTGTTTTCTCCAGAACTGAACTTGTTTTGTGCTCACTAAGTTTATAGTTTAAATTTGTATTCTTTGCACTATCAGAGACTTTTGCATTTATTTATTACAAAAGCAGAGCTGTTCATCAGTAAAGCTCAATTTCCAAAAGATGCCTATGGATAACCTTCAGATGAAATGCCTGTTAACTATTCATATTCTTACCATGGCATTGTAACACATAATATCTGTCACTCTGTATAAGAAACAGAACAAAACACCAAAACCCACTGAGTTCTAAAAAGTATGAAGAAGCATTGTCAGAATTCCCTAACTATTCCAAAAGAAAAGGATTCTATATGCCAGCCTTTGCCCAAGTTAGCAGCAAACCCCTGACAAAGACTGCTTTCTTTCTGTTCCAGCCAGAAACACGCAGCACCCAGAGGACAAAGGCACCCCAGGCTGGTGATTGAGGAATGTCCTTTAATGTATGAAACACTGACAAATGAGGCAGTGAAAGAACTGTTAGAAAAGGTAATGGAGGCTTTTTCCAACTTCTCTGACTTTTGTTGCTGTCATATGTGTAAGTTATATTCAGTAATTTTTATGGGTTTAGTTTTGTGTTTATTTCATAGGAGCTACAAAGTGAAAAGTGTTCTTTTTATTCACTAGTTGATTTTTCTAAAGTGAGACTTAGTATTGATCCCTGTGAAGCTTTGGGAGACTGGCTGGTGATGCCACTGGAAGCAGAATCAGGCCCAAACTCAGTCATTCTTTATGAAATGCTTGTATGCCATGGAAAGAAGTAGTGGAAAAGGGATATTGGAGGTCTTTAATCATAGTTGAAATTATCAGAATTGTTTAAATTTTCTAAATGGCTTGTTTTGACTTTGTCAGGCATTTCAAATTTAAAGTGTGATTCCATTACACACTCACACAATATGCCTGTTGCCAGGTTAGTGGTGTAGAGTACCAAAGATTGCAAGGAAGAGCACCCCTGAAATGAGCAGTGATGCTGTCTTAGTGTATCTGGTACAGAAGTAGTATGGGAGAATAATTTGCTTTTAAAATGTTCTCAGTGTTTTAAAAAAATTAATCCAGTAAAAAATTGCTACTATTTTTTAAAGATCTGAAACAATAGGATTTTGTGGCATTTCAGGGAAAAGATGATCATATTGCCTGTTTATTCTCTATGTTGCTTGTTAAATGTAAAATTACTCTGGTTGTGAAGCAGCAACAGGTCTGTATAATCAGAGACTGGCATATTGTATGATTGCTGTACATACATGGTGGTAGTAGAGAGTAACACTTCAGTCTATCGTGGTACCAAAAAGGGGTTGTTGTACCATCAGCTGTTTGATTGTTATCACATTGATAATTGACAATCCAGTACTTCTCAAGTGATTTCTTCTTGCTGCATTGAGGCTTCTGTATTTACCTGGGAAGACTTTCCTTCATAGAAGCTTGTGGAATCACCTTCCTAAATGTCAGCATTCCATATCCCAGAAAAAAACCAAACTCCAAGAACAGGCACATCCCACAGGTGGCACAGATGTTACAGTTGTATACTAAGACTTCAGTGCAGAGAAAGACATGCCACTGGCTGAAGGAGTTGAGGGCTTCCATTTTCTTCCAGCTCTCTCCTTTCTCTGCTCCTTCACTGTTCTCAGTAATAATGAAGCTGAGTAGCCTCAAAGGGAACTGGGGGGTAATGAATCATGGCACATGACAGATATTTCTGTGGTGTTGGAGGTCAGTATTTTTAGTACAACTGGTATCACATGTTTAAAGCAACAATACTAGTTATTGCTCCACTATAATGCTTGTCACTGCAACACAGTAAATAAAATACTTCAGGTTTGCTCTAAATGAAGGACTTTGTATGCCCTGAAGTCAGTGCCAGTGCTGGCCACCTTTCTTGGCCCAACTCCAGAGACATGCTGGAAAACTTCCATTTGCTTTGAGCCATGGGCAGTGTTAAAGACAAGCCATCCTTCTGTACTTCACTGTTAGGCCTTCAGAAGAAAAAGTTCCATGCAATTCTAAAATGACTTTGCAGCTACATTTCTGTTGTGTTACAGGTTAATGAATCTGCCAAAAGAGGAAAGAAGTTTGTGGGATTTGTAACACAGCCTTTTCCTCAGCCTAAAGCCTGTAATGGAACGAGCACAGATGGAAGTGCAGAGCTGGAAGCAACGCTGGGCAGAAGGAACAGGGACCACAGAAGAGACAATTTTGATGAAAACTATAAAAACTGGAATGAGGGTACATTGAGTGGTCACTCCTCTGAGAGTGGGATAGAGGAGGAAATGCAAGGAGAAAGCAGACTATTGGAAGATTCGGATTTCCAGTTTGGAAAAGAAGTCAGCCCTTCTAAACCACAAAAAGGAGATGGTAATAAATGTTGCTTATTTATTGTTAAGGTGTTGGAAAAAATAGAGCTGTTTATCAAACACTGGCTTTGGATGCTGCCTCTATATATGAATATACAAATGCATGTGTATTTCTAAAAAAAAGTTGCCAGTTAAAAAAGTGGAAGAAATTTTTACCTTCTACTCTGTGTATGCAAACTGTGGTAACATATTAAAATAATTCAGTTTTCACGTCAAATATTATAAATGTACTGTCAGAATTCTAGTTTGTAATTTTAAAAAAAAGGGAAAACCACAAATCAAAGCCCCAGAATTGCCCACAATCTAATTCTGACTTGAAATGTGGTACAAACAGGTAGCTTTGTGGTTAATATGTGTATACAAATACATGGCAGTAACAGTCTTTTATCTTAGAAGGACGAAATTGTTGTAAAACCTTTTCCTAGATGCATATTGTTTTTTGTACTTAATATTAAATCATAAACCTGTAATGGATTTCCAAGAATATATTGATTCCAGTTGTGCCTGTTTCAAAGCTGACAGAGAAGCCCCTTCCAGCCAGAGCTGTAATTTTACATTCTTCTGGCCAACTCACATAATGTACAGCAAACAAATCCGTTCATAATGGATTCTTTCTGGTTAATGTGCCTTCAAGAAGCATCCTGAAAGAGGCCACTTAAATTAATGCATTGACCATGAAATCAAAGACGATAATTGTTACAAAATGAATCTGTTAGAGAAAAGTAAGCATTAGAAGTATAGGAAGAGAAAGTATAATTGAAAATGTTGGTGGAGTGGCAGACAACTTAAGCTGTAGAAGAAATGAGATGCTTAGTATGATGTGTGTGAAAGATTGCCTGCAACACTGACTGCTGGTACTCGAGCTCTAAGTCTTGGCTGCTGAGAGGAGAAGGTGTAAAGGAAGCAGTAAAATGAAGCATGAGAACTAAGCAAGGCAGCATTGTGTGGAAAGCAGGCAGCGTGAGACTTTCATGTCAGGCTGCATTTTGATATAATAGGTTCTTCCCTGATGGGCCAGAAATGTTCTATTTGCCCTCAAAAGCAACATTTTCACTTCCCTGCTGAGAGTAAAGCAGCAGTTTGTAGACTGTCATAAGAATGATGCCAAGCAAAGAGATGATCGGTGTCCCTCTTAGTTTTAACACCTGAGTAAAAGCAGTTCTCTCACAAGTGAGCCTTTATAGCATAATCTCTTAAAGCTCAACTCTTTCCATACAGCTTGAAATAGCAGGTTTGGTAAATGTGGCAATATAGAAGTCCCACAAGGAAAGAGCAGGAAACTCCTGGTTCTGTTCAGGAGTATTGTTTGTGCGGACTGGTGTGAGCAGGTGGGTTGGCAGCCAGTGCATCCCCTGCAGCAGTTTCTAGACTGTCATAGGAACGATGCTAAGCAGGTGTTCCCAGGAAACTTCTCAAAGCTTCAGAGAGGAGATGCCAGGCCTCTCTGTACTAGTCAAATAATAAAGTCACTGGAGTTCACAAGGCTGAGCTTCTGGAAACTTAACGTTTCTTGGTATATGTTGTATGTAATCATTATTTCAAAGAAGTACTGATGTGAATTTTCAAAGGGCTTTACACCTGTGCAAGTATGTCCTGCCATGTCAGCGTGCTGTTTTCATTAACCTCTGCTCAAAAGAAGCAGAACTATGTCCAAGTTCCAGATTTTGGGGTCATAACATACGAATTTTTACTATTACATCACTTTTTGTCTTATTCTATTGAATTTTGATTTTAATACACAGCTTGGAAACTTCTGTTAGACATGAGCAATTGAATAGTTGTATTGGGAAATATTTTTTTTTAAGAGTAAGTGTAAGAAGTGATCTCACTTTAGTATAAGGGAAAGTAAATTAAGTTTTGTCAGGATAAGTGCATTTATAACCACCTGTGGAGGGGATGAAATAATATTATGTAGCAAGGAGAGTCATCTCTTACTGCAAGTTCAAACTTTAGTTCTGCATTTAGTCTACCTTATTCCAGGCACCTGCTGTCACTTGCAGTGGGTGTGGTAACACCTCTCAGGACAGAGGGGTTCTCCCAGGTGCTGGTTCAGATTACTTGTGCTACAAATCATCCTTTGGAAATCTCTCTGTTTCTGGAGCCTGGAGGGACTTGCTTCTTATGTGGGGTCATCTAAGCCAAGTTCCTTTGTGTTGGCAGTGTGAATACTTCGGTGTTTAGAGGTTGTTTTTTATTGATGAGGCTGCTCAGCAGTGTTAGATCACCTGGGAACATTTTTGGGCAACTGCTTTGTGTTATTTCCCCACAGCAGTGAAACACGAGTGTGTTTGTGGAACACATTTATTTAGCTCGGACTTAATAACTTGCACCAGTGATTCCCTAAAATGCTGTGGATCTGTGAATTTTAGTTTTTGATGAATGCCTGTTTGTGACTGGGTTTATAACAGTGGTGTATTAATACCTACATATAAAATGATTTGAGGATATGTAGGTTTTGTATGTTTAACTTGAACAACCACCAGTAACTACTGAGAAACCCCAGCAGTCAACTAATTATACCACTACTTAAATAACCTTCAGAAAAATAATAGGTAAAAATCAAGACATGCCTTATATTTGCAAACTTACATCTTTAGTTATTATAATTTCAAATATTTGTAGCCAGAAGTTCTCAGAGTGGCAGAAATTAAACCTGTTTCCAGTGGTTTCTTCTTAGCTCTTGTGTGTATCTTCTTTATGCAAAGCCCACCTACCTAAAGGTCCAGTGGCAGCCCAACTGCACTAAGTTCACATTTTCCTCATATACCAAAGTGTGTCTCCCTCACACCTTGTCCTGAGTGTGTCTGGGCCTCAGGCAGAGTCCAGTCATGTCAAGAAACAATTTTTAAAACTGTTGCTTACAATGAGAAAATTGTTGAATTAAGAGATTAATAATATTATTAATTGTGGAGCACTATCCTTCAGAGGTTCATTTTTCTTCCTTTCTCTTTTCTTAGACAAACTGTATGCAGTCTTCAATGTTTTTGATGATGATTCCACCTGCTGGACCTATCACGAGGGTGTGTTGTCTATGAAAGTAACCAGGAAGGGGCCAGTTGTCAGCACTCTGGAAGCAGACTGGCTAGAATTAACTACATTTTATTATAAACAAGGATTGTCCTTAGTCGATTCTTTTGTACACTGGGAAACTTCTAAAGGTGAGTACTGTCTCAGAATATCATGAGGTTTTTAGTTGTTTATGTAGAACTGCATAACTTCAAGAAAAATAAGATGTTTTGCTTCTTGGTATGAAGGTCAATGTGTAAACATGTCCAGATAGTCTATTGTGAATTTGTAGAATGTGATAGCTAAAAAGGGAATAATTGGTTTTCTGGCCAGTTACAGAATTAAGTAATGGAAATTTCTGCTTTGTTTTGTCAAATTGAGAATTTCCAAAGCAGGAAACTAGTGTAGCTTCTTCAGCTCTTTGCTGGGCTTAAAAATTCTTTCCAAAACATGAAACAGCATTGGAATTGGCTTTTCTGGTCGGATATGGACATATGTAAGGGTTGAGAAACCTGTTTTTGTCCTTGCATTTGGCTGTGGGCAGATCCTCCAGGACTTGTTCACACAGCTTGGAGAGAGGCCCTCCCTGGTCCCTCCTGCTTCCTGTGCTCTCCTGCAGGAATCTGCCGACTCCATTGACAGCCAAACTGATACAATAGAGCTCTAGGCCACAGGGGTTTCAAATTTACTTCTTCATTCTGCCAGTGTCAGTTTTATACCCAGTTTTCCTCTGGAAAGATCCTGCAAGCTCTGTGAGTTCCCAGCTTTCATCCCTGTGATGAGCAGAGCTCAGCGCTGGTGTCAGCAGTGCCACTGCTGGGCAGGCCCCTGCACACCCTGCTGAGCCCAAAGTCCTGCCCTGGGGCAGAGCTGGGGGCAGAGCTTGTACCACTGCTGACAGCAGAGACAGCTCTTGGCTGGCCCGAGTGTCTGGAACTGTGAAACTGTTGGTGGTAAAAATATGTAATTAAGAGATTCATTTCCATTTGAACTGAATTGCCTGGAAGCCAGAAATAGTGTTGCAAAAGTAATCAGAAGCTTCTGTTGTGCTTGAAAAAATGTGAGGAGAATGGTAGTACCCTCGTGTTAGGTACAGACCAAGACAAACTGACCCAATTAATGCATTCTGAAACTAATAACTATTTAACAAATGTTGTTTGATGTTGTTTGAAACCTGGACTTCTGCAAGGTGCTGCTTTGGTTGAATTTGTACATGTCTTGCTTGTACAAAGTTTCAACTTGTTGGTGTTGCTTTTCAATGAATTGTGGCAGTTAAGTGCAAGCAGGCAAAACAAAGGGCTGCAGTGGGGAAAAGTCTTTGTAAAACGTTGGTTGAAAAGGTTTCAGGGCCCTTAAACAGTTCTTGCAATGCTCAGGCTGGTGATCAAGAGCTTTAGATAATTAATGTGTTAAAGTGGCTTTCCTAAGTCATTTTGTCTGCCTCTTACATGAATTATACAAGGAGGGTAAAGTCACTGGGACTTTGAGTAGTTGTTTTATTTACTGTGCCTTATGCTTTTTATATGATAATTCTGATTTAAAATAATATGCATTCATCTCCTTTGCAAGGCAGAGCTTAAATTGAATAAAAAATGTAAAACAAACTGTAAAAGCTAAATTATGTGGGCCCTTCAAAAACAAAACCCTGAAACAGTGACAGCTCCTCAGTTTTCATTGCTCTCTGTAGTTTTGAGCATGAATTGGTGTTTCTGTAGCTGTACCATAAAATAAATTTAGTGACTGTCAGAGGCACAGAAGCTCCTCACAGAAATGTGCCTCGGATGGAATTTGGCAGCTGCTCTCTCAAACTGCATGTTTTGTGCACATAAACAGTCTAATGACACAGTTCCAAAGTCATCTTTTTTGCTCTGAAATTATTATTCCTATTTATTCAAGTCAGTGGAAGAAGAAAATTTCCTTGGGGGGCGAGTAGAGGTGAGAATTCAAACTCCTGATTTTCAATACAGACTTTTTTAGAGCTGGAAAAGAGCTCTCTGGAGATCTGTTGCAGTTCACCGAGGGGTGGCTTTGGCAGCTGTTGAAATTAATCTTTGCAGCTGTTGTCCAACAACAGTTCCACAGTCTTCCCATTCCCCACACAGAGAAGATCTGCCTGCTCTTCTCTGTGTAACTACCCCATCTTTAATACCCAGGCAATAACACACTTTCTCCAGTATTGGAGAGGATTTAAGTCTCCTATTCTGTGGATTACATCATTTTACTGTACAAATGTAGTTTAAATTTGTCAGCTGTCAAGGTACATCTCCACAAAAGGCTTCCTGAAGGCTCTTGGGAGCAGCAAAGCCAGAACATGAACCAGTATCTGATGCACAGCTTTAGCCTGAGCCAACCGGATGCTCTCGGGCTTTGACGTGTGAGTCAGGGAGCTGTGCTCTGAAACTTCCTTCCCATCAGGAATCTTCCTACAATTACTTGTGCTTCAGGCTCTTCCTGTGCCCATTTCTGGTTTTTAAGCAGCAGTAGTTGGGCTTTGCACTTGAAGGTTCCCTTGTCTCCGTGTTCTCTCCCACCACACCAGAAGGCTCATTGTTGTCAGGCTGAATAAAGAGGGTTTGTGCCTGTCGCCTCTGCAGCGTGTATGTTGAACACAGGAAACTGGAATTCAGATTGGAGCATGGAAGGGGTTAATGCTTTTGAGAAAAATCAAATAGTTCAGAGTTCAGTTTGTATAGGAAAAAAAGAGATTTGAATATTAAGTTGACTTGCATATTTCCAAGCTGCAACTAGATGCAGAAATAACCACAAATTTGAGTTTGCTGAGCACAAGTCCTGTGAGGAGAGGCTGAGGGAGCTGGGGGTGTTTAGTCTGGAGAAGAGGAGGCTCAGGGGAGACCTTATCACTGTCTACAACTACCTGAGAGGATGTTGTAGCCAGGTGGGGATTGGTCTCTTCTCTCAGGCAACCAACAGTAGGACAAGAGGGCAGGGGCTTAAGCTGTGCCAGGGGAGGTTTAGGTTGGATATCAGGAAGAAGTTCTTTCCAGAGAGAGTGGTCAGGCATTGGAATAGCCTGCCCAGGGAGGTGGTGGATTCACCATCCCTGGAGGTTTTTAAGGTGCGACTGAACGTGGCACTGAGTGCCATGATCTGGTAATCACAGTAGGGTTGGATTAAGGGCTGGACTTGGTATCTCGGAGGTCTCTTCCAACCCAACTGATTCCAAGATTCTATGAAGTTTATTTTAGAGGAATGTTTAAGGGAGGGAAAAAAAAATCCCATGTGTACTTCTTTGTAGTGTATCAACATAAAACTTGTTTTCTGTTTATCTTCACAGGGGACTATTTGCCCAAATCTTTGGAAGGATTATTTATCTATGAAGAAGAAGGTGCTGGGGTTCCAGGTTCTAACAGGAAAGGAAATGATGCGATAGTTGTTGAACAATGGACAGTCATTGAGGTAAATTGGTGATTATTTAGCAATGCTGTTTGCTACTTGTATTTTTGTGCTTTTTAACTTGAGATATTTGTACCACTGTTGGATAAATGTTCAGGATGGTCTCCTGAAGCCACTTGCACGGGCTAAACTAAAGCCTTGAATCATACAAGTGAAGTCAGGTTTGTGACTGTTGCTGAATATGCATAAAAGAAATACACTGGAGAGATTCTGGCCTGACATTTACAAGTGTTCATACTGACAAATAACCACCAAAGAAAGTGTTTGGGGGGTTTTTGTGTGAGACCAATTTAGATATAATTTCAGCAAGTGCAGATCACACTGACAGTGTGAAGTATTTTTAAATAAGGAGGAGAGGAGGATAGCTAGAACTAAAAACAGGAGAAAATTGGTAGTGATTTAATTATGGTTTTCAGATGTATGTTTTTATTATAATTTTAATGCTTAATATGAAAGACTCTGGTTTTCCTAATAACCTACTACTGCAGCACATATATATTTACAGCAATAAAATTATTTTTTAAAAAAGTAAATCCATGTTATGGGATTACTGGTACCAATGACATCTGAAATTAGTTGGTTTGGGAGGATATTAAGGGCTTACTTATGAAATATCCAGTGATAAATACAGTTACCAGTGTGAGAAGAATCAGCACAACTTGTGTATTAAAAAAACTCCAAACAAATGAAAAAAACCTCACCAAAAACTTAAGTATACAGGTAGATGAGATGCTCAGTCTTCACATGTGAAGTAAAAATAAATGCATAATTGACACTTATTATGTCTTAAAAGTTTTAGGCACTAATTTAGGGAAGGGACAAGCTGAACAAGTGAGATGTGCTTTGAACTGAATGTCTTGCTAAATCAGGGGTCATACCTAATGTTAATAAATTGTTTTTCCTTGTTTTTTGTAGTCTTGGCCTTTCAAATTGTTTTCAGTTTAAATAGTGAATCTCCACCAAACAACAGTTCGTCATCTCAAAGGGTCCTCTCACTAAAAGTGAGAGAAGTTGTAGTTGTGTAGAAATGCAAATAAAACCTGTACAGAGTCTCTTTACTACTTTTTATAATTATTAATGTAGGGGTGTGAAATTAAAACAGATTATGGACCTTTATTGCACACGCTGGCTGAGTTTGGATGGCTCCTGACCTGCGTCCTGCCCACACCCATCGTGCGACATGACAGGTACCAACTGTGCATTGCAGCATTTTGGTGTATTCATCTCAGAATTATCCATAGTTACTTGCACATTTCAGTGGAAAAGAAAGAAAAATGCTAATCATATTAAATGCATATGAAACTTGAGATGTAAGTGGCATTGTTGTGGAATCTTTTACCATGTTGTCTTAGGACTGCTGGTTTCAGTGAGTCTAATGTTTAGATTTACACAATGTATTTTAAATTTAGAATTCAAGATTTTATTTAGAAAATGTTTTACCACATATCCAGCCCCCAGCAATGGGGTTACTCATGTGCTTCAAGTTTAAACAAGTGTTGAAATGTTTCACTAATTTAGGACCCTGGTGAATGAGTAGTTTAGGTGATGGAAGAAGTCATGATGTCACAAGACAGTCATGCAGTATTTATTGCAGATTAGGGTGGAGATTGTGCTAATTCAACAAGTTATTGGGCTGTTTCTCTTCTTTAATACAGACACTGGGGTTCACTTCAAAGGCAGTACCAAACTACTGAATTTCAGTTCCCTGGCTGTAATATTTATTTCAATAACTGAGCGCACTCTGTCTACACAAGAAGAGCTAAATAGCAGACCTGAGTCCCCCATAAGGTTCCAAACTTTTTATTGAACCCCACCCAAAAAGTACTGTGCTTTCCATCACAGGATCAAGTTGATAAAATGGCAAATGAAACACTGGATTAAGCACTCTTAATGCCCCTCATCTCTTTTTTTGTTTTTCTTTTCAAGTTCTCCCATTAGATTAAGGTTGCCAAGCCTTGCAAACAAACAGATGTAGCGAGGCATGGCTTAGGGCTCATTAACAATCGTGAGAGAGTGAATGACTTGAGCAATCTTTGGATCCCAGATCTCACTGTGTTAAATCAAGGCAGCACGAAAAAGATTGAATGAAAGCTTCTACAGAAACTCCTGCAAGGAAGTGGCAGTTTTGTTCAAGTGATTTGACATAATTGAATCAACTCACCCCTGTGAGGAGGCGGCTTTTCTGGTCAGGGAATAGGTGTTGGGTTTCTTTGGCTGTGGTTTTCTTAATAGTTGATCTTAACCAACTGGTTAAGTGCAAAGACAGAAGTGGTAAAACAGTATGGCATGTTCTGTTACTTTTGTTATAAGGGTCTCTGTATGTTTTGTTCTCTTTTGAAGGAAGTAGTTTCCAGAATACAAAACAAAATTATTTTCCTTTAATATCTTCAATAATTTTGTGGTCTAAATGTATCAGCTTTGAACATGGTGACTTGCAAGGGTCTATGAACTGCCGAGCCTGGTTTTTCATAAACAGCTGAAATTTTGGCCAAATTTTAGAGCTTGAGAGTCAGTCTTCAGAATCTGAATCTAGTCTTTGAAGGCTGTCAGTGGGCAATGGGAGAGAGATTTTTGGTAGTCATGGTGTGCTATGAATCACAGGATGAGAGAGAGATTTCTTAACCTTCCAGCTCTTGTGTCCCCAGGCAGTGTAACTGAGCCACCCCTGCAGGGTCTGGGCAGCTGCTCAGGGACACACTCGAGTGTCAGTCTGTGTTGCAGCAGGACAAGTGGAGCTTGTGCCTCATACATTGCAGGGCCAGGTGAAAGAAGTGAAGTGCTGAAAGAAAAAAAGTAGGAAAAACATAGATTGATCAGGCTGGAGCTGTTCTTGAATTAGTAAGAAGGCAACATATCAACCAGATATTTAAGTAGTGACAGATTTCTCAAGTAGTGTTGATCCCAAATGTGAAACAACCAGCCCATTCATAGCAGTGTTCTTGGTAAAGGGGGTTATATCCCAGCCAAATCTGGAGCTGGGTTCATTTTGTATCCACGCTAGAATAATTCAGACTAATAAAAAGCATTTGTTTTCTGGCCTACGTGGTTGGGTAGGAGTCTGTATGAATTGTCTAATACTTGTTATCCCACTGTGGCTTGTGAGTTACTCTTGGTGGAAATGGGGTGAATCGTGTTTTATGTAC
Source organism: Hafferia zeledoni (assembly GCA_035583235.1). Lineage (NCBI taxonomy): Eukaryota > Metazoa > Chordata > Aves > Passeriformes > Thamnophilidae > Hafferia > Hafferia zeledoni. The sequence continues at coordinate 28,687,111 of JAWWEV010000172.1, forward strand.
ATGTAGTATCTCATATATAGCTATTCAATCTTCTTTTTTAAAAAAAAAAAAGTACAGAAACCCATGAACAAGAGTTCCTAATTAGGAATTGATTTCATAAGAGTTGGAAAATGAATGTCTTCCTGTCCTGATGGCCTCAGCAGTGATTGATAACTGCTATTTTTAGGCATTGCTGTTGGTATTTAGAGGAGCAGAAATTCCTGGATGGTTACTGTGTGTCTGATATGAACGATGCCATTACTGTGGTGGTGGTGGGTTATTCTAGGAATGCAAGTTCAATGTCTCAATAAAGAAGGGGACTTTATGCTGCTCAGCAGCTGGGGGTTTTTCCCAGACTTGGAACTCTGACCTCAAAACCCAGCCTGAATATTAACAGGCTGCAGAAACACTGACAAAAAGAAAAGAAACAACATTTTGGGATGATCTGGCAAATTCATATTTTCATATTTATTTTTAAAAGAGAATTTGTGCACAGTATCTAGATAAATTTTTCTTTATTATCCTCATTCTTACTGACTGTAGTACTTTGCTCTATTCTGTTTCCTGCTCTTACTGGCTCCAAAACTTTCCATCATCTCAGATCTCCTGTGATCTGTTCCTGGACCTCGTGCCCACTTCTTGTCTGCAGACACAGAGTGTGACCAGCTGTGGGGTGTGAGGGGATTCTCATGCACTGATGGGCTCCTTTTTAGGCTTTGGCATGGTTGGGATTTTAAACAGTTTAATAAAACCCACTAGGCTGTCGTGTCTTGTTCCTATGTGGTTTTGCTGTTGTTTAAAGTGTTTCATTTTTTGCAGATGTTCTTCTCCATAAAATAGAATGTCCTGCTGTGGGGAGTGTTGCCCCCTGTGGTGGCTGAACGCCAAGGGTCACTGTCCTGTTTCTGGCAGGGTCTGTGCACCTGTTCAGTCCTTCAACTCCTGCCACAGTGGCTAAATGGTTGTAGGAAACATTTCCCTGAGAAAAAGTTCTCCTTGCTGTTACAAACAGAGCATAAATGTCATTTTGGAAACATGCACAGTGGCCATTTTGTGCAACATTTGCCAAACAAGCACTGTGGGTCTTGGTTTGTTTTTTGGTCAGCACACTGTGGAATGCATAGGAGGTGCCCCCTTCTGACTGGAATTTCTGTTTTTTTGTTTTCCCAGGGATATGAGAAAAGAGAGCATGAAAAAAATGCCCACGATGTAATATTTGTTGTATCCATGCATGTCTTGGGTATTTAAACTGTCAGCAGTCAATGAAGAGATATTTTTGTCCAAAAAAAGCAGACCATGAAAGAATACCAGATAGATCCACAATAATATCAGTGACCTAAAGAGCCCCTACATTATATACAAGTCTTACTTAATCAATAAATGTCTTCCAGGTGAGAATTTGACAGCAATTATGGCAAGTTCAGAATATAAATAGCAAGAATAAAATTAATAGTCCTTTTAGGAGTTAAATCTAGTAAGTACTAGGAGATACTTTGCTGGTAAATTAAGTGCTGCTGCGTTTTTTAGTGTATTATTGTGAGTTTGTAGAATTTCATACATGTTTGTGGTTGAAAATTAGAATTATTTCTGAAGTTTTTTCCAGTTTTTCATTAAACAAATCCTTTAAGCAGGACACATGGAATCCCAGACTGGTGTCTGTCTCATGACTGAAGGTCTGGATGCTGTGCAGCTCCAGAGGAGTGCGAAGCTTTGTTTTGAGAAATACACAAAAACCCCCTGAACAGATGAAACAAACTTACTATCTTATTTCTTTTGTTCGTTTTTAAGATAACTTGGTCTAACTTCTATTCTAAGTGCTTTGTAAATAAAATATTCAGTGCATTAAAAAAAAAAAATCTAGAAATCAGAGCCATGGGAGTACTACTGAGCTTCTGGCTTGATGAGTGTTTTGGGGAGCTTAAATATAGACATGTAAGAGGACAAATGTTTTGCCCATCCAGCATAAACAGGCAGGCAAATTGCTGCTGTTTCAACAAAAGAGTCTCTGTTGTTCTTCATCACTCTTAAGAGAGAGAAAAAGGCTTCAGCAGCCTCACTCTGCAGTGACCTTTATTTCCCTCCCCTGATTACTGCAGTCCCTGAAAATGGGCAAGGCAGACTCTGAGCAGTGCAGTGCAAACCCACTGACTTTGGTTATTGATTTGTCATGGCTCACCACTTTATGTCCTCAAAATGCCCTGACTTGGGAGGCAAAGAGGGAATGTGGAAACACGAGGGAAGCTGTGGAGCTTCCCTTGCTGCAAGCACTTTTTCTCATTTAAATTCTGTGGAAATCCCACTGTCATTGAGTTCTTTGTGAGTTAAGCTCATAGCAGCTTTGTCGTGTGTGGCATTTTAATAAGGTCAGACTTAGAAAATTGTTAATTTACTTATTGTCTGCTCACCATCGTGTCCTTTTTCTGTCCTAGTAGAATTTGTACAAGCTGTAGCTTAATGTTTGGGGGTTTTTCTTGTCTCTGAAGGAATGCAGACACTGTTACAAAATAAGCTGTAGGCTCTTCCCCATGCCAGAGGCTGCTCAGCCTTCCTGCTTAGATGGATTTCCCAATTGATTTTATTAAAACAGACATAACTGAGGTAGGGAGAAATATGTAGCCAAGTGGACTAAGGCTGCAGGATTGTGGATTTACTTGTGATGGCAAAATCTTAAGGTTTTCTTTTAATGAGTGCAAACAGTGATGTAGAGACTCTTGGAGCAGCAAACCTTCTTAGCTTAAGGAAATGAATGAGTTTGTTCTCCTGCATTCTTGTTTTCCCCACGAGCTGGAGCTTGAGAGTCCTCCTCTCTTATCCAAGGAACACATGCAAAGATATGCCATGACTTGAGTTCAGCTGGGCTGAAAGGAAGATTGTGAGGGGCCAAACACAGATCACAAACTCACCATCACCAGCTACTGATCTGGGTACCTGCACACTGAGTAGCTGTCTGTGCTGGGAGCTCTTCTCCTAGGAGCAGTTTTAATTCCTGATTTTTTTTCTTGGAGCAAATCCCTAATGTTAAATATAAATTAACTCTCAGTTCTAGCCCTGTCAGGAAACATGACCAAGTTACCTTAACTTGGTCTGTGGTTGTTACCCTTGTGACATACCCACACTGAAGTAAAAGCTACATTGTTTTAGTAGTTCTTTCTTTAATGTTATGCATAATGATACTGTTTTATGACTGACAGAATAGGTAAAATCATAAATATTTCAACTGACCTCACTATGTCTGTTTGGTGTTTCTATTTTGCTGCTTGTCTTTAGTGCACTCTTCAATCCGTAGTCACCTTTTTACTGAAGTATTTCAGTGTCTTCCTGTATATACATGAAAGTCTTACTGAATGCTGCCCAGAAGCAGGAGTTGGGGGGAGAAGAAGAGCTTACAAAAATGTAACATCTGATATTTAGAAGAGCACTGGAATTTTTTGAGCTCTCATTCTAGAGTTCTGGTCTTGGAATTCTCTGCACTTTGTCAGTGACACAGAGTTGGGCTTTGTAGTACATGTGCTATCAATGGGCTGACCTGTGTTCTGGTGGAACGGTGATGGAAATACATTCTCATGAAGTTTTAATGTATTTATCACCACAACTAAGAGTGTAGTACTTCTGCAACATCATGTGAGAACAACATCATCTGATTAAGTCTTGAGGAACAACTGTCTTCACCTTGTGGTGTTTATTTTCTTTTGGAAGAAAAGAAGCTCTTGGTCTACCACAACAGTATTAACATCTGTACAAGTTCAGGACTGAAGTTGCACTTTTTTTTTTCCTTTATTTATTTATCTTACTAAAATACTCTCTAGTGCTTCCTGTGCTGGTACCTCCCTCATACAAAACAGTCATTTGTCTCATTGGTGAGGAGCTTATTAAAACTGAGCTGAGTCCTTTTATCTATAGCTGGTAGGGCAGCAAAGCTTATCCTGCTGGATCAGATGTCACGTTACAACCAGAGAACAACTTGGATTTAACAGTAAAGAATGTTAATTCCCAAGTTCCATGCCACAAAGTGTTGAGATACTTGTTGAAGCTGTGAAATCTGTTGAGGTTGGGCCTGGTTGTTAATGGCATTAATAGGCAGTAATATGTTGCTGTATGTTTGACAATGAAGATTAGCTCAAAGAAAGACTCATGGGGGTTTGGTTCAGACATAAAGGTGCAGACTTGGAGTAAAAGTAGGAGGTCTGGGATTGAAACTTCCAGGAGTGCACATGTTAAATAACTCCAGTTATAGTAATACAAGTTATTGGTCTGTCCATATTTTTATGTGCATCACCTTAACCCAGCTGTTTGCTTCTGTTTTTGAAAAAGTGTGTTTACAGAACTACTCAGGAATTAATAATCCAGTTAATGCTTGTAGCTCGTCCTCTTCTTACTCGTGGACTTACACAACTTAAAGCTGACTTTGAAAGGTATGATTGTGTTTGTGATAATTATTGCCTTTAAAATATTGAAACTATTTTCTTCACATTTTAGTGAAGGAAATCTTGCTACAAAGCAAGTAATTTTTCTTCAGAGACCTGTTATGTGGAGTTCTGCTGTCCAGACACCAGAGGTGAGTAACGTGTTTATGGTATTAATGGAAAAAAAACTACTTCATGTACTGGTAAGATACAGAAACAAACTGGATTTCACAGTTAATAGGGGGAAAAAGTGTCAGAACAGGATTTCACTCGTAACAAGTTCAATTTTGTGGAGGGCTTTTGCAGCTGAAGTCACTTTTTTTCAGCCATTATCTCTTAAGTTAAGCCATGGAGAAAAGCATAAACAGGTGGATGAGGTGGGCTATGCTGAAAATTATTTTCTTTGAAGTCTTTAGGAAGTCTTAAAAGTTCTGATTGAAATCTTGTTTCTGTTGCACATAAATAGAAAACTATTTTGACCTCCAAAATGTCTACTTTCACACTTTTAAAAGAAACAAGTGTCAGGCTGTACAAGGGATACTGTAATCTGCAGGTTAGCAGGGTGAAGGCTGTTGTGTGAAAATGTGGCAGCAGATTCAAAATTCCTGCAGCTGAAGCACCTCCTGGTCCCTCTGGGGGACACTCCTGTAATGGTGGCTGTATCGAGTGCTTTAGGATTGAGTAACTGTCACCACCACACGGCTCAGTGTCACAGCAGTTCCTGCACCTCTGCAGGGCTGCAGCAAGTCCTGCTGTGGCCAGAGTAGGATCAGCTGCTGGGAGGCTTTTCTTTGTCGTGTCTTTGGACATCCCATGGTGGGTTTCAATCATTTTTCATTTCTGGATTCCAACAGCTGTCCAACCTTTCTCCATTCAACGTGGTTTTCCTGTGATAGCCTTAAGCAGCTATGAAGGTTTTCACTCATGTAACTTTACTTACAGACTCATTCATGGCATTTTATAGTGATACCTATAGCTGTTTCCCTGTCCTTTTATGTAAATACTTCCATGAGTCTTTGAATTTCTTGCAGTCATATTTGATTTTTCTCTTTTTTTTACTTTCTATTCAGTCTGTTACCATCATCTGTGCTTTTCTCTGTTTAGTATTTCTAGAATATGCTCTTCCTTTTTTTGTTCTTCTCCAGGCTTTTGCTTCAGCCTGACTTCCTTCTCACTGTGTCCCCTGACAATTAGTACTTCCATGCCTGGGAGAAGTGCCTTCAACATGCCCAGTTCAAGCCCTGTTTTATTTTTTTGTCACTGTCTCAATTCCCAGCTAGTTCTTGTACAATGCAGTTCATTTCCTCATTTACAAAACTGGAGCTTCTCCTTTTTTCTCTTCAGTGTTCAGTGTAGTCTCCCTTGCCAGTGTCTTAATCTTCTTTTTCATTCATACCCTCTTCTAAATTCTGCCAGGGGGATTTTCTCCTTTAACCACCCTCTGTGTTGAAAGCACCTTCACTGTTCAGCTTTCAAACCTTCTGCCTCTGCCTGACTTTGTAGTCTTTACTTTCCTTCCTAATGAACTTCTGAAAGTGTGTTTTGGAACACAGTTTTGATAGCAATATGGTAAAAATGTATTAATTAAAATACACTAAATATATAAATATAAAAATATGCCAGTGATTATAAAATAAAATACTGCTCTCCTACTTTTTCAATACTCTATCTAATAAGGACATGAACTCCTGATAGGAGAACTCTTCCCTTTGTAAGGGGGATATTAATGTTCCTTCTAACTGTGTCTCTTAAAAGGCAGTAGAACTTCAGTCTGAGGAACTGATGAATCTTTGAGGTCTGGTTTAAATTAAAAATAGGAAGTATTACGCTCACAGTTTAAATTCTTTCACCCAGTTGTGAGATGATAAGCAGCTTTGGCTTCTACAAATAAAATGGTGTGGTTTGTTACTTACTGTTTTACTTTGTTGTAATGGGAAAACTTTGACTTAAGTGTTAAACATACTGGAAGTAAACAAGAAATAGCTGATTTGTAGCTATTTACATCAGGATTTCTGTGTTTAAAATCTGAACAAACTTAATATCTAAATGTGCTCTTTAAGCACTAGTGAATATTTTACTTCTCCATCAGGAAATTTCAGTATGATGAGATCATTTTAGCATGGGATAAATGAGTAACTGGGGCTGAAGCTGAAACGTTTAGCAGAGTAACATTTTCCTTCTGTTTTGCCAATTATGTTGGGTTTCCCCTGAATTTTAATTTTTTTTCTTCATTTTTTACAAAAATGTTTGAATTGGCAAACAGCATGTTACTTTCATTTCAATTTAAATTCATCTATTTGTTAGTAATACCAAACTGGCATAGAATGTCCTGTTGGCATTGAGAGTTCTGGTGTAAAACAAGCTGCTGAAATTTGAAAGCGCTCCCTACAGCTCTAAAACTGTTTTTTTCCTTCTAAATAAAAGCCTCCTGGACATTGATGTACAGCTGTACAACTTTAGTGAACCCTTGCAAACATTTTCATAAACACATTCAAGTCCTGGTTGTGGGTTGTTTAGCATGACATCTTCCTTTTCATTTGGGCTGTGTATCTTTTAATTGATGTTCATATTATATTAAAGCTCTTACTCAAAAAATTTTGCTGTCCACGACTTAGGATGTCTTTGAAATACAGAAATACTTCAGATACCTAAAATTTAAGATAAAAAAATTGCCTCACAACTTATGTTTAAGAACACCCTTAGGATATTTGCAACTGAGATAGCTCAAAATCATAGAATCGATTGGGTTGGAAAAGACCTCTGAGATCATCAAGTCCAACCCTCGGTCCAACTCCAGTCCCTTTA